>VWYP01011705.1:3848-91515 GCA_013400435.1 Pycnonotus jocosus
TTTTTTTTTTTCAGCTCCTAGGACAAGAGCAGGGTTTGGCAGGGGTTACATGAACCATGCAGAAATGCCAGGGAATTGAGATCAGCCTTGTCTTTGTGGTTTTACTTCTCCCTCTTGTGACTGTCTGCTCCCTTTCCTGCCCAAGAATTTCTGACTTCCACTTTGTGGGATTAAACCAAAAGAACAGAGTACTGGGAATGAAATTTCTCTAGTGAAATTCCTGCTGCGTTTCCTCACTCCTCAGCTCTGCTGTGGTGGAGGGTTGAGCATGGTTCTCCCAGACCTGAGAGTGCTGCTCTTGGCAGGGTTGGAGGATGCATCACCACAGAGGAATTGCCCTTTCCTTGAGCTCCAGTGAACCTTCTCCATGTTCCAGCCTGAGCCTGCAGGACTGTGTGGTGGAGTTGGGCAGTTTCCCTTTTCCTGGTGGGAACTCCTCTTAAAGAGAACTGGAGAGACATGCAGGCAGTCAAATGCTGCTGTGGTAATACTGGTCTGTGCTCTTATACTGGACTGACTGGATGAGGCCCTTGTGGAAGTTGAGAAATCCTGTGAGGAGCTAATTCTTTGGAAGTGGAGGAATCCTGTGAAGAGTTAACTCCATGGAAGTTGAGGAATCCTGTGAGCGAGCAGCTCACTCTGTGGAAGCTGAGGAATCCTGTGAAGAGTTAACTCCATGGAGAATGAGTAACCCCCATGGTTTCCTGAGGCTGGGCAAAAAGAGGCCTCGTGGAATAAGCTCATGTTCAAGGGAAGCAGAACTTCAAAGGATGCAGGCATGTTTATTTAATGCTGGTAACTCCATTCAGCTCTAATTTGTCTGTGCTGCTGGCTGCCAGCAGAGGTGGAGGAGTGCAGGGCTTTTCCCAGGCATGGTCCTTGTCCATCTCCAGGGTCTCCCACTCCCAGCAGTGTTTGCTTAGCTGGAGTGGCTGGGCAGGGAGCTGGTGGAGCTGGGGCCCAGCCATCCACTGCAGGGAGCTTTCATTAGGGCACGTGTGTGTGTGTTAAAGAAGGAAAAGGAGGTCAAACAGCAAGGAGGAGCAGCCTGCATGCCTGCTTGGTAATTCCATTGCTGCCTGGTGGCTGTGCAGCTGGGAGAGCTCTGTGGCAGATGGCTCTGGGCTCCTGGGCATCTCCTGGTGCTCCTGTCTGGAGGATCCAAACCAACACAGCTCATGGGGAAATGTAGCTCTGGCAGTGCTGATGCTGTGGTGGGTTCTGGTCCTCTCTCCACATCTGCCACGGGCTGGGGACGGATGTTGGCTCTGCTGGGCTACAGAGTCTGTGCACTGTAGCAGTGGTTGGTAGGAGTGTAGTTTGGGAGGAAAGCAGAGACTGAAGGAGGAAAATGTGCCTATCAGGTGTGGTGGGTTGTCCCAGGGGGCAGCTGAGCCCCCACAGCCACTCACTCCCACTCCAGTGGGATGGGAGAGAAAATCATAAGGGTAAAAGGATGGAAACTGATGGAGATACAGAGAGTTTCACAGGTAAAGCAAAAGCTGCAGGTGCACAGCCAAGCCAGACAGTCACTGCTGCCCAGCACAGGCAGGTGCTCAGCATCCCCAGGAGAGCCAGGTCCATCCCAGGGGGGCAGGAACTGGGATGACAAACATTCCATCCCCCTTCTCCCTCCTTCCCCATTTCTACATGCTGAGCATGGAGCTGCACAGTCTGAGACATCCCTGGGGCACTGGGGTCTCAGCTATGCCCCCTCCCAGCTCCCTGTGCCCCCCAACCCAGTGCTGGCCATGGGAACAGAGCAGAGCTGGGCTCTGTGCAGGCCCAGCCCAACCCAGCTGAGCCCTGGGGTGCTGTCAGCCCTGCCTTGGGCACAGATCCCAGCACAGTTACTGCAGAAAGTGAGCTCCAGCCCAGCCAAACCCACTGCTTTGAAAACCCTTTTGCATGCATTTTACTTTTTCTAACCATCCTGCTCTTTGGGATTCCTGTGTGCTCTTAGGACAGGTCACTGCCATAAGTGGAGAATGGATTTTGGGAAGCTGCTGTGGAAAGTCCATCCCCATTAAAAGCAGTGCAGAAAATCGATATTTAGGATTGGCCCAAAGAATAAGGATGGTTGTTTAGTTACCTTAAATCATGGCTGGGGAGAAAGAGAGAGGGAGATGCACACAGAAATGGAGGTGCTGCTGCTGAGCTTCAGGGAAAGAAAGAGGGAAATAACTGTGATAAAAATCGATGAGAAAAAAAGAAGAAACAGGTAAGAGGCTGGTTAATGATTGTTGTTTCCTTGGCCACCTGCCCTCAGCGGGGAGATGGGATGAGGGAAATCCCCCTCAGCCAAGGCACGGTTTTGTGGAAAGGAGATGTGTCTGCCTCTATAATTCATGGGAAATTTGGGAGTTCACAGCCGATCACAGACTAGAGGAAAGTTCAGTTCTTTGTAGTCAGGGAAGCACACATTGGAAGAGGATCTGTGGGATTTTTCCTTTCTGAAGTGGTTTGTGGGGTGGAGAACTGTGAGTCCCTGGGGAAGGAACAACTAAAGCAGGGTCTCAGGTACCTCTGCATGGAGGCTTCGTGCTCTGAGCTCTCACCTGAGGAGGTGATGACTGAAGGGTCTGTCTCTGCCAGGTAAAGGCACATGGGCTGGCAAAAGGGCCTGGGCAGGTGGGATAGGGCTTTCTGCCTGGATGTGTGATTGTGGGCTCAGGCATCTGAGAATTTCCACAAAATCGGTGTCTTTGCACAAGAAAGGGCTCTTACTTAAACATCAGCTCTAAGTCTTGGAGAAGTGCAGGCATTTTTCTATGGTTTGTGTCACAGTATCAAGAACTTTAGCTGGGATTTGTTCAAAAAGTGTGAGACCTTTACAGGACCCTCCTACAGCTGAGTGCCAGTGGCTGTGTGCACAGTCCCAAGAGTGCTGCTGCTGGGAGGTGCTGTGGCAGTGACAATCTTCCTGGCCTCTTGAAAAGCAGCTCATTTTCTCCATCCTGAGAAATCTGGATTTAATCCATATCTGTGAAAGGACCTTGCCCACACACACACATACAGACACCTGTTTCTCTGTAACAGTCTAAGTGTGCTGCCATGTTTCATGTGTTACTGCTGGAGGGCGGGGAAATACTGTCACCTTGGGCACAAGGAAGCAGGGACACACCTGCCCAGGGACACAGGTAAAGCCCTCAATGTCTATCTCAGAAGGTCCCTGTGCTGTTGCTCCTTTGGGCTGTGCCCTGGCTGATGCTGAGCTGCTCTGGGTTTCCTGATGGGTTTGCTATTCCCTATTGCACCCTTCTGGATGCTCTGTGACAGAGACAGGGGTGACTCCGTGCTGTGGGAGAGGGGCAGCAGTGAAAGTGTTAAAGCTGGACATGCAGAGCTGGAAGCTGCTCCAGCTCTGGAATTTGGAGGACTGAAATTGCTGCCTTGGCAGCAGCCCAGCTGGCAGAGAGCCCCAAGCCCAGCCAGGCAGGGCAGAGCTAACACAGAGCTCGTCCTCTGCCACCGTGCCAGGGCTGGTGGGAGCTGGGTGAGGGCACTGGGGCACTGGGCAGTGCCTGCACAGGTCTGTGTGGGCTCTCAGACCCTGCTCCCTCTGCCTGGGCTCGGCTGCTGCTTCCTCTGCCTGCAGAGCTATCAAATGTGAATAGTTTTGGATAGTTACCATGGGGATAGGCTGAAGGGGAGCTCCATCCACCCTGGGCTCACAGCTCTGCGTTACCCCAGGACCAGAGCTGCCTGTGGTGGCTGCTGCAGTGACTCCAGGGGGTTACAAGATGCTGACCCTGGAGAGAAAGTTCATGAAGTTCTTCATTTCTCACCACCGTTCTGTCACGTGATTTGTTGTTTAACTGCTTCATCTCCTCAAAGGAATATGATGATCAGCTGCCAGGTTTCCTGCCCAGGGGCAAAGGTAATGTGTATTTTCTTATTTTATTTTGGATATTGCCTGGTTTCTCTTCCTTCTTCAGGGTGAGAACATAGTGGTGGGAAGAGGAGCCTCATCAGGAGTAGTTGGCAGGGTAACTTTCAGGTGAGCTCCTGTGCATTCCTGCTTGGAGGAGATGGGAAAATATTAATTACTGTCTCTTCAGGACTGAGCTGGGATTTGCAGCTCACACATTAAGCTGGGTGACATTGCTTTGCACTGGCATGGCTGGTTTGGGCACCACACAGGCAGAGCTTCTGCACCAACAGCAGGAGGAAGGAGGGTACACAGAGGAGTTCAGGTTTTTATCCATGAGTGTAACACACAAGCAGCCCTGGAACCTGGGTGGTGCTGCCCTCTGAGGCTGCTGGTGGAAGATCCCAAGAAAAATCTCTTGAGCTGTTTGGAGCACAGAGCCAAGGCTCTTAGCAGTGAGCCTGGCTTGGCTTGGATGTGTGTCCTGGAATATGTGTGGGGTTTGGGGTTTGGATAAGGGAGCCCAGCACTGCAGGAGGCAGTGGGGTGCTGACAGTGCCTGTGGCTCAGCAAACACCAAATCTGTGGCTCAGTCAAAGACCTGAGGTTACTGAGTGATGTCTTGAGGCTGGCAGGAGTCTCTGAGAAGAGGAACTGACTTGGGAGAAGCAGTTTCCTCTGGTCTCCAGCCTGTCCTTACTCTCAGTGTCTACACCTTCCTCTCAACTTGACTTTTCCTCATTTTTTTTTATTTTGAAATCTTTCATTCCCCACAGAATCTGTGTATTGCTCAGGATATTTCCTTCCCTTTCCCACCGTGCTTCCAGGCCCAAAACAGAGTTTCAATATCTCAGGGTGTCACTGAGTCTTGGCAGGAGGCTTCAGCAGGACCCTGCTGTTGGAAACTCCCTCTCTGGTTGAACAGCACTGGGGTCATCACTTTGTTTCTGCAGGATCTCTGACCACAACACTCCTGTTCAGTGGGACATGGTGCAGGGCTGTGCCTGTGCAGGCTGGAAGTCTGAGTGCATTCAGGATGGAATTGGAAGAAGAGTATTCCAGGGCTGTTATTTATGGGACTCTAAAAGTGCTTGATTCAGGATGTCCTGAGCTGCTGACTGCAGGCTCTGCCCAACCATCCTCTGCTGTGAGGTTTGGATGCAGAGTGAAGTCAGCCTAAAGTATGCCCAGGCTGACAGTTTGAGTAGGACAACCACAGGGAGAGCAGAATTTCCCATCAGGATGAAAGGGTTTAAACCCTCGGTTTTACAAGTCTTCACTTCAAGGATTTCATACTCCACACCTTGTTTCTGCTTGGCACCATGTTCCAGCCTTGGTGACAGGAGCTTGGTCCCTTGTAGGGGTCCTGTTTCTGATGTGAGCAAGTGCTGAGGAGCCAGAATGATCAACCAGTCTCCTCTCACACAGGTCTGTAAAGGCTGCACCTGCTGAGTCCCTGATCCCTTCAGGTTGGGAGGGACCTTAAAGCCCATCTGGTTCTACCCCCTGCCATGGGCAGGGACACCTTCCACTATCCTGGGTTGCTCCAAGCGCTGTGCAATGTGGCCTTGGACAGTCCAGGAATGGGGCAATCATGTGGTTGTGGTGGTTGATGGGCAGGGTGTGATCACAGCAAGGTAGGTGCATACGGGAGAAACAGCCCCATTTGGGTGGGATTTTTGACAGTGACTCTATGGAAGCAACACCATCATCTTTTCATGACCTGCTGGGGAGTTTCTTCATTTTTTTGTTTCCTCCTTATTTTTTGGAGAGGGGAAGTAAATGCTTTTGAGCCCAAATCTGGCCGTGGCTTTGGGGAGCACACCTAAGTTGCCAGAGTGTGCATTTTTATGGAATCCAGGAGCTTCATCCTGAACACATAGGATGTGTTACAGAAATCAGACCTTTCGCACCTTGTCATTGTTCTTCTCTTGCTCTTTTGTATTTTTATAACTTCTGAACTTTAAAAAATAGCAGAAGTTTGAGCAAACCACTCCCACCTAGCACTCTCCTCATTCTTTGAGCACTGATAAGTTGAAGGTGTTCTGCTAATATTTAACCTGAAAGCCAAAGCTAAAAAAAGAGCTTCAGAGAAGATCAGAACAAGCAGAAACCCCAGGAAGTGCCCTGAATAACCTGAATAGGGCAGGAGTACAGAATATTCTCAGTGTGGGGTTTTGGAAACCCCTTGGCAGTTTCTCCCAGGAGCAGAAGATGTGATCATCAGTGTGGCTGCAGTGGTCCCTCATGGCACATGCTCTCACTGATCAGTGTCCTTGAGACAGCTGAGGATAAATAGCAGCAGAGCCATGCAAACTTCCCAGGGACTGCAGTTCTGTGAAGCAGCCAAAGCTCTGTCCTGCTGCAGGTGTGGCTCAGGTGGGTTTGGGCATGGTGCCCAAGCTGAAGGCTCAACAGGCTGTGGGCTGGTTGCTCACTAAGATTTGGCTCTGGGGTCTTCTCAAGGAGCAGACATGTCAGCCACTACTGGTGCTTTTGGCAGTGTCCTGCTGTGGCCTCTATTGAAGCTCTGAGCCTGGAAAAGCTGCAGTGATGGCTTTCCTGAGGTGTGCAATCAGTTGATTTATGTTGTCACTGTGTCAGGACCAAAGGTGCCAGTTGTGCTCGTGTTCCCTCTGCCAAACAGCTCCAGGGGTCACAGGTGGGCTCTTCTGTTGTTGCTGGGTACTCCCTGTGTGCCCATGGGGCACAGTCAGGCAGGTCACTGAAGCTCAGGCTGTGTCACGTGCTGCCCCACACCTCTGAGACATGGTATAAGGTGCTGGGAACACCTGCCAAGGTTTGCAGGATCCTTGCTGAGCTGCTTCAGAGAGCACTGGGTGTAAGTGCCAGTATGGTTTAGGACACACAGGAATGGTGCTGTGAGGCTGAAAATGTGACACTTCTGCAAAGAGCAAACAGCAGTTGCTGATATCACTGTGACTCTTGCGACTTCCCCCCTGCCCCAGTTGTTTTATTTTGATACATAACACAACTGGAAAGCCAAATAAAACAACCATATAAAATGGCACAGCTCGTGCCAGGGGGATGTACAGTGGCATCTGCAGTGACAGAGCTCATCCAAGTGTGTGCCAGCACTGAGGAAGAGTGCTGCTCCAAACCATGCAGATTTCTAAGCCTTTTAGAAATGGGACACTGATGATGGATGTTCAGAGCCTGTCTCAGGTTCAATAAATGCACAAAAGGCATTGCTTTAGATTGAAGTTACAGCTTTTCATGTGCCTGTGGATGTCTTGCCCATAAAAGACATTATAATGCACCCCCATGGTGAGGATGAGTGGGATGGAGAGTTTTGGGGACTGTGGGTTTGGGTTTCTTAGTGTAACCACTGGCCAAGGGATTAGTGGATAAAAGGACCTTATTTCAGTAGTCAAAACCTGCAGGTACACAAATATTGTGTAAAAAGAAAGTGTATCTTTGTGAGAAGGGAGAGCTCATCATGAGAACAGGTGGAACATGCCAAATCCTGCAGCACTTGGATCCCAGCACTGTGTTGGATGTCTCCTCTGGTCTTGGCTCAAACAGGTGTTTCAGGCTGGAGAGCACGAATCCCTGCAGGAAATACTGAATTACCAGAGTAATTGTCTTCTCAACTTTAAATTCCAGGATCTGAGTCTTGTTTTTAATCCCTGTCTTTGCAAGGAGCCCATGCCTCCCACCCGTGCTCCAACCCTTTGTCCTGTGTTGTGTCTGCCGTGGCTGCTGAGAGCTCAGGACAATCCAAGTCTGGAGCCTTCCCAGGGCCAGTGTTTCTGTCTCAGTCACGCTCATGGTGTCCAGTGATGATGGTCTCTGCTTTAGGAAGAATCACAGGGCTTGGAAACATTCACATTTTACTCTGGGACAGTCAGTGAGCTCCGGTTCCTGTCCAGCTCCAACCTTCAGGATTGAAATGCCTCATGCAGGGAAGGATTCAACCAGATCTCAACAGGATTTCTGCTCTCTGGCAAATTTGCTTATCTTAAATGAGTCTCTTTAACCCACCTCTCTGAGTGCTGCTTCTGCCCAGGAAGTGCTGAAGATGGGACAAGGGGCAGTGAGCACCAAAGGACACTGGAGGGGTGGCCTGCAGGACATCCATCAGAGGGGCTTTGGAGTGAGCAGGAGTGGTGTGCTCAGAAACCTCCCCCTGTGCTTCAGGACACTGCAGGGGCCATTCCAGACATCTCCAGGCAGAAACACATGAAATCCTGCAGGAAAATAACAGGCACCTGAGAAGAAACTTCAGTCTCCTTTAGGGAAGCATCCAGTCATTGGAAGTGGTTCCTTGGGGATGAAGCAGAGCTGTAATCCTGTGTTTTGGGGGCTGCACCATTGATGTGCAGGTGCAGCTGGTGGGAGGACTCTGCTCTGGAGTTCTTGGTGTCTCTTCCTCCAACAGATCAGTGCATCTGGTAGGGCAAGAGAAATGTATTAGCACAGGCTGGTGTTTACTCAGATTCTGGTTCAAATCCAACGAAAAGCCAGGCAAGTCTGCTGGATTGTGGGAGGATAAGACCTCATTTCATTAAATCACTCTGGGTCAGAAAAATGTCTGTGCATTGCATCAGTGTGATGGAATCAGCCCCAGGGAAAACATCAGTGCCTGTCCAGGGCTGTGCTCAGGGCTGTGCTCAGGGCTGTGCTCTGGGCTGTGCTCTGCAGTACTGCTGGGCACACAGCTCCAATCTAGGTCACAGGCTGTGTCTCTCTGTCCTGAGCTGGCTGCACATTTAGATGTCATTTAGCCTGTTGCAGTGAACAGCTTCCCTTGCTGTGGCAACTTCTCCATCCCTGCAGGAGCTGTGGCTGTAGCAGGGAGCAGGGATGTGCTGCCAGGGACACAGGCACAGTGGGAACTCCTCTGGGTGGCTGAATGACATGAGGTGTCCCATCATGGGATCTGCATGCACCCAGCTATGGGCTTTGATTGCCCAAATCCCAAAACCAATTCTTCAAGCCTGGCAAATTACTGTTATTGTCTTTACAGCTGAAGTGGGCAACAGATTCTTCTTGCATTTATTTCCCTAAAAGAAGAAATCCCTTTTTAACATAAAATTAAACAGTGAAAGCTTGCACTCCAGGACTTCATCTGACAGCAGTCTCTTTTTTCCTGGCATTGAGTTCCCAGTGATGTGGTCCCAGCCTGGGAGCAAAGGTGCAGTCCAGCTGCTCTGCCTACTGCATGCCAACTTCCCAAATGCACCATTTCTCTGGGTTTGTTACTAGTAAAACTGAGAACACGGGTTTGCCTCACAGCTTGTCTGTAGAATTCTCAGTTTTTCCTCCATGTTAGAGAAACCTCAATGTGGCACAAGTTGGTTTAGACACTGAGCATTGTGCACATCTCATATGAAATGCTCTCTGCCCTGGCTTCCACATCCCTTTGGTATTTAACCATTTCTTTGAAGTATGGAGAGCTTTAGAATCATGGAATCATGGATTCATGTAGGCTGGAAGGGGCCATAAATCCCATCCCATTCCACCCTCTGCCATGGGCAGGGACATCTTCCACTGTCCCAGGCTGCTCCAAGCCCCATCCAACCTGGCCTTGGACACTTCCTGGGATCCAGGGGCAGCCACAGCTTCTCTGGGCAACCTGTTCCATTTGACCTGTGTTTATCCTTGTTCTGTCAACTTGTGGGATTGTAATAAACGGTTTGATACAAACATTTCTCTGCTGAGATCAGTCATTGCACACCTGAGGACAGAGGCTCCACGATTCCATGATCAGTACCTGCCTTACCTGTGCCATTCCTCCCTGCCTCTCAGTGTCAGATGTCACCTGGAGCAGGTGACACTCCTGGAGTACCATCACATTCATTTGCTTAGCAGCAAAATAGTCTTGCTTTTAACATTAACAGCTCAGACAAAGAGTAGTGAAACCCTGTTTCTGTCACATTCCCTGTGTCTGCCTGACACAAGAAAGTCTTTATTCAGGAAGTCACATAGATCCTGATGACTGTATGCTTCTTCCCAGCTTCTGATACAGAATGCTAATGCACAAAAGCAAGGAAATAAAACTAAATATGCCCACATGACAAGCAGAATGGGGCTGGATCCTGAATGCACTGTGTGATTTGGGTTGGAAGGGACCTTAAATCTCATCTCCTTCCAATCCCCTGTCATGGGCAGGGACACCTTCCACTGTCCCAGGCTGCTCCAAGCCTTGTCCAGCCTGGCCTTGGACACTTCCAGGGATCCAGGGGCAGCCACAACTTTATTGTGCCTGGGGAATGAACCCTTATTCACAGTAACCTCCTAAAATCTTCATTACAGAAACCTTAAAAATCTCTGTATATGCCCACAGTTGTGCCATCCTGGTATCAGTCTTTTATTGCACTCTGTTTCCCTGGCTAAGACTTTTTTCCTTAACAACAAAGCCCCTGATTTCAAAAGTGTTCTACTTGTGTTTTTTCCTAATTCCTTGCACACACATTGAGGTTTCCAGATGTGAGAAACAAGAAATCCTAAAGATCACTCTGCAATTTTCAAAATGCAGCAGGATTTTGGTTTGTTTCTTTTTCAGCAGAAACTTAAACCAGAAGGAAATACTGGTCTGCTAGGCTGGGCCAGCATATCTCTGGCTTTTAGCAGGCTTGGGAAAGATGACTAACGAAATTTAGGGGATTTGTGGGCAAGGATACCAGAAACCTGGTTTTGTGATGGAAAGAGTGAGAAGATAAGAAGGAACAGACCTGCCTCTGGTAGTAAGTGGGAGGAGCAGGGCAGCTGGCATCTCTCATCCTGAGATGAGCTGTTGCTCAGGGCTAGGAGCAGTAATCCTTGCAGGCAGCAAGGATGGAGCTGGTCCCTTCCCCTGCAGTTTGCTGGAAATTTAGGGACACAAGAGATTTGATGTCAGCCTTGAGAGAGGGGATTTCCAGTGTTTGCAGCACTGGCTCTGTGACTGTCAGACAGGTCTTGACTGATCCCTTCCTAGGAATGCTCTGAGAGCCTTTTCTGTGGCCGTTGGCAGGTCACCACTCGCAGAAGGAAGAGCTGTAGGTACCAGTTATTTTCAGGAAGGAAGGTCTGGCTGCAAGCATGATCCTTCTGGAGTTCAGCCCATCCAGGTTAAGCCCCAGTGTCCCCCAGCTCGAGTGCTGAGCCGGGGCTCCGTGTGTTC
Source organism: Pycnonotus jocosus (assembly GCA_013400435.1). NCBI lineage: Eukaryota > Metazoa > Chordata > Aves > Passeriformes > Pycnonotidae > Pycnonotus > Pycnonotus jocosus. Next base: position 14,849 of record VWYP01011705.1, read on the forward strand.
GGTTTTTATTCTTGCATGGAGAGCAGTCCCCCTGCCCAGGGGTCTGGGAGTGCTCCAGGTTTTCCCATGTGACGCTGCATAAAGATGGAGGCTGCTCTTGTCTTGATTCTCACCTGACTTAATTACATTTGCTTTTTCTCTTTTTATTTCAGTTGTGATTCCAAAGAGCCCTTTACCTGCCTCCGAAGTAAACTCGGAGAAACCTAGCATGCACAGTAGCACAAAGACTGTTTTGGGGCATCAACAAGGGCAAAGGCGTCGCAAAACAGGGAAGAAGCGTGGTCGAACGACCAAAGCGCTAATCCACCACCCCATGCCTACACCCTCCAAGTCAGTGGAGCCTTTGAAATTCCCCAGAAAGAGAGGCCCCAAGCCTGGCAGTAAGGTAAAAGCTGATGCTGATGCAGGCGGGTGAACAGCAGGTGCTGCAGGTCCTGCCATGGGTTGGTGCATGCGTGTGTTTGTGCACGTCTGTCTCAGCCTCTGGCTGTGTGACTGCAGCAAGTAGGAGAGCAGAGGGGTATGTGGGCTGGGAGTATCCTCAGAGCCCAGCCCCAGAGCTGTAGAGAATGTCTGTGTCCTAAAGATCATTTCCATCAAGAATCCATGTCTTTGGAAGTGCATTGGCTGGGGAGTAGCATGGCAGATGCTGGGAGCATGAGGATGGCCAAAGGGTAGAATAAGCTCTCCTGTCCTTTGTGTGTGGCTAGTCTGAGTCAAAGAGAGGTGGCAGATCCCAGGCTTGTTATTTTTCAGGGTTGTGGTTTGTAAAATACACACATATTGATTACTAGGCTCTTGAGACACCCCGTCATCACCATCAGAAATGTGTCATGTTCCACAGTGCCTTGTCTGTTGGATGCAGAGGAGAGAGTGTAGTGATCATGGGTGGTAAAGGAGAGCAGGGGTAAAAGGAGAAATATCTCCTCTTTTTCTGCAGAGGAAACCTAGGACATTGCTGAACCCAGCACCCACCTCTCCAACAACCAGTACCCCAGAGCCAGACACAAGCACTGTGCCCCAGGACGCTGCTACAATCCCCAGCTCTGCCATGCAGGCTCCCACAGGTAAGGAGGGTCTTGGAGCACATTCTTGACAGGATTGCACAGTTAGGAACTGCAGCAGGCAGGCAGCAACACCCCGAGAGAATCCCATTTCCTCCTAAACCTGTAAACCAGCAATCCTTACTACTCCAGAAAGGCTGGCCTGAGAGAGGCATGTGAGTCCAGAGCAGCTGTTCATTTATCATTCTATTGGAAATAATGAAGTAGGAAGATTGCAACCTGTTGAGTGCAAGGACCCCGTTTCCCTGCATGCTGGTGACTCCACAGCTCTCCAGGGACACTTGTGTCCCACTGTGCCCGGGGGCAGTCGGGTGTCCAGCACCCCTTGTGACCCCGAGCGTGAGCTCTCCCACACCATGCAAGGCACAGCTACTGGGACTGCACAAGGGGCAGAGGAGGTGCTGAAGGACTGTGATCTGCCCAGCTCCAGCCAGGATATCAAGGCACACAGGGTACCATGAGAGAACAGGGGAGGAGCAGGAGCAGCAGTGAAGAGTGTATGCACTGCTGCAGCTGAGGATGAATCTGGCCAGGAAAGTCTAATGCAAAGCTGCTTTTGACATGTTGAGTCAAGCACTGGATATGGGCTGAGCCCTCTGTTTCCCCAGAATGTAATTGGCCAGTTTGCAGAGGAGCCTAAAGAAGCCAGTTTCCCTAAAAAGGAAACACTGTGGGAACCTCTAGAAAGTGGGGGCTGCATTCCTTCTTCCTCTCTGAACATCTCAGCCACCTTACCTGGCTGGCATGGAAACCACTTTCCAGCCTGACTGCAGGGGAGAGCATGGGAGAAACAGCAGCAGTTTGGAAGGTGAGCATGAGGCAGGAAGATTTTGGAGGTGATTCCTCTCTAGAAGCGGCTCCATTGTGAGGAGTGGCAGACAGGCAGTCATGGTGGATTCACTTTGTGAGTGATTGAGTCTTAAAATCTCAGCATCTCTCAGGTTGGATTTTAGGCATCTGTTTCTTGCTTTCTTGAGTGGGTTAACGGCAAACACGTTTCTCATCTTGGCAGTTTGCATTTACTTGAACAAGAACGGCAGCACTGGGCCCCACCTAGACAAGAAGAAAGTTCAGCAGCTGCCAGACCATTTTGGACCAGCTCGAGCTTCTGTTGTCCTGCAGCAAGCAGTACAGGCCTGCATTGATTGTGCTTATCATCAGAAAACAGTCTTCTCCTTCTTAAAACAAGGCCACGGGGGAGAGGTCATCTCAGGTGAGAACGGGCCCACAGCACTTTGCCTCCAGAGAGGTTTTTGCAAGAATTCTCTCGTTGGAAGATGTCTGTCCTGAAGCTCACTGCAGCCACAGGCCAGGGGCAGACAGAAGAGTTCTGTCTTCTCTTTCTTGCCACACATCTGTGTCAGTGAAGCAACAGCTGGCAGCTGACTCAGAGCGGAGCAGTTCCCATGGCCTGCGGGCACAGCTGCTGGAGCAGGCAGTGCTCAGTCCTGGCATCAGCCTGGGCAGCAATCCTGCCCCACCGACCGGCCCCCCGCACTGCCCCAGCCCTGGGAAGAGCCACAACAGGGGGGATTCCACAGCTCCTCACGGAAAGACAAGAAACACCCCGGGTTTTAATTCTCCTTTAAGCCCGTGCTAGCCGGATCTGCGAGCGCAGGCCCCTCCTGGAATCCTTTGGGTTCCCTCGGACGCGGCTCCCCTGGCGCTGCCGCCCCGGCCCCGTGCTGGGTGCAGCGGGCTGGTCCTGGCCTGCCCCGGCAGTGGAAGGCAGTGGCTTTGTTGGCTCTCGACAGCCCGGCGATGCTGAGATCCAGGAGCTGGCTGTGCGGCCCTGGGCGTAGCCTCCCGCCTTCGCGGGGGGTTCACGTGTTGGGCTCTGTTTGTTTCTGTCTCCAGCTGTGTTTGATCGGGAACAGCACACTCTGAACCTGCCAGCAGTAAACAGTATTACCTACGTCCTCCGCTTCCTGGAGAAGCTCTGCCACAATCTGCGCAGTGACAACCTCTTTGGGAACCAGCCTTTCACTCAGAACAGCCACATGCAGCGCTCACACGAGTACGACCACGACAGGTATCTACCAGGTAGGAGCTGGGGCGGGGGCGGCACTGTAGGGACCCAGGTGCTCCGTGTCTTAACTCAGATTTTATCTCTATCTCCGAAGGCAGGCTCCTGTTCCAGAGCCCTCTCACAGGGTTCATTACATCACACCCAGTGTCGTGCACATGCCCCCAGGGCTCTTGTTGTGTAGGATTCCAGTTGCATTTTCTGCCTGTCAGTTTGGTTTCCATCTCCGCTGTAGGTTTCCGCTCATCCGTGCTGTCTCCTTGTCTTCCCTCCTTTCCTCGTCCCCCAGTCCTTCCCGCTTCCTGTAATCTGATTATGGTGACTTCATACAGCTAGGAATTCAGGTGAAAGACTGCATGGGAAGGGAGAGTGATAACATGCAGCATGTAAACTGTAATTAGAAATTCATTTAAAATAATAAAAGCAGAGTGGTTTCTATGGTGGCTGTGGATCAGCCCTCAGTGACAACATGGTCTGTTCAGGGGTGATGCTCATGCAGCAATCCGAGGCAGAGGTGGTTTTGTTTGCCTTGGTATGGCATTGAAGCAGCTCACACCAGCATGACAGTTCATGCCACAGTACAGATTGTCAGGCTGCAAAACTGTTCTGAAGTAGAAGCAGTGAAAGTCAAACCCAGTAGTTCCCCCACAGTGCTGGGCAGTGGCAGCAGGCCTGGGATTGTGGCTGCCCCACAGGCTGTCGGGGGTTCTGGGGAAGCTCCTGTTCCAAGAATGTCAATCATGGAGAGGATCAAAGCTGGCTGCACCCTCTTAGGTGGTTGACAAGTGCTGATCTCCTCTCCGGTCTTGCTTTCTTCCCCCTCTAGTCAGCAAATAGCTGTTGTGTTGTTTGAGGTCTTTCCAAAGTTAGTCCTTTGCATAATTATGGTTCTGGCAAGAGAAACAAAAGTTGTATGAACGTAAAAGGATGGGCACTCAGGAAGAATTGTTTAAGGAGAAGTTGCTAAGCACGAGGTGTAGGAGCAACAGATGCTGCAGTGCTTCCATTCATTGCACCTCACAAAGCACCTTAGGCTTTGAGTCTAGAGAGCAAAAGGATCTTCCCATCCTCTGCTTCCTCCTGGCTGGAGCCAGCAGGGCCAGGAGCAGAGGAGCTGTAGGATATGCAAGGACAGGAGGAGCATGACTGGGACTGGAGGCTTTCCCCTGAGGAGCCCTCAAACTGAAGAAATTCCCTTCTTTCGGTGTGGAGATACCCTGTGGTCATGAGAGAGAGCAAAACCTGAGTGGGAGGGAAAGCACCCAGCTCTGGGCATGGTGAGCTCACTCACAGAGTTTCCAGCCTCCATGAGAGATCAGTGGTGGCTGTGCCAAGAGTTGGGCTGCTGGGCTGAGTGGAAAAGTATAAATCAGAATTCAGGGAAACTCGGGCAGAGCACCGGATCTCACACGATGCTGAGACCTGCCCATCCTGAGCTCTCATTCAGTGTTTGCAGCAGTTAAAGAAGAATTAACCACAGTCAGAGGTGTGACAGCACCTAGTCCTGCGGTTCATCCTGATGTCTCAGCTTGTTGGGCATCTGCTCATGTAACAGCTTTCTCAGGCACCTGAAAGAAGATGGTAAACTTTATTATCTACACATTGCAGTGGCTTCTGGTGAGGACAGGAAAACAATGCTGGTGATTTGGGGAAGTTTGGGCTGGTCATGGAGCAGTGAGGGTGGAGTTGTACATTCTTAAATCACACCAGATGTCAAGGCTATTGTGGTCTCACCTTCAGCTCTGCATGTCCTGCCTTGTTTCCTCTCCAGTACAGGAATGTATTGGATGGGGCTGATTCTTCCAGTAAATGGCCACTGGTTAGGACTGGGAGCTGGTCTGAGCTCCCAGAACAAACTGGCTTTGTAGGGGCACCCCAGTGGGTGCCGTGGAGAATTGGGGGGTGTGTGTGCTGGGGGCAGAGGGAAGGGCTGCAGCAACCCTTAGGTCAGCAGTGTCCTGCCATTCTGCCTTCCTGAGTAAATGGAAATGAGGAGAAACAGACTGAGCTGTACATCAGGAACAGCCGTGTGCAGGGAACTGGGCAGCTGATTGTCCTTCATAGCAACATGAACAATCAAACATGAACATGATGTGACCTGGAGCCGTCTGAAAACACAGAGCTGGAGAGACCTTCTGGACCACTGAGCCCTGGCTCCTGCTGTTACAGCACCACAGCACATGGTGCTTCTTGGATTTGAAGATCTTGCTTTTCCACTGGAGACTGCTCCAGGGTTTTATGCTGAGATTTTAGAAACTATGTTGTAATTTCCAGCCCTAATTTATTCTTGGGCAGCTTGGTGTCTGTGTCTCCTGGTCTTAATATTGTCTTTTAGCTAAACTTGGTTCTCTTTCTTCTGGAAGCAGTGGCAGAGCAGTTGTAGCCCTCAGAGGAGTTCATCTTTTGGCTGCTTTTTGCTCTCCTCAGACAGTGTTGATTTGACTTAAACTTCATGGGGTGGCCAGAGTGCCACCCAGCACTCTGGGGAGGAGCTCATTGGGACCTGGTGCCACAGCACTGGCACCACTATGGTCACAGGAAACATCTCTGCAGTCACTTTTAGGCACTATGTCCTTGTAACAGGTGATGGGCAGCCTGTCCTGGTCACATACGCCGTTCTTCCCATCCACTGTTGTCACCTGCAGGGCATCAGCTCATGGGACACTGCTTCAAGTGCACATCTGGATTTAGCTGCTGGATTTTCCGCCTTGCTGGTTCTTGGTTCTGTATATATCCTTCCTGCCTGATTTTAAATGCTACTTTGTCTGGCCTGACATGGGAAGGCATCAGCAGATTTCATCAGTAAATGTCTAAAATTTCTGCCAGAGTTATTACAGTTATTAAACTGGGCTCAGGGATGATCCTCAGGCAGAGTCACTGGCAGTTGCTCCCAGTCTCATGTTCCTTCTTCAGTGTGCTGCCAACAGCTTTACCTCTCAAATCAGATTTCTGTGCATAGAAAAAGGCTCCTGGTAATTCATGTCCTGTGTCAGCTGGTGTCTCTCTCTATTTAACATCGTGCTAAATTCCAGGTATATGAGGTTGATTTTTCTTCCTTCATGTGATAGATCAGGATTTCCCCATCACAAGGAGGAAATTGCAGGGATTTCCCCATTGTTGGGTCAGCCTCCACAGAATGTGCCATTTGTATTTCCTGCCCTTTCCTTCAGAGCCTGCCACAAGCCTTGTGGTGATGCTGAGGTGGGACATAAGCATTTTATTGTAAAAATCTTTTTCTTCCACCTTTTTTTTTTTTCAGCTATTGGCACCACATTTCAAGTGACTCTCAGTAATGCAGTGCTGAGTTCTGTTGGAATTTACTGCAGCAGACCCAGAGTTTCAGGTGCACTGTCATTCCTGGCTTCCTCTGCACCCTCGGGTCTCCAGTTTGAGAATGTTCAGTTGTCTGACTTAGTCAATGGTGGATATTTTGGTTCCTGTGTGTTTATTTTATCCTTAGAGCCTTGCCCCCACTGCTCAGCATGGCTGCAGTGGGAAGTGAATCCCAGAGTGGTTTGGATTGGAAGGGACCGTAAAGCTCATCTCGTTCCACCCCCTGCCATGGACAGGGACACCTTCCACTATCCCAGGTAGCTCCAAGCCCCATCCAACCTGGCTCTGGACACTTCCAGGGATGGGGCAGCCACAGCTGCCAGGGTTTCCCCACCCTCAGGGAAGACTTCTCTTTTCTTTTGGAAAATTTTTTCTTCCATATATCCAGTCTAAACCCACCATCTTTCAGCTTACAAGTGCACTGAGTGCAGGTGGATGTCACAGCTGCATCAACACCTGTGTGTAGGTGTGCTCTGCAGCCAGGGAGGAGGTGCCAGTGCATTCAGGGCAAGGTGCATTGTCCTAAATTAGAAGCCCTGAGTGGCTTCACCCTGACAAGATGAGATGGGTGACTGTCACTGCTCATGAAGGTGTCCATGCTGATGGCTTTGGGATGGCCCCCAACACCATCCAGGCACGGCAGGTGAGCTGCTCTTCCCCCCACCAGCCTCCCAAGGCAGGAGAGGTGAAATATCCCTCCCAGCTGTCCTGTCATTTGGAGGCAAGGGCAACCCTTTCTCCTTTTCTCTCAATCCTTACCTTTCTGCACAGTGTCCCCCTGCTATGTTCCCCTGTGCTTGTTCCTTCTGTAGCTGAAATACAAGCCCATCTTTGCCTTTGCATTGTCTCAAAACACAGAATGAGTGAAAAACCTTTCTTCATCCAAGTAAATGATCTGCTTGTTCTCAGTATCCTTCTCAAAGTGAGCATCTATCCACTGATATATTTCCCTCTCAGATTATTTCCTCTTTGATGATACACATTCATGAGGTTTATGTCATTTTTGAACTGAAGGCATTTTCTCTTTATTCCTGATGATCTGAGTACAGCTCTGTCTGTATTTTTTGTATTTTCTTAAAACTTGTCCTTTAAAACCAGAATTCTATTTTTGGTTTATTTACTCATTAATTTACACCGACCTCACTTCTGGTTCCTAGGATTAACTTCTATAACCTCACCTGGTGTGTTTGCATTACCTTTGAACATCAACCACTTTAAAAAAAATAACCCAATCCAAAACCTGATGAACCCTTTGTAAAGCATCACCTTGTGTTGTGGTTCTGTGGCTGTTGGGTGAAGAAGGTTGAGCAGTTTGACACAGGGCTGTCCAAAAACATTACCAAGAGCATGTGTTCTTCTCTCTGGGAAGGGAGTGTTTCTTCCAGGGACTCATCCTGAGGATGGAATTTATTCTTCTGGCAATGTCACAGTGATTTTTGGTCATACTCCTGTAGAGTCCCAGGGCCTCAGTGCAGGCAGCTCTTTCATTTCCCTAAGGGGTATTGATTGAATCTTCTCTACCTTTGTGTTTCTCCTTAATCAACTCAATTTAGGTGCCCACCTGGTGCTTCCCCCCACCTGTACCCTTGTTTGTTGGGCATTCTGCATCTCCCTTGGTGTCAGTCCCGTTGATCCCCGCCGTGCTTGTTGCCCTCCTGCACCTGTTCCTGCCCTGTGCCAGCTGTCAGGGCTGCTCCAGGCTGCTGGTGGCTCCTGGCATTTGTGTAGGAGCATTTGACCCCTCTGTGCCCACCCCCAGAACACTGAGAGCTCTCATGTGTCACCCGTGCTCAGGGTGGCTGCAAGGGCCCAGCTGGGAGCTGCTGGCCTGTGTGGGCAGGGGGCAGCTGGAGGGGCACCTCAGCTGGGACAGGGTCTGCCACCCCTGTGTCACTTGCCTGGCTGCTGTCCCCATCAGTGTCAGTGCTTCCATTCCTTGTCCATCCACTCTGATGCCGTGTGTGCAGAGATGTCCCAGCCCATCCCAGTGTCCCATCTGCTGGGCAGGATGTGGAGAGTCCCATCCTTGGGATGTGTCTGGAGAGGAGCAGCAGTGACAGCACCTGAAAGGTCCGTGGAGGGGGGGAGATTGAAAATTGGAGTAGGGTTTAATCCAGCACTGTGTGTCGCACAGAGGGGTTGCAAATCATCCAAGGCTTGTTTGCCAGTTGTTCAAGGGTTATGTGCTTCTGACAGTGGGATGAGCACAAATTGTGTGGGATGAGCCAAGGTGTAGAATGAGGAGAAATGGAATTAAGTCAATTAGAGGTGATATTTTGGTGAAATATGGCAAAGCATGGCTAAGATTCTTTGTTAGTTTTCTTGCCACCCTTTTGCTCTGATAAAACCTGCAAACTCTGCTCTGTTGAGCCCTGGCAGATGTGCTGGATTGCAGCTTGAACAGGTGGTGGGTGCCCAGGCTGTCAATGCACACAAGGCTCAGGGGATTTTGTTAAGACTGCATTTCCCAGGAGGTCTCCACTCCTAAAGAGGGCTTGTTCTCTTTTCCTAGACAGAAGCAGCTCGTTAGACGGCTCTCTGCAGGGACCAGGCCGGGGTACAAAGCGCTATTCCCAAGATTCCCCTCCATACAGTGCTCCTCTCTCCCCCAAGTTACCAAAGAATGACCGTCACCCTTTGGAAGGTGAGCACAGTGTGTCTCTCCCCCAAGCTGGCTGTTCCCAGCGCCCTGTCCCGGCTGCTGCAGGCTCAGATCTGCCAAACCCAGCCGTGGCTTCAGGGAGCTGCTTCGCTTGTCCCTGGCATGGGTTGTGCTTGGTATTCCTGAGGGGAGGGGATGAGCTGCTCTGTGGTGAGACAGGTTCCCCACACAGATGTGTCAGGCATGTGGAATGCAGCGGGAATTCCTTCTAACCCTGACACTCATCATCTCACACCGCATAATCTGCTTTAGTTTCCCTCTCTGTGCATGGGATTAACAGTGCTCGACCTGCCCAGCTGCCTCAGTCAATCTGCCCCCGGATTTTTCCCTGAGGGTTTGCTGCAGCCCGTTGTACAGATGCTGATGTGCAGCTGTACAGCCAGGAGCTTGCTGCCCTTTCCCAGGATCTCATCTTGTGCCTCACAGGCCTCCCTAAAACAGCTGGGGGGTGTCACTGGCTCCAGCAGCTCAGCCACACCATTCCCATCCCATTGCTGCTCCTTCCCAGAGTCCCTCAGGATACCATGGTGCAGATGTGCTGGGCCATGTTCCCAACAGCAGCTGCAGGAGGGTCCTCTTTGGTGTGGGATCCACAGGTGTCCCTTGCATACACATGTGGGAGATTTCCAGAAAGTCCAGGTAGATGGAGGACTCCCTGAACTGAGTAATCTTCAATAAATACACTCCCACTTTTGTTCTGAGCTGCAAACCCTTCATAATGCAGATTGCAGATTTAATCTTACTGAAGCTTTTAATTAATGGATGGTGAAATCTGCCAGGATGTTAGTCACAACTCTTTGTGACTGATATCCCTGAAAAACTGCTGGAGATTCCTGGGTGGGCTCACAGTTCAGAGGCTTCATGCTCTGTTGTTGTCCCTTTAGAATCCCCATTTCTCTGGTTTTGCTGGGGTTGCTGATCCCAGGTGTGAGTGCCCAGCCTGGCACCACTGTGGGTGGTTTTGGTCTGTGTCCATCCCTGTGTCCTGTGCTCTGCAGAGTCACTGACCCTGTCTCTAAGCACAGCTGCTCTCAACTTGCCAGAGCAGCTGTGGCTGCCCCATCTCTGGAGGTCTCCAAGGCAGGTGGACAGGGCTTGGAGCAGCCTGGGACAGTGGAAGGTGCTGCCCCTGGCAGGGGGTGGGACTGGATGGGCTTTAAGGTCCCTCCCACCCCAAACCATTTCATCATTCTATGATGGACAATTTCTAGTGGCCTCATTATCTGCAGTGATTAAAACTGTGAGTCTGTCACAGAGCTGAAGTGAACACAGAGGTGGTTTGTGGCCATGCCTCATATATTCATATTAACAAATCAAAAACTGTTCCCTGATGCCCCTTGTGTTTCTCACCTCCAAATGGGTGCTGGTCTCCTTGATTCCCCTCTGATGGATCAGCCCCTGCCTTTGGGTAACCTTTGGGACAGCCCAGGCCCTCCTCCTCCCCCAGCAGGTGGGACATGCAGTGTTCAGCCTGTTCTTGAAGCCCTGCATTGCTCCAAAGGTTCAGATGCCTTGGTTGGGTGGTGAATATTGCACACTCTGTATTGTCAGTGAAGGGAGAAGCTTTCCATAGTGGGTAATTCCAAGGAGGAGCCTTCATTAGGTTTCTACAAGATTGATTCTTAGTCTGCTTCAAAGTCTATTCAGTTATCCCTTGGCTTTCAAATGGGTTGTGCCATCTGGATGCCAGAATTCTCCAGCCTCTTTCAGAAAAACACAGGAAAACAAGTGGGCAGGAAATTTGTCTGCATGTGAGGGTGGTGATCCTTCCTGCAGCAGCTTGGTCTGGTTCTGTTCCTCATCCAAGCAGGGAGCAATGAGGTGCAGTTTCAAATACCATCTAGAAATTCATTCTTATCCCACAGCTAAAAGCTGTAATGAATACATCCTCCTCCTCCACCATGAAATTGAGGTTCAGGCAGGAATATTTGCATTTCAGAGGATATATCTTAAAAATATGCACCTGAAATATTCAGATATTGAGTATTTCTTGAGCAAGGTACATCTTCTCATGGGAATGAGCTTTGTCTCAGACAGCAGCTCCTGAACACACCCCAGTTTGCCATATGGAAGGCTGCGAGCAGCAGTGGGACATCTCCATTCACCCTGCATTTGGCAAGAAGCAGAGACATGAGGAGAGGATCTCACATCTTACATTGTTTTTCCTCTCGCATCCAGTGGCATTTGTGTGGCTTTTTGCTGAAGCACTGCAGTCCCAGCACAGTGGGGACCTGCCTTCACAGCCCAGCACTTGCTGGGAGCAGTGGGTGTTCAGGAGAAGTGCAAATCACATTTGTGCTTGTGGCCAAACTCCCGTGTTCTAGCAGTAAAATGACACTGTTGAGTCTATAGCACTATTTGTTTAATTAAACTTTAATTATCTGCTCCCTGCCTCTCAGCCACTAATTGTGGCATATTTCCCTACAATGTGCCAACTGCCAGCCTTTAGTTAAATCCAACAGTTTGTGTGAGGAAATCTGCCTAAGGATCAGCCACCTCCTCCTCCAACTCTGGTTATCAGGGGTGAAGGATCCTGGATCTTGTCTGAGTGCAGTTGTGCCCTGCCCCTTGCAGAAACATGTTGCCTATGGCTGATTCCCAGGGGCAGTAATCATTCCCCTCTTGCCTCATCTCCTTCTCCCTTCCCTGGAGGTGTCATTCATTGAGCAGTTCCCTGTGTACTTGTATTTCTAGGAAAACCCTCAATCTCTCTTGCACTGACCCTGCCACAAACCCCCCAGCTCAGCTGCAGTGTTACAGCCCAACCAGGCACTCACCTGTGCAGGGATAGAGAACCTGGGGATCACTGTGTGCCTTCAGTTTTACCTCCTGGGCAATAAAACATTGTGCTCCCAGGGCTTTATCCATGGCCCTTGGGTGTGTGATCACCAGCATGTGAGAACAGGATCCCATATTTACAGAATGCATCACAGCACATTCCTGTCATGAATTAATTCCTGTGTTAATTGTTGACTGAAGTCATTTCTGAGGGTGAGTTTTGGATCCTCAGCCCTGCACCAACAGGAACCTGTGCATGTGCTCTCCCACCCTCCCAGACTGGGCCCTGAAATGCCTTCTGCTGATGCCAATCCCTGCTTTGAGAGCTCTGGGGTTTTTGGGAGCACTCAGACGTGTGTTTGTGTGACCCAGCACATTTGGGTGAGTGTCCCAGGACTTCCTGGCAAGCTGAAGCTCTCTGTCACCTCAGAAGGTGCTGGGTTTCCTTGGAGGGCCGAGATGCACGGCTTGGACCTCTTCCCATGCCCACAGCCACTGTTCTGTGACAGCTCAGAGGGCTGTGCCCACTGCCCTCTGTCCTTCCCTGGCAGTCAAGACCCTTCCCAGATGTTTAATGGGAAGTGTTTTGGGGTCAAACAGAACTATCCTGTTGAGCAGGAGACCAAATGTAGTTGCTTGGAAGCAGCTAGAGTGGAAACCCATTGGTGTGAGTGACCCCCACAGGTGGGTCTGGGATCTCCAGCAGGTTTCCAGAGCAGCCAGCTGTGGTTTACCTCCAGTCTGGGACTGAAATGCAATGGTGGGAGTGCAGGAGGGGTTTGAAGTTATTCAGGAATAGCCATGTGTCAGCAAACCATTTTTTATGCATCCAGAGCAGGTGAGATCACACGTCCATGCAGGAAGTGAGTGACAAGTGGGTCAGCACAGGACAGGTCACCAGGGGTAACAATCTTCACACCAGCAGTCTGTACCTCAGATTTGAAGGCTGTGCTACTCTTTCTGGGCACATCCCAGAGACCTAAAAGCAAAGAAAGGCAGCAAGTGCAGAGTGGCAAAGCCCTGAGGTGGGAGCAGCAATTACCCAGTGATAACCCCACACCAAGCTGGGTCAGAGACCAGCTGAACTGGCCTCTGGATCTCTGCTCAAACACAGGCAGCAGAACACAAGACCAGAAGATCCCAGCTCTCACAATAGTGCCACAGTTCACAGAGCAAATAAGGTGTAGCCAGGAGAGACTCAGGCTTCTTCAGCCTTGTCACCTGCCCTGGTGTTTGAGGGGCAGCAGCTCAGGGCTGTGAGCTGCCCTCAGGGTCCCTACAGATGCTGGTGGAGGAGCTGCAGTGTGCTTCCCTCCTGGGCAGGTGTTTCATCAGAAAGAACACAGGTATTTGATGGTGACAAGGCACAAGGACCCCCGGGCTGAGACTCCGTTGTGCCGCAGTAAAAGCTGCAAAGGTGGCCCTGCAATGGAGCTGTCACAGTGTAACAGCAGAGGCAGATCTTGCTGGCTCAGCCAATGTCACCCTGCACAGTCTCCTCAGCCCCTCCATCCCAACAGTGCCGTGCACAGCTGCAAATTCAGTGCATTTCTGGAGAAGGTGAGGAAGCCACTATTGCTCCAATACCCTGCCTGGGGAGAGCCCTCAGCCCAGGCCCTCCTGTGCATATTCCAGTACAGGGAGTTGGCCTCCGATGTGGTTGGGCTGGAAAAGGGCCCAGCAGGAGGCCAGGAGGGATGAGCAGCTCATCACCAGCATGTTGCTTTTGGGGCCAGAGGACCAGCACACTGTGGGAGCATTGCCTGGCCCTGATGGCACAGCTCCCTCCTGGTCTGGATGTCCCTGACACCCCAGTGCCAAACGCCAGGGCAGTTCCCTTGCACGCTGCTGCTGAGGATGTGCAGTGTGTGACCCCCTCAGGGACCATCCCCTCCCCTTCCTGTTCAGGACTGTCTGTGAGTCCTGTGTCCACTGGCATCCAGATGGGACAGCCCTGCCCTACCCCACGGTGCCCCTTGGCCACAGAGGGGCCCAGGACAGTCAGGCCACAGGGCTGGGTCACAGCTGATGGTGGCCTGAGCAGAGCAGCTGAACAAAGGAGCTGCTGCTCCAGTCTGGGACCACTGTCACTGCACTGGTTGGACTGGCACTGGCAGATGGTGCCACCATTTGCAGGTTGGCAGCTGGTGAATACCAGGGCTCAGCAGTGCCTGCTTTGATCCCTGTGCTGGGGACAGACCAGCCAGGGGTGGGACCCAGCGAGCGCTGCCGCTGCTGTGGCTCTGCCCCGCACGGGCGCGTGGGGCCGTGGCGTTCGGGTGCACTAACTGCAGCTTGGTGCGTTCCAGGTGAAACCTTTGTCCTGGGAGATGGCCCCCCAGGGCCCTTAGAGCCTCGCCTGGACCCCATGGACTCTGCCTTGAACTCTGTCAATTCATCCAGCCACAGCAGGAGCTCCAGAGACTATCGGCTGCCAGGATACAGGCACCTGCACCAGCCCTCTAGCCTCAGCCAGGGCAGCACCTCTGCCCTGCGCAGGCTTAGCTCTGGGGGTAAGAGCTCAGAACAGCCCTGCAGCTGTCAATTGGGCCAGAAAGGGCTATTCGAACTCCAGTTACACCTCTCAGCTGTAAATTGGGCCAGAAAGGGCTATTTGAACTCCAGTTACACCTCTCAGCTGTAAATTGGGCAAGAAAGGGCTATTCTATCTCCAGTTACACCTTTCTGACTTCAGCAAGTGCCAGAGGCTGGGCTCTGCACAGCCAACCAAGTCTATTAGGTGTGATAGCACCTGGCAGGTGGCAGTGTGGACAGGTGACATTTCTCCTTTGGCTGGGGACTGGGTGGACCTGGAGGTCAGTGGGGAGAAAGGAACAGGCAGGAGCTGAACTGTGTCCAAGTGATTAATGGGTGTCTGAATCCATGAGGATGGATTGGGAATGGCTGGGGAGTCAAAAGTTGCCTGGTGGGGCTGGGAGGATGGGCAGATGCATGAGTGGCACTTGTCTGTATGGAGGAAGAGGGACAGGAGAGCTGAACTGCTCATTGCAGCATGTAGGGTTGCAAGTAGCATCATTTTAGGTGCATGGCATCAATAAAAGCCTCTGAAAAGCTCAGGCTGCCGGTGCCTCCCCCATAGGTTTTCAGGCAGAGCTGAGACAAGGGGCTGTGCACGCTGGGAGCAGGACCTGTGCCAGCTCAAGCTGTGCTTTTGGACAACAGGAGATCACCTGTGGGTTCAGTCCATCAGGAGGTGCAGCCAGTGAAAACATAAAGCAGCTTTGCCATGGTAGTTGTGCTGAAGGTGTTGGGAGGGGAGGAGGAACTGTGGAGAGACATGGGAATGGTTCTGCTGAGGTGGGGAGTGTCAGCCCATGGACAAGGAGCAGTGGGAGCTGGGGACAAACAAGGGCAGTGGGGCTTGAGAGAGCAGACAAGGGCTCAGTATAGAAGGTGCCCTAAAAAGTCAGGCCTAAGGAGAGGGAGCAAGGCTTCAGTGCTGTGCTGCAAGAACCTGGGGCACACTGGGACGTGCCCCTTGCTGCGTCTCTGCCCTGCTGTAGGAGAGGAGCTGAGTGGTGGATTGAGGGGGAATGGCCATAGGGAGGTGCCAGGGACCCCCAATAACAGCTCTGTCTGGCATCCCCAGGGTCAGACAGGTACCTCAGCTCCAGGGACGTCTCCCGGCTCAGCAGCCGTGACCCCTCGTCCTGGACGGTGGAGGAGGTAATGCAGTTCATCCGTGAGTCAGACCCACAGCTGGGCCCCCACGCTGACCTCTTCAGGAAACATGTGAGTGCCACAATTCATGTACAGGTGTGTGTTACATCTGAGGGGGCAAATCACACAAACAAATTCCAGGAGAGTCAGAACACGGCAGCACTTCACACCAGGTGGAGCTTTGTGCTTAATAAAAAGATCCTCATAAATCCTGCTCATGCCCTGTCTGGGCTTGGATCCTCATCAGTGGGGATGAGGAGCTCCACCACTCTCTCCCAGTGGCTGGGACTGTGCTGTGAAGCTCCAGAATCATTCAAGTTGGAACAGCTCTCTCAGGTCATACAGTCCAACATTCCCCCAGCACTTCCAAGGCCACCACTAAACCAGTTTCCCAAGTGCCATATCCACGTGTTTTTTGAACACTTTCAGGGATGGTGATTTTAGCCCGTGCCAGTGCCTAACCACCTTTTCAGGGAAGAAATTTTTCCTAATAACCAGTCACATAGCACTGGCTCTTTGGGTTTCAGGATCTGTTCCCTCACCACCATCTTCAGCCATGACTTGAGGGCTGTGTGTGTCACAGCAGGGCTGTCACCATCCTCTGCTGGATTCCTCCTGTGCTGTGATGGCAATGCCCTGGAGTGAGCAATTGCTCCCTTGCATTGCTACTGCCTCTGTCATTCCCCTGCCAGGGAAAGCTCCCTTTTCCTTCCTCCCCACCTCCCTTCACAATGTGCTGGCCCTCTGGAAATGGCTCCTGGATGTTGATCACCCAGCAGAATTCCCATCAAGCACATAGGTCTGGGGCAGCAGCAAGAATGTAGGGCTACCTGTGCTGTCCATAATGGGGTCTCCATACTGGGATGTCCACACTGGGGTGTCCACACTGGGGTGTCCCTACTGTGCTGTCCATACTGAAGTGTCCATACTCTGCTGTCCCTACTGGGATGTCCATACCGGGGTGTCCATACTGGGATCTCCATACTTGGACGTCCATACTGGGGTGTCCATAGTGGGGTATCCATACTGTACTGTCCATACTGGGGTGTCCCTACTGCGGTGTCCATACTGGGATGTCCATACTGGAATGTCCATAGCGGGATGTCCATACTGGGATGTCCATACTGGGATGCTGCTGAGCAGGGCTCTCTCACCCAGCCCTGCTGTTGCATTTTGAGCCTGGCCTGGCTCGGGCAGGGCTGGGGCTCCCAGGTGCCATCCCAAGCACTGTCATTCATCCTTGCAGGAGATCGACGGGAAAGCCCTGCTCTTGCTGCGGAGTGACATGATGATGAAGTACATGGGGCTGAAGCTGGGGCCAGCCCTCAAGCTCACTTACCACATCGACAAGCTAAAGCAAGGCAAGTTCTGAGAGGACTGTTGGCAGGATGGATCCTGGAAGCTCCGCTCCCGGCCGTCCCCACCCGCGCTCACCTGCCGCCAGGTTCGCATGCACACACCCCCTTCCGCCGCAGACGGACACTCCCGCAGCCCGGCCCGGCCCTCGGGGCCCCGCCCGCCCCGGCCAGGCCCCGACAGAGCTCAGGAGGAGCCCGGCACAGCTGGGCTTTGCACCAGACTCGAGCTGGGGGCGTTGGGAGCGGAGGGTCTCTTCCCTGCTGCCCAGCCAGCACTTCTCCGTGAGCTCCTGCTTCCCTGGGATGGAGCAGCGCTCCAGGCAGTGCCCGTGGGTGTTTGCCTCAGCTCCTCCTGCTCTCACTGTGGCTCAGCGCTCCTGGGGCAGCCCCTGGGCACTGAGCCTGCCCAGCCTCAAGGGGCTCAGTGCCCCAGTCTGCCCTCAGCCCTGTGTGGCACCACAGCGAGCTCAGTGCATTGACCACCCAGCCCGGTCTTCCACACTGGGGGAGCCCATCCACCCAGCTCTGCCTGCCCCAGCTCCTCATCTGGCTCCAGCTGGGCACACAAGGCCAGGGGTGGAGGGTTTTGTATTTATTCCAGACTGGGGAGGCCATGTGGGAGCATGGAGTGAGCTGGGAGAGCTGAGGAGCGGGGCTGGGCCTGGCATGCCCCTGGCACAGATGAGCCTGGGCTGGTGTTGGAGGCTGC
The DNA here is from genome assembly GCA_013400435.1 of Pycnonotus jocosus. NCBI lineage: Eukaryota > Metazoa > Chordata > Aves > Passeriformes > Pycnonotidae > Pycnonotus > Pycnonotus jocosus. The sequence continues at coordinate 32,460 of VWYP01011705.1, forward strand.
CTGGATGCTGCAGGACTCGGCTGATCCTTCTCGCCTTTATTTTTTTTTTTTTTAATTTTTTTTTTTACTAAGGAGTTGTCTCTTTCAAATGATGAGATGATTTTTCTACCTGTGTTGAACTCGCAACTCTTGGTGATTTTTAGCCAGAGCTGCTAAGGTTTGTCTTCCCAGGGGCCCTCCTGCTCCTCCAGAGTTTTGGTCTGTCCCAGCTCAGCGTGTGCAAGAGAGTTTTGGGTCTGGCCAGAGCATCCCAGGATGGTGACCTGTCCCGGCATCGCTCTTCTGTGAGGGCTTTGCCCTTCCCAAGGCACCTGTTGGTCTCAGGCAGTTTCATGTATTTATTTTTGACGGCACTTGAGTGGTTCCCATGGTCCCAGAGATGTTTCTGCAGCTGCACAAGGACTGTCGGAGTGGAGCCACCAGCTGTGCCACCACAGTGTCCCCTGGACAGCAGCTGCCAGCTGGGGGCTGCCTGGACCCCCAGAGCATCACCAGCACCAGCCTGGCCTGAGCTGGGACAGGGCTGACAGGACACAGCTGACAGGACAGGGCTGATGGGGCCAGCACAGGCTGTCCCCAGTGTGTACACACACACCTCAGTACAGACACACACACACACACACATATACACGCATCCTCTGCAGTGACCAAAGGGCTGGGACAGAATTCCCACCCCAAGCACTTCTTCTCCTGTCCTCAGCTCACCCTCTGCATCCGGAGCCACAGCTCACACCCTCCCCTGCAGCCTCCAGGGCCTGGCCAGCAGCAGGACGGGCCCCTGTGGTGACCAACCCTCCAGGCTCTTGCACTGAGTCAGGTTTACCCCTAAGGGGCAAAGTTGCAAAAAATAAAAAAACTCCACCCCAAACCCCAAAGTAATAAAAAGGCAAAATGGCTTTTTGTCCTATAGCGCAGCCTGCGCTGCTGGCCCGGGGCTGGGGGCTGCTCTCGGAGCCCCTCGCTCACAGCACGGCCCGGGACCCCTCGCTGTGACCCGGCCCCGCTGCAGCCAGGCCCCGGTGGGGTCAGCCAGTGCTTTCCTCTGCACTTATTTTACGTTGATTTGTTTATAAATAAAAGGATACCAAGTTCCTCCCCGCTGTTTGTGCACTGACGGCAGCACCGGGCTGAGCCCCGCCCGTGAGGGGAGCACAGGGACAGGCAATGGGTGCTGCCCCGGGATCGACCCCCGGGACTGATCCCCAGGATTGAACGCAGGACTGATCCCCGGGACTGATCCCCAGGATTGAACCTGGGACTGACCTCCGGGACTGAACCCCAGGATTGAACCCGGGACTGAACCCCAGGGCTGATCCCCAGGATTGAACCCAGGACTGAACCCCAGGACTGATCCCCAGGGTTGAACCCGAGACTGAACCCCAGGATTGAACCCGGGACTGATCCCCGGGACTGATCCCCAGGATTGAACGCAGGACTGATCCCTGGGACTGATCCCCAGGATTGAACCCGAGACTGATCCCCAGGATTGAACCCGGGACTGACCCCCGGGACTGATCCCCGGGATTGAACCCAGGATTGACCCCCGGGACTGACCCCCAGGATTGAACCCGGGACTGATCCCCAGGGTTGAACCCGAGACTGAACCCCAGGATTGAACACGGGACTAATCCCCAGGATTGAACACAGGACTGACCCCAGGGACTGATCCCCAGGATTGAACACAGGACTGACCCCTGGGACTGATCCCCAGGATTGAACACGGGACTGACGCCCGGGGTCGACCCCCGGGACTGAGCCCCGGCTGCCCCGGGCGGGGAGGGAGAGCAGGGCCAGGGTGGGGCTGAGGGAAGCGAAGGGACACTCGAAGGGGACACCACGGAATGACCCGGGGGTGACTCGTGAGGCCGGTAAGGGACATCGTGTCCTCGCTGTGTCCGCCAGCCCCTGAGGCAGCCCCAGGCTGACACCCCCGCTGTCCTGGCTGTGCTGCCCGGTGCTGACAGAGGCTTTTGCAATTCCATATTCCAGTCGGGAATTTGAGGGGGATGTCGGGGCAGGGGCAGCCCCCTGAACCCATCGCTGCCTGCACCCCTCAGAGCCCCTCCTGCAGCCCTGGTGCCAGTGAGGGAGGTGGGCAAAGAGCCCCGGCAGCCAGGCAGGGGTGGGGGCTGAGCCCTGAGCCCCTCACACTGCCCCCCAACACTGATCATTGCCATGAACACAGACCCACAGAGCTCCTGAGGGTGTGCCAGGGGCTGCTCCGTCCCACAGGGCAACACGGAGGGGCCAGAGGCCGAGGGGACCTGGCCAGGCTCCACTTGGGGCTCAGCAGGGCTGTCCCCCAGACCAGGGTGATGAATGATGGAGTCAGAGGTGATGGGTCTCACCCCCATGTGCTCAGAGCTGTGGGTTTGTGTCCCAGCTTGAACTGGAGCACCCCCCTGGTGACATCTCACAGGGGCTGGTGGCAGCAGGCAGGTGAGGGGCACCCAGCCCCAGGGAGGGGGGTGCTGGAAAGTCCTGGCTGGTCAAGGTCCAGCAGCAGCTGAGGGGGCAGCAGCCCCCAGGTCTTTCCCTGCAGGTCGAGCTCTGCTGCCCCCAGGCTCACTGAGGACCCCAAATCTCCTGTCTGGGTGACTCCCCTGGGGCCACTTGTCACAGCACAGAGACCCCACCCAGGCTCATGGGGCTGCACTGTGCCAGCACCTTTCCCCTACAGCACCATCCCCTCAGGGACTGCAGCACAAGTGAGCTGCCCTCAGCCCTTGGCTGCACAGCCTGGGGGCAGCTGGATCCTTCCAGGGCTGGGGCACAGCAGTGTTTGGGTGAGGCCCCAAAGCCACCCAACTCCCAAACCCCTCTGACAAGCCCCAGGGATACCCAATTGATTTGTAAAATCTCACTGCATCTTCTTCAATTGCTCATTTCTGTTGAAACACTCCCAAGCTGTGAAGGAGAAGGGTGGGACAAACCATCCTGGGGCAGCTCAAAGCCATTTTCTGCCCTGCAAATGCTGCAGGCTCAGCTCAGGGTCCCCAGGTTTCTCCACTGCTGGAAGGAAGCTCTGTAACTTCAGACTTTGGAGCTCCATGTCCAAACCCAGTGTGAGTACAGTTTAACTTTTTGCTAACTTGGAGGGAATTGATTCAGTTTTGTGCTTCAGTCCTATCCTTCCCTCCCTCCCAGCAGACAGGAACAGAGGGAGCTCAGGCTCCTTACTCAGTTTGTTACAAATGAGCATTTAATGACCAAGTCGGTTGCACAGTTTTGGCCAAAACAAATATTTCAGGAGAAACAAAAAAACCAGTTGTGCTGCAGCCGAGGGAGGATCTCACCCTGCCCCAGGAGCAGCCAGGCCAGGGCAGGACTGGGCAGCAGCAGAGCACTGCACCTCGGTAATTCCTGCACAACAGCTGCAATTGGCACACGAGGAATGCTCCAAGCTCTCCAGGCTCACAGCAGCTCTACAGGGAATATTTAAAACAACTGAGGACTAAAGCAAGGGGGGCTGGGGAGGAGATCACTGAGGAGGGACAGGACAGGGTTTGGTTTCATGGTTCAGCCAGGTCTGACTGTGCAGCTCTCCCCAAACTCCAGGGAGCTGCTGAAGTCTGACTGTGCGACATCAGAAAACGGAGACACTTTCCTTCCTTCCTTTGCCCTCAATCACCCAAGGCCATGCAGGGTGTTCATGGCAGGGAACCAAGGCAGTTCAGCCCCCTCAGCACCACCCAGCACAGGTAACACCGAGGGCAGGGTGAGCCCCTCCCTCAGGAGCAGCCCTTGGGAATTGCAGGAGCACAGGACACGCGACTCCACCGTGGACAAAAAGGCAACAAAAGGCTCCGCTTCAAATCCATGAAAAAGCACCAGGAGCTGCTGTGTCCCGGGCCAGGGACACAGTTCAAGGCAGCAGTGGAAGTGGGTCAGTGGTTCACTCTGTTCTCACCTCCCCCTTGATGCAAGGGGTCGGAGTTTCCCAGCCCCAGGAGCAGCTCCAGGAGCGCTGGCACAGGGAGGGCTCCCATGGACCTCACATGGTCAGGGCTTCCCTGGCAGCTTTGTTCTCCTGTCCCCTGATCCCAGTTAAAAACATCCCTGCAGTGACACCTCAGCCAGAGCTGAGCATGTTCCACAGTAACACTGTTCCAGGAAGATCTTCCTGGTTACAAATTCATAGTGACAATGAATGCACCAAGAGCACCAGTGCCAAAGGTTTGCTAATGCTACTGAAAAAAAAAAAAAAAAAAACCCAAACCAAAAATCATCCCCTTCCCCCTTTCCCTGAAGAAAAAAAAAACCCAAAAGCGGCTGCATGAAGCTGCCCAGAGTCCTCTCTGCAGCACAGCCCAGCTCAGACACTAAGCCAGCCCCCAGAAATCTCATGCCATCCATAATTTCACTAGTAAGTAAAGACTGAGGAGGGAGCAGAAAGACTGGAGAAAGCAACTCCACTGTCAGTGCCCAAAGCACCCTGATGCCAAGCACTCCCTGCACTGGGAAGGACCTGTGCCATGGGATTCCCCTCAACACAGCACATCCCACACCCCAGTTTGCTTTGACCTCCAGGCTGCTCCAACTGAAGGAAGCCTGGAGGGGCCTCTGTGAACTCTCCTCCACAAATAACCCAAGATCTATGTAGAAAATAAAGGAAGGACAGAAGAGCTGAGGAAATAAGGGACAGGATCTCAGAATGAAAATTATAAACCCATAAGTTAGGAAAGCCCAAAGCTGAGGGTGTTGAAGCTACTGCTGTAAGAACACCTGGAAAACCTAATGGAGACTCCTCTGTGCAGCAAGGACACACCTGGAGAGGGAGAGAGAAAAGGAGCAGAATTACTGACAGGGAAGAGCCACAGGCTGGAACTGCCCAGCACTGCAGGCAGAGTCTGACACGTGGGCCCTGGCAAGAGCCCTGTGCCCAGCTCAGGGGGCTCTGGCAGCTCTGCAGGGGCACTGTGGCACCACCAAAGCCAGTGACTGCTCCCCTGGACACAGAATCCTCCCACACACCCACACAGCACAGGGAGTGAGCCCTGCTCAGCCAGGACTGAACCCCTGCCCTGCCCACAGCCAGCACCAAAGCAACATCTTCATCCTGCTGCAGCCCTAAGGGAGCTGGGCTGAGACAAATCCCAGGGACACTGCCACCCAGCACCCTCCCCACAGCATAGGGACAGCCTCCAGGCCTCCAGACCTGCCACATTAGGGACCACATGGGATCCTGGCAGTGAGACCAAGGTTCAGATTGTCTTTAGGATAAAAATTTACAGGGAGAATTCTTCAACTCTTGGTGTTGACCCAGCTGAGGAACAGCCCAACACCCAGCACTCACACCTGGTCCCAGTCCTGCACCCTGGGATGGGGAGCTGTGCTGTGACAGACTGGGGCTGACCCTGCTTTCCCTCTGCAGGTCACTCTGCAAGTGTCACACAAAGGGAAGGGCTGGACCCTCTCAGTGCCCTGGCACTCAGCAGTGCAGCCCTGCTGGCACCCCAGAGGTGTGAGCAGATGCTGCTCAACTCCTGCAAAACCCCCACACAAACCAGCCAGAGCAGGGGCAGGTGTCACATCCCTGATCCCCTACTGCACAGAGGGAGAATGCAAATTTAAATCTGCCTGTTTTGCTGGTGCAGTCTGAGTGCCAGGTTTTAGTGTCTTCTCCTTGCCAGGACTGTGTACATCCAGCCTGCACATCCCTGTAACACCAGCAGCCCTTACACAGGGCTTGAGCCCTAAGGCTGACAGGAACTGTTATCCCAGGAGATGGACACAATGGATACCTCCAAGATATTTTTACAATGCTGAGGGACTGCAAAATATTGAATTTCCTAAACCCAGGAACTCCTTGTGCAGCTCTGCCCCCATTTACAGGAGTGAGTGTTCCTCTGGTGCTTTTACCTGACTCTAACCCCAAATTCCTCTGCATGTATTTGTATATGAGCACCAGCACATCTCAGGGTGTGCCAGCTTTCTGCCAAATAACATGGAAGGCAGATGCCAGGAGCAAAGACTGGGCAAGAACTTTCTTCCAAAAGGAAGAGGTTGAGATCATGAACCATTACCAGGAATCAGTCATGATTTGCTGAAGGGAACTTCAGCTCTGTTATCTCCAGGTCAGGAGAGCTGCTGCCACTCCGGTCACTGTAGGTGTCCCTGCAGGAGCAAAAAATTTGGGGTTAGGGAGCACAAGAGCTTTAAGGGCTGATAATTAATCTGGGATGCTGCAGCACAGGGAAAAGTCTGGCTCCTCTGCTGCAAGGAGCCATTTCAAACTCAAATGTGCAAAAGCAGAGAACTAAAATATCCCTCAACCCTTGGAGGCATTGAAATGAGTCCCTCACACATGAAACTCTTCTGGACCACACCTGGCCACTGTGGTGTCAACACCAACACAGGAATGCTGTGGTGCAGCTGCACTGCAGCTCAGCCCACACAGCCAATACTTTTTTCTTTTGGCATTGCATTTGCCTGGGTTTGATACAGGCACTGCTAATCCTCCTCTGCATTTGGTCTGGTTTTTGTCTAGTGCCTCTCAGCACTTAGCAACCCCTCTCTGTGAGGAGAACAGGTCAGTACTAATTGGTTATTTGTTGCCAAATAACCCCAATCCCAAGTTCCAAACAGAATTTCAGGCCCTGGAGAACAGCAGCACCAAGTGACTGCACCATTAAATCCACCCAAAACATCACTTGCTTTGCAAACTGAACCAAAGAAAGCTGAAGGCAGCAGAAAAAAAATGAGGCTGCAACCAGCAGGGCCTGCTCTTTAAACCTGCAACAGGAACAAGTTTCTTATGGACCAGCCATAAGGTGGGACTTGCCTGAGGAATGTAGGGAAAAGCCCATGAGGTCACCAGTCATGTAAAAGAGCAGGCCCAGCCTCAGTTTCCCCAAAGACCCTGACTGACAGCACAAGGCTGCAGATCTCCTCTCCCTGCAGCCAGGGCCTCTCTGCAGCACAGCTCTGTGGCCCCACAATCAGCCTCAACTCACCAGACAGGAGCTTTCAAAAGGAGAGTGCAAAGAAGGAGTGGTGCAAACCAGGTTATCTCAGGAACTCTGTGCCAGGAGGATGCTCCAGGTTATCCTGCAGGAAGCAGCACCATCCTGTGATAGCTCTGACTGGGGTCTGTCTGAAACCCACCTGGGAGAGAGCCTGCAGCCCTTCTGTAGGTAGTGGGTGAGTCTCCCTGCAGATGCCAGGAGGAGCCCAAAGTATGGGGGTGAAGGCTTGATGGGCCTGGAGAGGAACTCGGGGTGGTACTGAACACCAACGAAGAAAGGATGCTCTGAGAGGAACAAACAAAACATTCATGTCAAGGCTCTCAATCTATGGCTGAGCTGCAGGTGAAATCCTGACTGGGTTGAAACCCTGATGATGGGGAAGCCCTGATCATTTCCATGACTTTTGTCCATAAGTGGAGAGGGACATAGGATTTTATTTTTACCATCATTTAATGGATGTAATCATTCTGAGACAGGCTGAATGGGTCCCACATGAAAACCTGCTCCATATTACCCTCCAAACACTTTCCTTGTCCATCCCACACCCACAAACCAACTCCTTAAGGACTCACCTTCCAGCTCAACCACTTCCATCCGCTCTCCCTCCTCATCCTGCCCCACAAACTTCAGACCTTGCTCTTCAAAACACTTTTTCAGTTCTGGATTGACCTAGAAAACCAGAGGCAAGACAAGCCATGATCTCTTGTGTCTGGATTGCCCAGGAAAGCTCAATACCTACATGAGCATTTTTACCTCAAATCTGTGTCTGTGTCTCTCTTCCAAGAAATCGTGATCTCCATACAGCTTCCCTGCAGCAGAAGTGAGATGTTCCTTAGAGCAGTGATCAAATCTTTTAACACATTTATTTGATCAGCATCCTTCAGAATCTGCCACTTCTGGAGGGGATCAAACTCCCTGATCCCCATTCCCCACCAGAACAATCTGTGATCCCCTGCCCTTCAAGGATGCTTCAACATCCCCAGGTCTCACTTCCCACCCCAGCACACATGCAAGCCATTCCCAGGAAACATTTCCAGAAGAGGGAAGAAGGGCCTTACTCATGATTGAATTCTTGGTTTGGAAGAGTGTCCTTCTTTTGCCAAGCCTCATTGTGCCACCCATCTGCCCAGGATTATGTTCTGGCATGTCTATGACCTGTGGAAAGAATTCAGAGGGAGCTGAGAATCAGGGAGGAGTAACAATAACAGGCAGACTCTGAGATATTAAAGGGAAAAAAAAAAATCCCACAAACCAGGCTGCAAAAAACCAGCCCAAGGAACACTGTCCTGACAAGGCAGACCAGCAGAACTGGGTTAGCTGGCCCAGTTGTTCAGTACAGGCTGCACAGTACATATGGGAGCTTTGTGGATATTCAGGAAATTTTCACACAGGAAATGGCCTCAGTCAGAGTTTACCCACACTGCACACACCAATACTGGGTTGGATACTGAACTGCATGTTAAACAAACAAGCAAATTTATGGAAACAAAACTCCCATATGAGAATTGCTTGCTCTTTGATAAATAGCATCATAAGCTGGTTTTTATAACTTCCTCACTTTGAGTGGAATTTTAAATTACAGCAGAAGTCAATTGTTATGGTGGACCCTAGACCAGAAACACAGAGCCCTCCACAAATGTTCCCAGGAATTCAGGGACACCTTCCACTGTCCCAGGCTGCTCCCAGCCCCAATGTCCAGCCTGGCCTGGGACACTTCCAGAGATCCAGGGGCAGCCACAGCTTCTCCTGGCAATCATGCCCAGGGATGAGCAGGGAAGTCTAGTGAGGATATCACAAGTAAATCACCATAAACTCACCACTGGATGAGAAGTTTTGGGGTCAAACTCTGTTGAGTTGGCATCTGTAATGTAAGGTTCAGCAATCAGGAACACCCAGTGGCTTCACACCATGCCATCACCTCCAGGACCTGCCCCAGGGACAGCTGCTCCTCACCCCCAGCTGTGCTCAGCCCCCCTCAGGCACAGAACACCCCAGGCAGCAGGAACAGAGCTGTCAGCACTGTTTGCTATCAATTCTGGCTGCAGCCTTAGGAAAACCCACCCTTAACTCAGGAAAAACACAAGTTCAACAGCTTCAAATACAGAAATGAAGGCAGGGAGGGGGGAAAGGAGCAGAGTGGTCTGAGAAACTCCTTTTCCCCCACCCTCACTGCTGAGAGAATGAGGAGTCAGGCTGAGAGCTCCATTCAGCACTCTCTGAAGAGAGTTCTGTTAACAGGGACCTGCTCAGTTCGAGCAGCAGGGCTCAGAGGGAAACTCCACTCTCTGAAGGAGCTGCAACTGCTGGCTGGCTGAACTGCTTTTTGGGCTTCATTCCCATGCCTGCAGTGGGAATTTGGGATGCCCAGCACACACAGGCCACCAAGGTGTTTCATGCAGGAGCTGAACCTCATGTTAAGCAGCAGGAAGCTTTCTGTCATTATAAGCATGACTTGTTCCATTGATTTTTATTTAAATAGGGTAAGGAAATTGCTCTTTTTACTTTGAATTAGCAAAAGAGATAGGGATTTATTTTTACAGGTCTAGGTAAAAAAATTTAACCTACCTATAAAAAAATTTAAAATCTCAAATATTTTAAAAAATCACAGGTTATTACTCAAGCAACCCAAGAAATGACTGAAGGCAGGAAGGGTTTTGTGCCATTACCTTGCCAACCAAGGACACTGCGAGCAAACTCCACCACTGCCAACTGCATTCCCAAACAGACTCCTGTGGGAGGAAAGGCAAGACATGGATCAGGTCAGGACAAGCACCTCTGAGCCCACACTGCAAAGCACACACACCTTCACAGAGTACCCTGAGTCAGAGGAAAACCTGGATGAGGCAGATCTTTGACTGGGATTTAGGGGTCTGCAGTCCTGACAAGCTTTATTTCCCTCCCTTTCCCATCCCCTCTGCCCACACACAGCTCAGACTCTCACCACAGACACTCCAGTGAAATGCAGACACATATTTCCTAGTGCCAGGATCACCACAGCCTGATCTGGAACATCCCCACACTGCTCTCCCCTCATTACAGGCTCCTTGCCAGCACATCCCAGCCAGCTCTGACCACTCCAGACCTAACCAGGGACGAGGCTGCATTGCCAGCTCAGCTGAGCACAGATCACTGCCTTCCTCAGACAACTGCCTGCAAAACTGCTCACCCACACACCCCTGAAAACCAGGGGAGCTCCTGCTGCAGACCAGTCAGGCTGTTGTTCAACCTCCTTTCCCCTCTGCTTTATTTCTTTTTATGGATGAAACACGTTTCTCACCTAAGAAGGGTTTTTTCTGTTTTCTTGCCCAGGAAATAGCTTGAATTTTGCCTTCTGTCCCTCGAACACCAAATCCACCAGGAACCAGAACTCCACTGCACGAGGATGAAAAGATTCCATTCAGCATGGCTGCCCCAAACCACACACATCACCTCCCTCCCATAAAATCCTGGGCTGGCAAGACCTCTCCCCTGAGAAGGGCTCTGAAGTAGCCACATGGCAAGGCCTGGCTGCAGCAGTTTCCACATGACTTCACATAACCAGTCACATAAAGCAGAATTTACAGGGGAATATTCTATAAATGCCAATTTTACCTTCCCAAACAAATGTTTTGCAGGTTACCATACTGAAATGCTTGATGCTGTGGAACTCCCACACCCTTGCACCAAACAGATCACCCAGCCAGGCTCATGCTGAAGGAGCCTCTGGCCACAGTGTCAGCTTGTCCTAACACCAAACTCTGCAGGAGGTTCTTTCTTCTGATTTCACTCAAATCCTGCCACCCTGAGGGGTAACAGGGCCCACTTGTTCTTTTTTTTGTGCTAACTCTTGGCACTTCTCTGCATCCTAAGGCTTTCCCCCCTCTCATACTTTATCCCTGAAGAACTTGTTACCCCATTTACACCTTCCATTCTCACTCTGGCTTGAACAGCTTCACCAGTACCTTTCCTTCCTGATTTCCTCTCACAATTTCCACCTGATCATGCAGGTGTGCCTTCCTCACCAGCACGATCATTTCCCCCATTTTCTCACTTATTTAACAATTTTCCATTTAACATCTTATCCTAAATGCCCCTGAGAGGTGTCTGGGCAGTCTCCAGGGAGGCCCTTGATTCCAAAGCTGTCAGCAGCAGCAGGTTCATCAGAAATTCTGCAAGGAAAAGGCCACAGCAGATCTTACTCAGCAGCACAGAGCTTCTGCCAGGCCTCGTGGTACCGCACAGGCTCCTCCTGCAGAGTGTCTGGCTCCAAGTCAGCAGAGTCAATGTACTGGGAAGAAATCCAAACAAAAAAAGGGATCATGAGATACTGCCACAAGAGTGCACAGCACCTCCTGAATTCTCGTTGAATTAAGATAGCATCATTCCTCCTGGACAGCTCTGGATTTGTTTCCTAGTGGATACTTAAGGTTTTTTTCTGGGCTGATTTCACATCTGTTAGCCAACAAAACTACTTTCCTCACCAGCCTGCTCTTGGTGGACAACCAGAACCCATGATTTCTCTGCCCTCCCCTCTTTGCAGCTCTGCTGTGACTTACAGCAAGTCCCTAATGTTAAATGTGAGGTGTCAATGCAGCACAGCAAGGTGGGAACATGGGGCTGTGCAGACACAAACCACCACACATAAAGGAAAAGAAACTATCCCTCTCTCTTCAAATAAACATCTTCTTCAAGAGGCACTGAAGAAGAAATAGGATATGGTGAAACACAGGCTGCTGTAATTAAAGGGAGTTATGACAATGGAAACAAACCCTGCAATTTTTCCATTTTCTCATCTCCAGTATTCCAGTACCTCCGAATTTCTGGACATTCTGGCAGGCTGCTAACCCTTTAAAACAACCATTTTGTCCTTCTTTTTTTGTTTGTTTTTTGGAAGCTGCAAAACTAGCCATCAGTTCTTTAAGCAGCTACAGCTACTCAGTTCCTGAGCACCAGATCTCTGTGCACAAGGCTCACAGAGCTCACTTCATTCCTGAGCCACTCACACACAGCTGTGCCAGGGAATACCCACAGGGTTTGCACTTCACCAGTCTCACTTGTTTTGCTTATTTTCACCTCTACTGATTTTGGAAGTTGAAAGGAAACCCCAACCTACATCAATACTGTTAAAATGCAACCACCTGTTTCCATGATTCACTGACATCATGAAATTGCTGGACATTTAGAAGTCTGTTGAAATGAAAATAACATTTCTGGCAGCTAGTACATATTTCACCTCTTCAGAGCATCCAGCTATGACCAAAACCCCTAAAAGCATCACTGCAGCCAAACCAGCATGAAAACCTTAACAAAACCTTAGGCAGGAGCATCATAAAACCTGAGTGCCACAAGGTTAACAGCAACAAACCCCAAAAAGGATCCCTTGCAACAAGTGCCAGAGAAATTAAAGCAGAGAGTGCCCTCCTCCAATCCATCCACCACTGTCACAGCTCACAACACTGAGCACTGAGGAGTTTCCACCCACTCCAGGCACCTCACACAGCTCACAGGAGGAGAGGCTGGTTTGCTCTGAAGCTGGTTTAGGCCTGCTTAGAGCTGTTTTAATGCTGTTATCATCAACACAGCTGTTTGGATGCAAGAACAATTTGGATGTTCACTGGCTGAATCACTTCTCCCATTCTGTCTGTGGGTTTGTGAAAACCCAATCTGAATTAGGATGGAAGTAGGACAGGGGGAGATTTTTCCCCACACACAGACCCATTCCTACCTTAATGTCAAGTTTGTGGTTGATGGCCAGGGCAGAGTGCTCCAGGGCTTTGATGACAGAGGCATAGGAGTCAGAAAATTTGGTGTATTTGCCCACGAGTGCAATGGAACAGGTTTCAAGTAGACGGTCGTACCTAGAGAACACCAGAACACACAGGTTATTCCAGCAGGAACAGGAGAGGGATGGGAATCACTCCCATCCTGTTCAGCTTTTCAAGGAACAAACAGCTGTGTGCTCTCCTGTCTGTCCAACAGAGCTGACGTCTTTGGAGGAGTGACCTTTTATAATAATTGTGATTTAGAAACATCAAAGCGAGATCAAAACCAAAACAGTGACTGAGGAGAACACTTGCAGAAAGCCACATAAAATTAACTCATCTCCCCTGATGATGAAAAGCCATTCTGAGCAGATCCAAACTGCCTTTACAGGAAGCTGTGTTAATTCAAAGGCTGCAGTGAAGTCCTAGGAGAGGATCAAAGCACAGCTTGGCAAATGTTTGCACTGCACAGCATCTTCCCACGCTGCTGATGAAATCACAGCAGCAGCTACAAACACAGAAAGCATTTCTGGAGTCCTAAGGCTGTGCTGCCCACACTTCCAATCCCCAGCACCTGGCAGCATGGGATTCACACAGCATTCCTGGCTGCAGCCAAGAGTTTGTTTAAAGTTTCTCTCAGAATTGCTAAATGCCTTCAACCCAGCTGGTGACCAAGGCTTTCCCCATCAAAAGGAAATGTTGTTGACAGGGCTGGCTTATGTCAGGCACTGAAATAAAGGAAAGCATCTAGATCTTGAAAATTAATTTCTTATAAAAACAAACACATTTAAGGCTTCAGTTGACATTCAAGCCCTTTCTGAAAAGATTCCATTCACTATTTCCCCATGAACATTGAGTTCTATTCATGATTTCCTCACGAACATTGAGTTCTATTTCTCACAAGAAAAAACCCCAGTGTCCAAGGAGTCTCAGAACAGGTGCCAAACACTTCTCTCACTTGCCTGAAAACACATTCAAAAATATTCCTTATTGACACTCCTGACATTTCCATATAGCTACAAAAGGATTTCAACACTTTGTAATGTTACTGAGAGGGGTTTTTTATATAAAAGAGAGGGCAGAGCTGTCCAGCTTTAAATTACTTCAAGCTGGGTTTCACTCAGACACTACACTTCCAACACAAGATAAGGATCTCACTAAGTTTATCTCACAGGATTTTATGGAAAAAGGCTGAGGGAATTGGGGTGGTTCAGCCTCAAGAAGGAAAAGCTCCAGGGAGACTTTATGGCAATGTTCCAGTAAGAGGATTTATGAGAAACATGGGGACATGTTTAGTAAGGTCTGTTGTGCCAAGACAAGTGGTGATGGTTTTAATCTGAAAGAGAGGAGTTTTAGGGTAGATAAAAAGATGAAATTTTGTACAATGAGAGTGGTGAGGCACTGGCACAGGTGTGAATTCCCACCTTGGAAATATTCAAAGTTTGGATGGAGCTCCAAGAAGAAGGCAAAAAACAATGTGAACATGTAAGAACACTTGAGGAACAGGAAATAACACTCATCATCTCACACAAACAAGAGCAGAAACCAATCCTGAAGTGTGCTGCAGCGTGCCCAGCAGTGCAGCTCACCTGTCTGCCATCTCCTTCCACTTCATGAGCATCCTCCTGGGCTGCCTCTCGATGGGAAGGTCCAGCCTGTGCCTGAAGTAATCCACAACTCCCTGCTCCTCTAACAACAGAGGAACCCGGTAGATAGAGGAGACATCATGAACACAAATGACCTGTTCACAAAATAAAGGGTGTCATTAAAACACAGCCATCCAGTGCCAAACACTCATTTTTATTCAGATATTCAGAGTGTTCCTGTCTCTAACCACCTAAACTTCCAATAACATGCTGAATAGCATAACATATCAATAATTATTGAATATTAATACCGGTTTCTTTATGCTTGAAAAAGCCATTCCTCAGCACTTCCAAGGCATTGCTGCTCTCTGGAGCCCCTTGGGAAGGGCTCTAACACAGTAACCCAGCAGCAGGAGTCACCTGCCCAGCACATTACGTGAGCAGCACACAGCAAAGTTCAAAGAACACTCCAGAGAGACTCCTGTGATACAGAATCCCAAGGAAAGCTACAGTCAAACTGCCACAGGCACAGCTTCCCCCTTCCCACCACTGCCCCTCCTAACCAGGGCTCCCAGTCTGACTGAAACCCAGGGAAATCTGTGACCCCAACACAGCAAAACACTTTACAGGGTGCCCCCCTCATCAAATTTAGGATTACACAACCATGAGGAAAGAATTCTTAGGTCAATGAGGAAAATCTGCATCAACAGTTCTAGCTCACTGGAATGGGAAAAGATGGCTCAGGGCAACTGTCACCTGTCCATTAATAATGAATCCGTACTTTAAGGATCCAAAACACACTGGCAAAACTTCTTTAAATCCTCATTTCTACTGACTCAAATGAAAGCAGAGTTCCACACTGCACCAGTCAAACCTCCTTGGCTGCACACTTTCCTCTTTTACCCTCAGTGCTGTTCACTTCTCAATCCAAGTGCAACAGCAGTCAGAGCAGCAACTACATAGAACTGCACTAAACTGCCTGGAAAGGGACAAGAGCCAACTTATTCTGAATTCCTGGCAAACAGGAGGTAGATATTTTACTGATGACACATCAACATTATTGCCATTATTGCATATAAGCAAAGCAGTGCAGTGCTTGAAATTGCAGGACTCAAGTTGGGTCTTGCTGTAGAGCAGATTAATAAAAATTACTTGACAGAACCTGAGATTGTGAAGTTATACTCATTCTTTCACAAAAAGACAATGATTTGAAGCTCCAGCTGAATTGGAAAGTGCCTAATACTCAGCCTAAATACATCTATTTTCCAAGGTTCACCTTAGAATGTGTTACGAGTCTCAGTATAGAAAGAATCATGCAAACATGGAATTTGTGCATATCACAACCTTCAAATGAAGCAATGCTTCTCCCAAACACCATTTCAACCTCTGTGAAATCTCTCCTCAAGAAATCTTGGGCAAAAGAATAATATTGTGAACAGAGCAGTGTATGAAGTACAGTCATATATCCTTTAAAACTGATTTTGGGCAATCCTTTCACCTCTAAATACTGGAAAAATCTCATTGTTTTATGTTCACAAAAGGAATGTGGAAGTATAATTAGGGTCAAAACAGTGATTCAGAAATCACCATGGATTCCATAGAATTCTCTGACCTTACACCAATCACCTCACAAGAAAACCTGGGTGCTGGCACAAAATGTGTCAGGAAGAGAGGTAAGACAAAGCAGCAAATGAATTATGCAGCTACCAAAACACAGAGCTAGAACTGCTGTACTCAGACAAAACTCCCCTCAGCATCTGACAAACAGCTCCAATATTTCCTGCAAGGAAGCACAGACAGCAATCCTTACCTGTTCTGGTTCAACATGACAGAACATGGAAATCTTTTCTTTTACTGAGGTATCCAGTGGAGTGGAGCACCTGCAAACAATCTGACAGAGCAGCACCATCAGTGATGCCAAACAGAAATACTCAGGCATTCATAAACCTCTAAAAAGAGCTGTCTTTGTGCAGTCTCTGTGATATGAGAAAAAAAACCCCACAACTCCGTTTCTTTTCCTTATTTATCCCCTTTATACAAGAGCTCACAACTTAAGCATTAATTAGACAAGACTGCTGTTGCAACATGCCAGATTTTTATATGCAAAGCTGTGAAACAGAAACCTTACCAGATCTGGTGAGAGCCCGAGACCCCGGAGCTCACGAACACTGTTCTGGGTGGGTTTGGTCTTCTGCTCCCCCGTGGAGCTTGGCTGGTCAGAGAAGAGCAGTTGGTGCATCAGATTGTGATAAGCAGCAATGATTCAGCAGGTTAATCACGACTCTCTGCCATCTCACAAAAACTTTGACTCAGTTCTTGGACAATTCACATGAACCTCATGTAGCCCATTTTAACTCAGTTCTGCCCATTGGAGTACAGGAAGGAGAAGGACAGACAGCCTAAGGTCTATCCACTGCTCCCTCTAAACACCTAATGTTTTTTATTTCTCATTTTTCTCTGTAAATCACCTGGCCTGGACAGAGGGGGAAAAAGGGAGAAGAGAACCAAGATGGATCTGCACTCCATGATTATCAATTTGCTCTGTCAAACCCAGTTCAGTCTGACACAAGGAATGCTCACGCTGCATTTCTGCAATTCCCAAGCCTTTATTACACACACCCTTTGAAAAGGTCCTATTCAATTCCTGTAAGACTTTTTAGATACATAAACACATAATCACTGCATTTCTGCCAGAAGTTTATATATACACAGAAACACAAAAGTAACAGCACTCAGAGAGATAAAGCATTTCAGAAACAGCTATTTAGGAAATTTTGGACTGAGGAAGACACTGACCACCAATATGTTTTGGCTCCTTACCTGGGGAACCAGACTGACATGAATGTTACAGAAATTCTCCCTTTTGGCTTTGAACTGGAACTGGCGGAAGGCCTCGATGAACGGCATGCTCTCGATGTCCCCCACGGTGCCCCCGAGCTGGGAACACATAGAAACCAGGAATTAAACTCACTGCCAAAACAGCACCAGGTGAAGGTGTGCACTAAAGACAGGAAAATGACACAAAATGACACACAGACACCTCTCCAGCACACCCCTCTGATTGCCTGAAGGAGCATCAACACTAACACAGCTTCCTCTTGAGGGGCAGCTCCCATCCCTGCTCTGGGCCAGGGACAGCAGCCAGGGCAGGGCTGGAGCTGGGCCAGGGCAGGCTCAGGCTGCAGAGCAGGGAAAATTTCTTCCCCCAGAGGGTGCTGGCACTGCCCAGGCTCCCCAGGGAATGGGCACGGCCCCGAGGCTGCCAGAGCTCCAGGAGCCTTTGGACACCGCTCCAGGGATGCTCAGGGGGGATTGTTGGGGGGTCAGGGCAGGGACAGGGGTTGGACACAATGATCCTTGCGGTTCCTTTCAGCTCAGGATATTCTGTGATTCTATTCCAACCAAATCACCAGGATTTACCAACTTTCACAGCCTGCAATCTACTTCAGGTACTATTCTACCCTCACGATTTCCCCACAAATCAAAAAGCCACAAGAAAATCAGCTTCCTCTGTGGGCAGCACCTCTCCAGAGACATCAGTTTGACCTCTATTTTCTCTTCCGTGAAAAGACTTAGATGTGAAAGTTATGATTTATGAACATTAGGTGGCACTGAGAAGCAAAATTTCTGTTAAGTTTGAGGAATTATATAGAGTGGACACACACAGGAACAGACACAAGACTGAACTTGGAGCCTCCCAGGCCCTGTCAGACAGTGCCTCCCTTGGTACTTCAGATCTGAGTTTGTCATCCTGGCACAGACATTGGCACCCAAGCTGCAGGCAGGGTCCAAGTCACCATGACCTGAGCTCTGTGACAAGCTCCCTCTCCTGTGTTAGCATTTGCCAGCAGCCAGCTCAGCAGTGGCAGAGCCTTCTGCTCCATCTCCCTTTGGCAGCAGAATGTTCCACAAACACACTGAAAACTGCCACCACTAACTTGTGCCATTCCCTGGTGCATGCCTGTGCTTGAACTGGTCACTTTGAGGAGGAAGGATAACTGTTTGCAGAGGTGGATTTACCTCCCCTCCCTCCATCCACCAAGGAAGAAGCAGGCACAGCACAATTAACTCAGACTGGCATATTAAGTTACAAGAGCTAAAAAGTTCATCCTGTAGGTTAATTCATAGAATATCCTGAGCTGGAAAGGAGAAGTCCACTGAGTCCAGCCCCTGGCCCTGCCCAGACCCCCCAACAATCCCCCCTGTCCATCCCTGGAGTGGTGTCCAAAGGCTCCTGGAGCTCTGGCAGCCTCAGGGCCGTGCCCATTCCCTGGGGAGCCTGGGCAGTGCCAGCACCCTCTGGGGGAAGAACCTTTCTCTGATCTCCAGCCTAAATCTCCTCCTGACACAGCTCCAGCTGTTCCCTGGGGTCCTGTGGGGCTGCCCCTCAAGAGGCAGCTGCAGGTTGCAATTCAAAAGATTAAAGTGAAGTTAAGAAGGAGAATTTTTAACCCATTCAATAACAAGAAAAGTTGAACATTTCTGTAAAGAAATATGCAAAATATGCATATAGATCAGTTTACTGCACACAAGAAACAAAGCTACCTACTTTTTTTAAAAGTTACAAACCTCAATCACACAAACTTGGGGTTCAATGCCATCTTCATCCACAGGAATCCGTGCCTGCCTCATTACCCATTCCTGTATGGCATCTGTGATGTGGGGGACAACTGGAAAAGAAACCCAGGCAAGGGTTAAAGCCCCCATACATTCCTCCCTCTTAACTCATTACAGAGCAAATTACTGACAATCACTAGCCAGTGCTTCCCACAGGGCTTGAGCAGGAATTTGTGTCTTTAAAGAGCTATGCATTTTTCAAGTGATTATTCTTGGCTGTGATGTTCAAGTGCCTTGGCAGGAAATGGAACCCTGCCTTAATTTAAACACATGTAAGCAACATTTCCTTTAAGCTGAAAGATTCAAGCACAAACTGTTCTTTGCTCTAAACAGAGAAAGTTACTCTGTTTTTAACTGTCTGTAAAAGTCCTAATGTCAACCAGTTGTGGAGAGTGGTTAAAAAGGGAAGAGACTGCTCTGACACAAATCCTCTGGGTTTTCTAATGACATGAGTTAACAAAAGCCTTAACCATTTGAACCAGCCAACAAACAACGCCAAAGTGTATTGGTCTGAAGGCTGTTCACAGTTATCACTGGGTACATTAGACAGCTGGACTCAAGTCCAGCACAGCCCAAACACAAGGAGGATGGTGCAGAGCATCAAGCGAAGATGAAAGACAAAAGCATCCAGCCATGTCTGAAATACGGGAAAGAACTTTTGCATCACCTTGGACCGTCTTGCCAAGATAATCTCCCTTCCTCTCCTTATTGATGACATATTGGTAGATCTTCCCAGTGGTCAGGTTGTTGTCTTTGGTGAGTCGGATATCGAGGAAGCGCTCGTAGTTCCCAAGGTCCAGGTCCACTTCCCCTCCATCATCCAGCACAAACACCTCCCCTGCACACAGAAACAGGCACAAGTGCACATGTCAGGCACGTGGAAGAATTCAACATAAGGAAACTCCTTCCCTGATTGCCACAGCAAGTTTATGAGTGAACTAAAAACCTTCTAAACCCGAGAGGATCAGCGCTCTAGGGATTGAGCCCCTTAAGGCAGCAGCCGGAACAGGCCAGAGCCCATCTGTGCTGTGGGCTGGGCACACCGCAGCCGCACAGCCAGCCCGCAGTGCTGGCAGCACCAGGCACAAAGGCTCGTACGGAGATCATCCACGCTGAGCCGAGCCAGCCCCGGAGCCACCCGGCAGCCCCGGAGCCACCCGGCAGCCCCCGACACCGAGCACGCGGGGCACTCACCGTGCTCGTACGGGGAGAAGGTGCCGGCGTCGATATTGATGTAGGGGTCGATCTTAATGGAGGTGACATGCAGCCCACAGGACTTGAGGATGGTCCCGATGCTGCTGGCGATGATCCCCTTGCCGATGCCCGAGATGACCCCGCCCGTGACCAGGATGTACTTCATCTGCCCCGCGCCTGGACGCGACAGACACCGGCACCGCCTCACCGCGGGCTCTGCGCGGGGGTCGCGCCCCGGCGCTGACATTCCCGACAGCGGCCTCCGGGATGTTCCCCCGCCCGCCGCTGAGGGCCGGTGCCCTGCCCGCTCCTCCTCCCGCCAGAAATTCCCGCCACCGCCGCGNTCGGCTGGGAACCGCATGAGGCCCAGCGCCGCCTCTGCGCCTGCGCGGGGCAGGCCGGGGGCGGGCCAATAGCTCGTGGGCGGGGAGCGGGGATAGCCCCGCCCTCTGCCCCGCCCCGGCCTCCTCAGTGCCTCACGGAGAGCGGGAGCCCTCAGAGGATCGCAGAATGAGCTGGGGTGGAAAGGACATTTGAGATCATCCAGTCCAACCTGTGACCTAACACATGCCCCCAAGTGCCACATCCAGACCTTTCTTGAGTACTTCCAGGGGAGAGGGCTCCACCACTGCCCTTAACAGGACAAACTTTCAGTGATGAAATTTCCCAAAATCCCCCCTGAGCCTCCCCTGGCCCAGCCTGAGGCCGTTCCCTCTCCTCCTGTCCCTGTTCCCTGCCAGCACAGCCCGACCCCCCCGGCTGTCCCCTCCTGGCAGGGAGCTGTGCAGAGCCACAAGGGCCCCCCTGAGCCTCCTCTTCCCCAGGCTGAGCCCCTTTCCCCAGCCCCCTGAGCTGCCCCTGAGGTGAATTCTGTCACTGTTGGTCTCCTTTTCTGGTGTCCGTGTGTCCTGCCAGTACATTTCCCCATGCACATGGTTCCCTGGGTGTTGATGGCTCTGTGGGCAGATATGTGTCTTTGCCTTCTGATGGGCTGGGGCTGTCCCCTCTCTGGTGGCACATGGTGACCCTGGACAGGAGTGCAGCGCCTGCTCCCCTCTTGCAGGAAGCATCTGCTTTGAGATTTACCTGTCCATGCTGATTTGTTCCTCCACGAAGGACTCTTCTTGTTTTCTGCTGTCCTACGAGTAGCTCCTAAGTGGTAAAAAAAAAAAAAAAAAAAAANCCACGAAGGACCCTTCTTGTTTTCTGCTGTCCTACAAGTAGCTCCTAAGCGGGAAAAACCCCATTTGCAGCACCTTTTCTGCAATTGGTCTGGTGGCAGTGAGAAGGGCTGTGTGTGCTTGGGCTGTCACTGTCACTGCCTGGTGGCACACCCTGATAAGGCACAGAGAGGCTGAGCTCTCCCAGGACTGCATTTGGATATCCCATTTCATGAGTGGGGCACAAGACACGTGTCTCGTAGCTGAAGGGAAGTCCATTTTTGTGGAGATGTGTGTAACCTCGATGTGAGCATTAACTTCTGGACACACAAATCCTTTTTTCAGTGCCTCATTAAAGGCCTCAGGGACTGGACATCCCGTGGTGCTCAGGAGAGAACTGCACTCAGTGGGAGCTATTGTGAACATTAAATGGTGTGGAATAACAGTGACCCAGAAAAGTCAGATCACAAATATCTGAAGTTATGCAAAATTACATCAGTTTTTTGCAGAAGTGGGTGAAGGTGTGTGTTGGGTGCGTTATGTATCACCCTTAATATTGCCCACAGCAAGTTTTGCCCTCACAGTGCCTTGTTGTCAGCTCTCAGTAAAATACAGACTGAATATTTTCCTTTCAGAAATGTGAAATGAGATGAAATGGATCTGCTCTGTTTATTTAACAGGATTTGATTCACAACAAAACAAATTAACTGGAAAACATTGCTGGGAGGACTGGCATAGCTCTGGGGAATGTTAATGTGTTACTGGGATTATGCAAGGAATGAATAGACTGGAATCCTCAAGCACTCACTTGAATTTCCTTGTAGTTTAGGGGAACTATTCGTACAGGAAAAGGCTTATTGTGATGTTACATGTATATAATATTGACAGGGATAATAATAAATTATATAATATGTATGATACATACATGCAGTTATTCAAGTCAGGACATTCACAGCCTTGGCTGATTTTTAAACACAGGATATTGCAGACAGCTAAAAATCAAGGCATGAGGATGATTCTGGAGATGGAGGGGGTCATCTGCCCTACTCCAGATTCACCCTCAGTTCTTACTCTGTGACTGCTGAAGTAGTGATGAAATAATTCCTACTGTGATCCAAATGTCTTCAGAAAGGCTTCTTCAGTGGTTTGAGGTGGAAGCTCCTTCTTAGTAATGCAGGTGTGTACTAACTGATGCTGGACTTCCTTTTATAAAGGTGAAAATCCCCATTTTTAGGTTTTCCTAACCAAATCTCATCAGCACGTGTATCAAAGCCAGGATCCAGTGCCAGCCAAGCCTTGGAACACACTGGGGAAATTGTTCTACGTTTGGGTTCCACTGTGTGCTGATCACTGGGTTTCACCTCGTGATTAATATAAACTTCACAGGGGTGATGTGGAGTCACTGGCAAATATCAAGCACTGTCCAGTCCCACTTCCACACAGCAGAGTGCTCCCTGTGAGCCTTGAGATCTCCATTTGCAGGATTAATCAGAGTTTTGATAAAAGTTTGTGTAAAATGTTCAAACCCTTTTACAAGTCTACACTCGTGCTCTGAAGTTGATCAAGTTTTCATCTAAGTGCAAAGTAAACACATCTGTTACCCTGAGCAACCAAAGGATCTGGGCAAATCTAGAATAAGATACAAAATAATGTAGGAACAAGAGCTGTTACTACACGTACCCTGCTCTGGAGCACAAATCTGCTGAGCAGCTGAGGGGATGAGTGACAGAACAAGAGGAAATGGCCTCAAGTTGTGCCAGAGGAGGTTCAGGTTGGATATTAGGGAAAATTTCTTCATTGAAAGGCATTGGCACAGGATGCTCAGGGCAGTGGTAGAGACACCATCCCTTGAAGTGTTCAAGCAATGAGTAACTTTGCCACTTCATGACACAGTTTGTGACCATGATAGGTTTCAGGCAGAGGTTGCACTTGATGATCTTGGAGGTCATTTCCATTTTTAGTTGTCCTATAGTTTCATGTCCCCCGGCAGCTCTTGCCTTCTCACCTTGCTGCACTCTGTCCTCTCCGAGATCTCCACTAGATGGTGGAATGGACCAGTAAAAGAGTTCGTGCACTAACAAAGAGACTGAGCAGGCTGTGGTGACTCCCGTGGGGATCTCAGAGCTGCTCTCAGGACCAGAGCCTGGAGCATCACACGTGCCCTGTGTGTTAGGGGGCATTTGGCAGCACCCGTCTGCACCAGTCTCTGCGGTGCCATCCCAAACCCACTGGGACTGAATGATTGTGATCCTTCCATAGGTCTTGATTCTTTCAGGCAATGGGGTTTCACCTTCAGGCCTCTTCCTCTCTACTTCTCTTTCTCCATGGAGAAGAGCTGTCTTTTTCCCAGGAGGCAAGGAGTGAACCCACTGGTGTTGTGCAGAGCTCATCCATGCTAGGAAGAGAATGTTTTGGGGAGAGGACTGTGAATGAGAAAGGGACAGCATGTCACCAAAGTGAGGGCGGGGGGAGGCGGGGGGAGAAAAAATTCTGCAGGTGCCAGAGGTTTGTGTGATGGGGATTGAAGCTCTCAAGTCTGTGTGATGGAGCCAGTGCTGGCCTTGGACAGAGTGCTGAGCTGAGACCAGCTCTCAGTCCTCAGCCCTGAGAGTCACGTCACAGTTCTGTGCATCAGTTTCTGCTGTGTAAGATGGAGTCAAGGAGTCTGACCTTTTAGGGACAGTCTTTTGTTATCCACAATGAACTGGGTGTCAGAGCTGTCTGTTTTCATTAATGATTCTGTTGGTGACTTGTGAGATTGTGTCCTCTGTACCTGGAGTCACAGGGAGGTGAGGCTTTAGCTCCACTCATGACACTGTCCAGAGCAGGGGCTGAGCTTGCACTGTCCTGGTTCCCTCATTTCAGTTAGAGCTGCATGTCCTGCACACAGCAAAGGGAGATCTGCCAGAGCCAGCTGCTGCTGAAGGGGTGATGGGTGCTGCTTGAGCTGCTGTCACTCTTTGGCCAGCCTGGTGAGGGCGTAGGCTGCAGGCCTTCATGTCTGCAGAAGGATTCATGCAGATTTGTGTGGAGAAGCTGTAGAAACAGAATGAGATGTATTCCTTTAACAAATGAAGTTTCCTTCTCTGAGGGGACTGTGCTGGTGGCAGTTTTGTCAGGAGATAAACTGGTCTAGGGGGAAGTGTCCCTGCCCAGAAGGGTTGGAACAAGATGACCTTTAAAGTTCCTTCCAACCCAAACCATCCTGTGATTCCGTGATTCTATGACACCTTTTTTCTGAGGAGAGAAACCACACAGACCATCTGAAGCCTAAGGAGTGTCCTCAGCTCCTCCAGCACTCTGTGGGAGTGCATTTCCATCTTGTGCATTCTGGAGAGGCCAAGCCAGCTGCCATGGAGAGTGTTATGAAGACATGCAAGAACAAGAGGCAGGATTCTCAAGAGCTGCTTCTCTACCTGCATGAATGAGCAAAATTTAATTACCTCTGCTCCCAGGAGATCTGCCTGGCCCTTGTACATGAACCATGAGATTTAGGTTTCTAACCATTTGCAGTGCTGTGACAAATCTGTGAGCCCTCCAGCCTATAAGGTGCCCCTAGTAGAGCCCAGGGGAAATTGGGACAAGGACTTTGTAGTGAAAAGAGTGTAGAAAAAGAGTGGTGCAGGGAAAAGAGACCTGCTACCCACAGGAAGCATGCTGGTTGGGTTTTCCATTCAATCACCTGCCTTTAATGTTTTTAGCCTGCCATATTTCCATAGGTGCATTTTCACCTGCCTCTTTGATGCTGTGAGCTTGACCATCTGCAGGCTTTCTCTGGTGCCCAAATCTTCATTCGCCTACTGTTGTGTTTGCATTTTAAAGTCTTAAATTTTATCTGCTGTCAAGTAATACCTTCTGTTTTTATTGGCCAAGGAGACTAATTGTTCCCTTTCTTTCTAGCAGCAACAAGGAGCCATCATAAAATTATCTCACAGAGCTGCTCTTCAGTCATGGTTGTGGTAATGAACCAAGTGTTCAAGAAAAGGCTTGGTCCAGAGAGCTAAAAGGACAAGGTGAGAGACCTGCAGGAACATTTGTTGAGATGACTTCACCCTAGGATGTCAGGGTGTGCCTGTAGGTTCTGGAAATCCAGGCTATCCCTGCTGCTTGTGACCTAGTCAGTCATAAGTGTCTTGCTGTTGTGATAAAGTGCAGGANACAAACCCAAGCCATGCCTGCTTGGTCAGTCCTAAGTGTTTTGCTGTTGTGATAAAGTGCAGGACAGGTTGCCTGTCTGGGCATTTGGTAAATGGGCAGAATTGCTGTGGTGGAACCTGCATGGGGGCAAGAATGTCACTGCGAGGCACAGAACAGGGTCTCAGTGCTTAGGAAAATAATGCAGTCACCCAGGGAGGGTCAGGTTCAGCAAACCTGAAGAGCTCTGCAGGGCAGGAACACTCAGCAAAGCACTGAGGTGCCAAGAGGCGAAACAGGTTTTGGCCTCACTATTTGCCACGTACAATACATAAACAGAGTGTGGCCAAGGTTTACTTTAATGCCAGCCAGGTGTGCCAGGCCCAGGACAGGAGGTGAGGCACTGCACAGACACACAGGGAGGGGTCTCATCTCTCCCAGACCATTCATATCCTCAACAGATAAGTCAGGGAAAAGAATAATTATGATTCTCTGTAACATTTTTCCTTGAATTAAAATACAAACCAGAGTCACTCTTCCTCCATGGCAAGAAATTTAAAATGGTTTTAAACTGACAGAGGGGTAGGGTTAGATGAGATATCAAGAATAAATTCTTCCCTGTGAGAGAGGAGAGGCCCTGGCACAGGCTGCCCAAAGGAGCTGTGGCTGCCCCATCTCTGGAAGTGTCCAAGGCCAGGTTGGATGGGGCTTGGAGCACCCTGGGACAGTGGAATATGTCCCTGCCCATGGCAGAGGGTGGAGCCAGGATAAGCTTTAAGGTCCTTTTCTATCCAAACTATTCCATGTTCTGTAATTCAGTGATCTAGGGATGAAGGCACTCAGCGTTTTACTGGAGGTCCCATAGGATTTCTGGCAGAGTCAAGGGGTGAGAACAGATCTCCATCTTTCACTCTACAACACAAATCTGAGATCGCTCTCATGCACAGAACAGCTGACACAGACTCTCACCCAAGTGTCCCTTTCCCTCAGGTTTATTTTTGGCGGTACAAAAGGTGAGATCTTTCCATTTTAGGAGCAGAGCATATGTGATCACCAGCAGGACAGAGTGTGCCACCAGCACAGTGATGTGTGGGAGCTGTGGGACCTGGCCTTGGCCTGAGAGCAGCAAAGCACAGCTCAGCACAGGCAGAAGGAGCTCCACTGACAAAGTGCCAAGCAAACAGAGGAACTGGTGTGAGGAAAGTAGCATGAGCAGAGCGTTGGAGAAGTATGGAGCAAATCTGCAGGCAGAAGAGTTTCCAGGCCAGCATTGCTGGCTGAGAAAGATGAGGTCCCGCAGTGTCACTGCTGTGAGTCTCTTCCTGGCAAGCTGGGTGAGAGGAGGAAAGACACAAAGGCTCCAGAGAGAGGATGAAGGAAATGCAGGTTGACACAAAGCCCTGAGAGAGGAGGAATGCCCTGGGGAGTTCCTGGATGGGCTCCTACAGAGGTGAAGCTAAGCAAGGAAACCTCAGAGGGCAGCTGAGCTCCTGCTCTTCTCCATCCATGTGCAGGTCTGCTGTGCTGCAGGACAGAAGGCAGTTCCACGGGCACACCGTGGGCCAGCATCCAGTGGGGTGTTTTTGGCAGTGTCCACAGTCAAAGAAATCCAACAAAAAGCTTTCCCTCTAACAACCAGCCTCTGGCTGCAGCAGTTAACAGGGTATCAGCAGAGCTGGGGTGGTGGTTTCAGGAGCTGGATGGGCTTTGAGCCACCAGATCAAACACATAAAACCCTGAGTAAAATATTTGGGTGTGTGCACTGCAGGTGTAGTACAACACATGGTAAGACTGAGCAGCACAGCCCTGAGAAGAGCCTGTCACCAGCAGTGACATCCCTGTATCCACTCCCAAGGGACACCACAGCTCCACAGTGCAGGGATGTGCACTGGGATTCACAGCAGTCCAAAAGGTCTTTTACTCCCTTGCACTGATTTTCCTGGACTCTACACTTTGAACTCAATTCTGCAGGTAGTTTCTTCCTCCTACTGTGTCATTTAGTTGCTAATTTTGAAGGGGCAAAAACTTGAGGGATTTCAATCCTTTTCTGAGTGCACACATGCTTTGTTGGTTGGTAGTGAGAGTGTCACACAACCGGTGTGAGATGTCTCAAAAGGCACTTCATGGAAAAGGACAAATCACTCATCGTTCATGCAGCCCTAAGGACACCAAACCCTGCTGTAAGTGCTCTTTAAAATCTTTATTAAATGCGTGAGAAATACAGTGACATTCAGTTAATTCAATTGCAGGATAATTTGAACTTCTGTTTAATTCAATCAAGACTCCTGAAATAAAACCATTTGTATTCTTGACACAAACCCATTTGCACTCTACTTCTGCTGGGCTGATGGAGATGTGATGAGTTTTTCACTTAGAGGCCACTTCACAGCTAATTTTTATACTGTTTTTGCTTAACTGACAATAAAGAAATACTCACTTGTGCTACAAATTCCTGCCTCAATTTATAACATTTCCTTGCACAAAGTGAGTCATTACAGAAGAAACCCTCAAGTACAGAAGCAGCCCTCAAGTCAAAGGGGTTGAGTGCTCTCTCCTGCTGTGCTGCAGCCAAACTAAAGCTTCCTGCTCGTTTTGTTGAACATTCCTGCACACACAGAAAGGATCTTGTGAGGTGCGAGCAGGTTGTAAACCCAAAATCCTTGCCGAGGAGAGGCCAACATTGTGAAAGGCACAAAAGCATGAAGAGCTCAAAGGGGCTGAAGGTGTGAAGAGAGAGGCAGTCCCTGCGTGCTGGGCTCCCACACCAGGCAGGGACAGTTCAAATTACACAACCCTGACAGAGCTGAGTGTGGGGGGATTTCTTTCTTTCAGTCAGGAGTGGGAGGAGCTGGGTCAGGAAGAGAGGGAAGCTCTGCACGAGCACACCTGGGTTGTTTGCAGGTATAAATGGGTATAAATGGGTATAAATCCATTGTCTGTGTTTCAGGAGAGAGGGAGCAATGAACGGTCCTGGGAGCATAAATTCAGCAATACCCACCCCACTGGGAAGCACTTGCCATTTTTATTTGTTCTCTCCCTCTTGACTCTCTGAGCATGTCCTGAGGAGTCCAGCAGCGAGGAGGGGATGTGCCATCAGGGCAGATCAAGGAAGCTTTTGTCCCTGCCATTACCCTGGGGCTGTGGTCCTGCTGTGCTTGCACAGGGGCAACTGGATGGGCCAGAGGAATTTTAATCCTGAATGATTTCCACATTCCTTCCAGCCTGGCAAAGGATTCTGCTGAGGCATCAACTGCCTTGTCCAGCTCAGCCTGTCCTGCATCTGATAAGTTAATTGAGGATTTAATTGAAGAATTAATTGAGGCATTCTGCTGGTTACCACAACATTATCAGTCAGCTTCCCAGAGTTGGAGCTTTCCAGTTCGTTTGGACTCAGTCCTGTAAATAACTGAATACCATCAACATCTTCCAAAATCCCTGGAGTGGTGGCTGCTGGAAACTTGAGGGATCAGTATCGTTTTTGCCAGCCTTTCTTTGAGTGCTGTTTCACTCAGCTCAAGGAAGAAAGTTCACTTTGGAAGCAGAAGTGCTGAAAAGTCTTTTTCCCTTCATGTCCTGGTTCTGCAGCTGCAGCTGGTTGTGCTGTTCATTAGCTCTGATTTTGGCGTTTGTCTTGGTGGTCTAGGAAGATGTTCAGCTTTTGTTCTCAAAATCCTACAACACTCAGAGAGATTTCCACCTCTGTTCAGTGCATTTGTGCACATTGGAGATGTAAGATGTAATGCAGCTGGAAGGTAATAACATCACTTCTGTTAAAATTGAGTTTCTGAACTATAACATTTTAAACCAAAAACTTTATGTGATTATCTCTAACCCTTTGGGGCCCATTCTGGATTTTATTCAAATTGGTGTGAATAGGAATAAAGTAATGGGATAGCCATGGGACAAGGAGGCAGAGGCAGCTCTGCATTTTCACAGAATCACAGAATCACACAATAACTTGGATAGAATGGGACCTTAAAGCTTATATTATTCCATGGACACCTTCCACTATCCCAGATTGCTCCAAGCCCCATCCAGCCTGATCTTGGACACTTACAGGGATGAAGCAGCCACAATTTCTCTGGGCACCCTGTGTCAGGGCCTCTCCACCCTCACAGGGATGAATTCCTTCCCAATATCCCATCTAACCCTGCTTTCTGGCAGTCTGAAGCCACTTCCCCTTGTCCTGTTCCTCCAGGCCCTTGTCCAAAGTATCTCCAGCCTTTTCGTAAGCCCCAATTTGCCCTCGGTAAACCTGTTCTAGGTCTTTGAGGTCACTTCCTCATCCTGCACACATTTGGATGAGGATTCCAAGAGGATGTGCTCCTATCTTTGCACAGACAGGTGACTGGCCCAGGGTTGCTCAGTCCTCTTCTTTCCACACCTGATGCAAATTCAGCAGGAATGTAAAACCGACCTCAAGAAAATCCCAAAGGCATTTTTACTGACTTTAAATCATAAAGGAATGCCACTCTGAGGAACACAAGCAGAGTATGGCCCCAAAGCTCTTCTGGATTGGAGGTGCTTTTCATTCTTCTTGTTCTTGTGCCTCTTTCTCTTCAGCTGAGCAGCTGCTGCAGCTGTGCTTGTTCCAAATTGCAGCATGATGTTAATTTTCTCAGATCTGTCTATCGAGGAGGACTTCATTTCAGTGGGCAAAAGACAATGCATTGAAACAGCTACAGCCGAGATAAAGACGGAAATTAACACTTGTAAAGAAAGAAAGGGACAAAAGAAATGTTGGTGACAAGGAAGAAAGTGAAACAAAAATGAAATCATTGTCATTGTCTGACTACAAAGGAAAAGGGGTCCAGAGATGGAGATTCCTGCCATGCCTGGGACTCCTTCCAGAGGAGGAATCAGTTTGTCCAGGAGCAGGACATGGCTGTGAGTGCAAAGGGCTGCATCACCCACCATCAGTCCAGGAGAAGGGATTCAATGATCACCATGGTACTCGCTATCAAAGCTGTGCATACCCCTTTGTTAGGCAGGTTCTTTTAAAATATCTCCTCAGGAAGAGGGAAGATCCCCCAAATGACTGCCAGGTTGTGTTGCAAGCTTCTGACTGATCCTTAACCTTCAGCCTTTGCTGGTGATTAGTCAGGAGCAGTCCTAACCCCTCAGCTGGGACAGTCACTCCTACCTTGCACTGGTGTGTGTTGAAAACATCAATTCCTCCTGCTTTTATTTCCAGGAGGTCTCCGAGGGGCCTGTGGTCCTGTTGATATCCCTGCAGTCACATCCATGGCAGGCACACACCGGAGGCTGTTGGCATCCTGGCAGGATGGGAGTTCTCCTGCAGGCCAGCACTTACAACCCCTGTGCTGCTGCAGCTCAATGCCTCTGGCTGGAGTCAGAAGTCAATAGAAACTTTGGGACCTCAAGAAAAAGAAAAAAAAAAAAGGGTCTTTTTTTCAAGAAGATGAAACTATTCTTCAAATGGCAGCTAGTACCTGTAACTCAGCGACAGTTTCCCCAGTAGCAGGCACAGGCGTGAACGGCGAAAGCTCAGCCAAAGGACAGATCTGAGGGTTTTGTGAGGCTGGGAATCAGCTTTGTGAGAACCGCAGGGACTCATTTACAAGTAATGAATCATGAAACAGCAGGAAGCGAACGAGCCGAGAGAAAGTGTGAGCTCTGCAATTAACTCTGGAGTGCTGAGGTGAATAACAAAGCGACGCGATACCAGGGCAGAAAGCAGGTCTCCAAGCTGGGAGTGTTGCAAGACTAATTTCTGTAAGCTACACTTTTTCCAAGCAACTTTTAGTCAAAGAAATTGCTACTTTCTCTTAAACTGAAGGAAATCCCATGTGCACGTATTTATTAGGCAAAACAGTTGACAGCTTTTAAGTAGAATTTAAATTTATGAGTGACCCAGATCAGCAAAAAACCAGGAAACCATGTCCTTGAATAGTCCTGCTGGCAGGTCCTGTGCTGAGCCAAGGTGAGCAGCAGGTATCAGATAAGCCCTTGGGGCCGGTGAAGGATGGGTTTCCACTGTAAGAGACACTGGTGGGTTATCAGTTTACAATGAAGATGAAGGAAAACGTGTTATTAATTATCCCCTGGATATGGGGAGGGGTTGGAAGTTCAAGTGAGAAAGCAAAGGACGCAGGGCAGCACAAGGTGTGTGTGGCAGAGTCACCCTGAGTAGGACAGTGTGTGCTGTTCCCAGCCCTGTTATGGTCACAAGTGGTTACACACTGCCTGGGAAGGGAGAGTTCTCTTTGTATGGAGCCTGGAGATAGAGACAAAACTCTTTCAGGACAACTATCTTTTATTAATGTCACCCAGGTCCCAGTAATCCATCCTCTTTGTCTGAGGCACCATGCCAGGAGCAGCTGTGTCACAGCAGCTGGCTCCCCCTGCAATTCCTGGTACGGGCATGTGGAAGTGAGGAAATTTCTCCAGCAATTGTGAATTTCAGCTGCTAAGCCCATGTTTTGTGTTCCTCTCTCCCATTTGATGTAACCACAGAAATGCAGATGAGCATAAACCATGCCATCACCTCTCCTGAGTAGGTTAAAGGTCAGTGTTACCAAACTGTCCCTGGGTGAGGCACCAGACACCATCACCCTCTGGAGAAAGGAGCCCAGCAGGGACACCACAGCCTCACTGGATCCAACAAAGATCCAATGGATCCTGGAGAGCGTACCCCTTCCATCAGTCCAGACATGGCCCAGGGCTGTACCTGCTGTCCCTTTCCTCCTGGTCTGTATCCACAGAGTTTGGGTCACCCTGGCTCTTCACGTGCCCCATTCACCCTTCTGCTGGCAAACATCAGAGGAACTGCTCTCCTTCCTCCTGTGCCTCTCATGTGGAATAACTGGAGCAGGCACAGGAGGAGCAGAGACTGTTTCTTTTTGTGTCCCTGGTGCAGCATCCCCTCTGAGAGCTGTCAGTTCACATGTGCAGCTCTGGTTTTTGCCTGGGCTCTGTGAATAACCACGAATGCCACTTGGCTGGAATAATTGCTTCCAAGCATGCAAAGGATGGAAGGCACAGCCAGAGGCACAGCTGGAAACTTGTTGGAAGTAAGCGTTCAAGAGACGTGAGCAGAAACCCTGAGTGGAGTCAGCATTTGTGGCCTGAGCTGTGCGGGGATGGCAGGATTGTCACACAGAGTCCATCACACCAGCTCGTGCTGCTTTTGCACTGTCTCTCTGCCCCAGTGACCCCACCACGCTCACCCCTGATCTAGTGACTAGAGCTGGGGGTGGGAAATGCCCTCTTGCCTTCGGATTGCTTTCAAAGTGGCATCTATGAAAAGTCCCACACCTGGCATCCAGAGCCCCTTGTTCCTTTTGTGTGTGTTTGCCTCTCTCTGCTTCTTCTCTGACCTCTTTTTGTTTTCTTTACACCCTATGCTGGTTTCCCAGACCCATGAGGAGAGCAGATCAAACAGATGGGTGCTCTGGGCTTGCCTCCCACGTGTTGGGAGAGCTGAGTTAGGCAGAGCAGGGAAGGTGGTGCCTGTCAGTGTGAGGCACCAAACCTCTGTGCAGATGCTGTCACCGAGCAGCAGAGCAGCACTCGCTCCCTGTAGCTTAATCCCCTGACCCCAGACCTGCATCACTGTAGCCAGAGGAGTAATTCTTGGTGTTTACATGGGTCAGCAGCCAGACAAGGACTTGACTGGGATTTTCCCAGCGGGTCACACGGCTATTTGCTAATCAGCGGTAGCATAAACACTGCCAGGCTCCTCATGGGTCACTTGCTAGGGACAGGCTAAACAAACCATCACCAGAAGAAAAGCAGCATGGCTGAGTGGATGAGATTTGAAACAACTGTATTGGAGTCCCGAGTCTGTGCCCTGGAGGGGTTTCAGGGCTTGTGAAATGGAGAGGGAGTTAGCTGGGAGGCTTGGATCTCAGCCTGTGTCCCGCACCAGGCAGGAGGGCATACATTAGATGGGCCTCACATGAGCACATGAGCTTGAACCCAACAGGGATGGGAGTCTCCCCCTTTAATTGGGCTCACTGTGCCAGGCAGTGCTCCAGGGAGCTTGGTGACAGCTTCATTTCAACAACTACCCTGGCTTGCCCCTGCCATGTGTGTCTGTTTACCTGGAGATATCAACTATCCCTGGAAATCCCACCTCAGCTGCCCTGGCAGAGGGTAACAGCTGTGGAGGGCTGAACTCCTCACAGCAGCAGCACAGGGGAGACCTGGGCTCCCAGCTCCCAGCTGCAGAGAGTGCAATTTGTGGTTCTTGATGTATTATTCCCTTCCATCCCTGTCCTAGGCCATGGCACAGCTAACTACAGGAGTGAGTCTGGCACAGATGTCACTGAGCCCTGCAGAGTGTGACACCTCCTGGGATGGGGTGACCCAACTGTTACTGGCACCTGGAACACAAGATCAAGGGCACACCCTGGGCCAGAGTGTGTAAGATTTTTTGTTAAAGCTTCTGGAAATGTGAGACACCAGCAAAGTCTGTGTTCTAAAGAACCATATGAACAAGACCTTTCCCACAGATATCCTGCACCAAGCAGGGACACTCTCCTCACCCAGGAGCTGAGTCTCAGGGCTGTCCTGCATGTTGGGGCAGGGCTGGAAGGTGGTGAGGGAGGAATCTGCCTTCCCTTCACCAGTCCTCACTGTCAGCCAGAGAGGAAGGATTCAGGATTCAAAAGTTCAGAGAAAAAGGGAGTAAAAATTAAGAGCCTGGTGAAGAAAGGGCTCTCTGGTGAAAGGGAAGTCTTGCCTTCCCTCACTCCTCTTACATGGAAGCAGTGAGTTGCTGCTGCCATCAGTCCTGGGGTGATGTGTAGTGTGGCAGAAAGAGAGGAGCAGAAGTGTGCAGGAAATTGCCCTGGAACAGAGTGATGGCAGAGAAGGCCTTGCATTATGATGCCATCACTTCAGGGTGACAGTGATGACAGGGGGACATGCACTGCTGCCCCAAGAGCCATCACCTGCCATGGCTGGGTGGGAGCCAAAGGGCTCCTTCCTGGACCCTGCAAGTTTTGCCAGGACCTGGGCTGTGTTTCTCACCAACAGCCAACCAGCCAAGCTGGCTGGGAAGAAAACTTGCTTCTGGTTTCCAGAGCAAGCACCTTTGATCTGGAAAAGTCAAAGGGATGCTGCCAGCTTCTCAGGAAGTCATTTGCATGGAGTCACTGTGACAGCAGGCCTGGGGTGAGCTTCTTGCAGGAACCTTGAGCTTCACTGTGACAGGGGTGAGCTTCTTGCAGGAACCAACCTCCCTCAATGCCCAGCTGGGAGGCCCCAGAGGCTGAGCTGATAACAGAGGAGGTAAGGACAGCACAGCCCAAAGAGAGCATGGGAGGTGCTGAAGGGCACAGGTGTCACACAGGGCCTGTCAGGTGCCACAAGGTGTGTGCACATGTGTGTGCAAAAGGGGCACAGAGAGGAAAGAGGTGACCAGGATAAATCCCTGTGGTGATTTAACTGGGTGCTATCAGCATTCAGTTCCTTTTCCCCACCATGAATTGTGGCTGTGCTGCGCTTGCCCAAGGGGTTGTCACCTCCTGGTTGAAGGCCCTTCTGAATGGAACTGCTGGGAGCTGCCTGTCTGTCCTGAACCTGACCCTCAGCAGCAAGATCTGGGAGCTGCTGCCATCCCAACAGGTTGATGTGATGCTATTATGGACCTAGGAACCAAGATATTTTGTCAAAGCTGTGTCCAGTAACAGACCGGTTCTGCTCTCCACTGTGCTCCAGAGGAGCCAGGAAGGATTTCTGGTGGGTAGTGAAGTCAAGGAATCACAGAATGGTTTGGGTGAGAAGAGACCTTAAAGCTCATTCTGTTCTGCTCCTCTGCCATGGGCAGGGACACCTTCCACTGGACCAAGTTGATCCAAGCCCCATCCAATATGGCCTTGGACACTTCCAGAGATGGGGCATCAGCAACTTCTCTGGGCAACCANCAGGAACCTTGAGCTTCACTGTGACAGGGGTGAGCTTCTTGCAGGAACCAACCTCCCTCAATGCCCAGCTGGGAGGCCCCAGAGGCTGAGCTGATAACAGAGGAGGTAAGGACAGCACAGCCCAAAGAGAGCATGGGAGGTGCTGAAGGGCACAGGTGTCACACAGGGCCTGTCAGGAAGGATTTTTGGTGGGTAGTGAAGTCATGGAATCACAGAATGGTTTGGGTGAGAAGAGACCTTAAAGCTCATTCTGTTCCACTCCTCTGCCATGGGCAGGGACACCTTCCACTGGACCAAGTTGTTCCAAGCCCCATCCAATATGGCCTTGGACACTTCCAGAGATGGGGCATCAGCAACTTCTCTGGGCAACCACAATTCCTGTAAGAAAGAATTTCCTCTCTTCTTCCCTCTGCAGCTGCTTCATACTTTCATACTCAGGGATTTAGGTTTATGTTTATGTTTGTATATTGCTGTCAAATAAAATTATTAAACATGTTCAGGATATGTAACATCTTGATTTGATCTTTTTCATTCTGCAGAATTCCTGAGATCGGTGTGGTGAGAGGTGATGGATCTTTTTGCTGTCTCTTCCATGCTGATCCTTTCTGGCCTGTCCTGGGTTTGCTTCATTCCTTGACCCACTGTTGCACTGTGTAGCTCAGCATTCCACCACTAGGAGAAAACACAGAAGCAAAATTCTCCCAAAATTCAGGTTTCTGGAGATGATCCCTAAGAACTTTCCCGGAATATCTGTGGTGTGAAAGAAACACAGAGCAGGTGAACGAGGCTGTGGCCAGAGCAGGCTGTGAGCTCCCTCAGGGCTGGCAGTGAGGTGGGAACAGCAGCGTTAGGAGGTACCCTTGTGATGGTGTGTTTGAAGCCAGATCTGGTTTACCTCTCAGTAAAGNCTGTAACATCTTGATTTTATCTTTTTCTTTCTGCGGAAATGCAGTGTGGTGAGAGGTGAGGGATCTTTTTGCTCTCTCTTCCATGTTGATCCTTTCTGGCCTGTCCTGGGTTTGCTTCATTCCTTGACCCACTGTTGCACTGTGTAGCTCAGCATTCCACCACTAGGAGAAAACACAGAAGCAAAATTCTCCCAAAATTCAGGTTTCTGGAGATGATCCCTAAGAACTTTCCCGGAATATCTGTGGTGTGAAAGAAACACAGAGCAGGTGAACGAGGCTGTGGCCAGAGCAGGCTGTGAGCTCCCTCAGGGCTGGCAGTGAGGTGGGAACAGCAGCGTTGTGTACCCTTGTGAATGGCTGCAATGTGGGTTTGAAGCCAGATCTGGTTTACCTCTCAGTAAAGAGGGGCTGAGGAAGCAGGGATGTTATCAGGGGTGGAAAGCATCTTAAATCAAGCAAGTACAAAGGAGCCAAGAGCCCCATACACACCCAGCTGTCCCCATCCTGCAGTCCAGCCTGTCCCTTCCTGCCTGCCAGGACCTGCAATCTGCAGTGCAGGCAGACCTCAGGTTTCCAGGCTGAATCTACGAGGGCAACATTGACCTAATTAGTCTGTGAAACAAACGGGAGAGAAAGCCTCGCTGCCGTATGTTGCAGAATGAAATCCTCTCCCTCTCCTCTTGCTCTCCTGGCCCCGGGGATTCATCCCAGGCAGGTGCGTCTTTGATTGCAGCAGGTTTTGAATCCTCTTCCCTCTCCTCGCGGGGATGCCACATGCTGTCTTCTGACCTCGTTAGCTTCTCCTCCTGTTCCACTTCCCCGCTCTGCACTCCCAGCCCCACCGATGTGCTAATTACCACAAAGCAATCTGCAGGAACGCTCTGCTCTCCTCGGAGCGGGGAGGGGAGGGAGCCGCTCTCAGACTCATGGGGGAGGGAGCAAACTGGGGGAGCAGGAGCTCAGCTTAGCAAGGCTGATGTCTGAGCCCGTACCAGGCTCTCCCCCCTGCACAGGTCAGGGCCAGGTGTGCCCATGGGTCAGTGCCAAGGTGGCACAGAGGTGTGCAGGAGATAAAGTGTCCCACACGGGGGTCTGCAGAGAGGGCTGTGCTGCCTGTCCATGAGCTCCCACATCACCACTTGTGTGCTCAGAGGCCTTGGTGTGCCTCAGCTGCATCCATGGATGTGTTGTGCAGGATAACCTGACCCTCCAAGGCTGGATAACCATCTTCCCTCAGCTCCAAATTCCCCTTGGACCGAGTCCTGCAGGCAGACAAGGCTGCACGCTGTCCATGGGCAGGCTGGTGCCAGGTGCCTCTGGACAGGGCAGTGGTGTGGGCACCTCTGCTGCCACGTTGTGCTGCCAGGAAAAAGCAAGGTGTTCACTCCAGGAATGCACAGCCAGCAGATGCACCCAATGGGCTTCCAGTTTCCAGCTGAGCTGTGCTCCACAGCAGAGCTGGTGTGTTACTGGAGCATGGGCACAGGTCCATTCCTCCAGCACTGCTGGAAAATGGGGAAACTGGAGGGGGCTGGAGTGTGGGTTAATTTTGACCAGATGGAATGACATGATTTTCTTCTTCTTTCTTAATCAGTAAGAGACAATTAAAAATGGAAAAAGAAGAAAAACAGCAATTAAGGAGACAACCAGATCCTGATACCCTTTGCTTTGCTGTATATCCAAAGCAAATCCATCACAGCTGGTGGAACTGTTTTTTTATTGAGTTGGTGTGAGTGAAATTAATGTCAGCTTCAGTAAATTAAAAGCAAGACAAAGGAAAAGAAAAACCAGCCCCTCTGAGTGTGGCTGAGGGGAGAACTGAGGGAGAGGGGCAGTAGGTGACTCTCAGGAAGGAGAATCATTGGGAATTTCATTAGGAAATCCTGTCCATGTGTAGGACACCCCAACAATCCCACCCTGTGCCTTGTAGCATCATCCAACACTGTCCAAATGACCACAGCCATTAACTTTTTCCAGACTATGACATTGAAAAGCTTTTAAATAAGTTTCTCACTATTACAGCACTGTTTTATATTCACCGTGTCTTGCCCAGTCATTGTTTTGTTCTTTTAAGGGGCAACAAAGCTGAGGATGATGGAGTTCGGTTTGCAGGGAGGAATTTAGATGTCTTTGTGCATGTTCCTCTTCAAACCTCTGGTCTTCCCCTTTCTTTTTGCACAGGGATCTTCTTGTGTTCATTCTTATCTCAGTGAGGGATGGAAATGACACTCCCTTGTCAGGAATGCAAACCTGCTCAGGGTGATTCAACTAACACCAAGATAGGAATCAGACACAAACCCACTGCAGCTTGGAGTTTTATCAATTAGCTGAAAAATAGGGGCTCTGAAATGTAACAAACTGATATTAGGATACATTTACAGGAACACTTCGAAGACTGACATAATTTAATTGTATTTTACTCCTTTGGCAATACATAGTTGAGGGCAAACCATGTGTTGCATGAAGGATTTCTGCTCTTCTGCAATATCTTGTAGAAGAAGAGGCAGCACTCACCCTCCCTGAAATTGTCACTTTTTTCCCAGGGGTTACTAAAAGATACCTTGATTTTTCAGCAAAACTTTTACTTCTGGTGTGTTCCTCACCAAGCAGAGAAACTGTCACCTCTGAAGAGCTCAAGGCTTGTTTATAAGTGCCAGCTCTGCTTCAGGCACGGAGATGTCAGGACTGTTCCAGAAGGGCTTTCTTGCCCAGCCATCATTTGCAGAGGCACAGAGGCATTGAGGTATACCTGGCTTAGAGTTACTCCTTTCTGCCCTGCTTGGCTCTAGAGTTTATTCAAGGAAACACTGGATTTTATTTCCACTGCACCATGGTGTCTGTGCACAACACCTGCAGAAATTCCTGTCAAAGCAGGGAAATGCTGCTGGCAAAACTGATGCTGTCCCTTAATGGTCTTTGTAGGGATCAAAGGGTCCTTTGTTAATGGACCAGAATCTTTCTCCTGGGCCAGAAGCAATGGAGGAAATGGCAGAACTGCTTACTCTAAGAAGAGGTCGTGCTGAATAAGCTCATCATGCTCAATGACTCATTCAACACTTCCAGCTCTTCCAGAGGATTTTGGTCCTCTGGCACTGGGCTGGTTCCATCCAGAACAGGATAAATTTTTGCAGTAGCCAGGAAGAGGAACCATCAGGACCCTGAGGTTATTTTGTGCTGCCTCAGCTCATTGCCAGGGGCAGGGAAAGGGAGGCTTTTCCAGGGAGAATGGGTTCCTTCTAGGCAAAAAAAAAAAAAACGCAGGGGGAGACACTGGGTATTGTTTATTGTCAGGGGAGTATTTTCGTGTGAATTATTTCTTTTCTTGTGCCCTCTGTCATTGCTGTTGTTGCTGTCACTGTTCTTTTTGTTACCTCATTGCTGTTTATTTAAATTGTTCTTATTTNTAGGCAAAAAAAAAAAAAACGCAGGGGGAGACACTGGGTATTGTTTATTGTCAGGGGAGTATTTTCGTGTGAATTATTTCTTTTCTTGTGCCCTCTGTCATTGCTGTTGTTGCTGTCACTGTTCTTTTTGTTACCTCATTGCTGTTTATTTAAATTGTTCTTATTTCAACCCATGATCTTTAAATTTTTTGCCTCCAATTCTGCTCTCCCATCTGCCATAGAGGGGAGGGGAAAAGAGGGGAGAGAGAGGTGCTGGTGGTGTCTCAGCTGCATTGACTCAGACCCATAACTCAGCTCTTCAGAGGCAAAACAGTTCTGGCTAACATGGATCACATTAAGCAGAGAAGTCAAAGTCCAAAACATGTGAAATTCCAACATGAAAATTTGTATCTGCAGGAGGCAAGTATCCACCAGTGTTTCTCCAGTAAAGGCTACAGATCAAACAGACATTCATTAACACTTTAAATTACTGAAACGACAATTAGCTGACTGTTTTCCAGCAGGAAAATTCATCCAGAAGTTAAAAAGTGGCTATCATTCATGGGAACATGTTCATTTTGTGAGGAACTGTTGTGTAGTGGATACCTCTCAGTACCAAGAAGAGATGAAGAAAGAGTGAGGAGAAGGTTAAAAAATGACAGCAGATACTTACAGGTATCATTGATCTTCCACCCAAACCCAAAAGAGAATAGGAAAGGATGGTTTTTATGGAAGTTCACTCTCCTACCTTCATGTAAGAATAGTTGTTCTTAGGGTACCCAGGGGTGGGGAGCAGAATAAATCCCCCATAACCCAAGGGGAAGTGGTCAGTGAGCTGCTACTCCACTTGGATACTCTGGAGCCACATGGGATCCAGCCAAAGCCACTGAGGATTCTGCAGAGGTGCTCACTGAACCACTTCCATCATGTGTCAGCACTCCTGACTCGTTGTGGGGGTCAGGATTTTAGATTTTCAAATGTGGCCCCCATCTACAGAGAGAGATGGAAGGAGGAACCTTCTCTCTCCCTACAGCTCCCTGAAAAGAGGTTGTACCCAGGTGGGGGGTGGTCTCTTCTCATAGATGAAAAAGAATAAGAAGAAACGACCCAAAGTTGCATCAGGGGATGTTTAGATTGTACATTAAGGTAAATTTCTCCATGGAAAGGGTGGTCAAGCACTGGCACAGGATGCCCAGGGCAGTGGTGGAGCCACCATCCCTGCAGGTGATGCCAAGGCAGCACAAAATCTGAAAAACATGAAAGCTAAAACTTAAGGCATCAGAGGGGTTGAAAAGATGTGTAGATGTGCAACCCAGGGATGTGGTTTTGTGGGATTTGGCAGTCTTAAGTTCAGGGTTGAACTTGGTGATCTTAATGATCTTTCCCAACTTAAATGATTCAATGAAGTCTGCTGGGTCTGGAGAGTTTTCGTGTGAAGTGGGTCAGGAAACTGTTTAAACCAACCCAGGGCAAAAATCTCATTTCCAGGGCAGACAGGGCCATTTGGCTGGGGATCAGCATGGTACAGTGCATTTCAGCTATGCCAACAGGCCTGTACAAGAAGAATTCTTTCTTCAGAAGAGGTTTCTAGCTGCACAGCCTGGACCAAATTCTGGCTAAAAGGTGCTGTGATCTTTCCCTGGCATGTCCCTGTTAACCCCTTGCCATTGCACAATCATTTAAACAGATTTAAACTCACATAATCATACCCTGTGTTTTTTCAATACCAAATCCAGTCATTATTGAATGCTAACAACAGAAGTCCTGTTATATTGAAGAAGTGAATTTTAGGGAAGCTGGACAAAAAGGTTTTTTCGGTTTATGTGTTTTCTCAAGAAAAAAAAAATATATATAGTAGTTTGATATATCAGCTCACATGGGCAAGTATATTGAGGATATAAATACTCAAATGAGAATATTTGCACGAGTAATTAGGACATGTTTGTTTTTCACAAGTGCTTATTTAGAAGGAAGTGCTTTTCTACCAAATACTCCTATATAAAAGAGGTCACGAATGCAAACAAAATGATTCACGGGGATTAGTCTGCAAGCAGATTTCCCTGTGTGTCTGTAATATTTCCACTCACCTCTGGTTGCTATTTGGTAGCCAGTCATCTGCAAAACCTGATGAGCTCTGACAGGGCCTCTCCAAGTCTGCAGGATCATCTGGAGCACGGATGGAGGCATTACTGCAGGTTCCCCAAAGCACTGAGCTTCTACCAGTAATTAACAATATGAGAAATAAGAATATTAATTATAATAAAATAATCCTCCCTCAACATGAGACCCTGAGTCTGAGCTGACACCTGTTCATTATCCCCAGGATGCTGTTCCCAGTTAATGCTGCCTGAGCCCATTAAGTTGGATCCAAAGGACAGGGCACTGCTGTGTGTCCTGCATACTCAGAGGACTGACAGCAAAGATGCTGCTCAAGGCTTTTTGTTCCATATGAGAGCCTTTCTTCATTCCAGACCCTCCTGACACTCTTCTCCCACTCCCTGTGGGAGCACAGCCGACCCTCGTGGCACAGCACTGTGCTGATGGAACCCATGGGGCTGGTTCTGATGCCTTTTTCAGGCTTACCTAGAAACAGAGGCCAAAGTTAAAGAGCTAAAAGTGGATATATTTAATGTTTCTTTATGGCCTTCAGGTACATTAAGGGCAGACAAAGCCTCCCCATGGGCCTACAGCCTAAATGGACAACAGTCCATTATATCAGACATATAAGTTTGGTCTATTTGCACATCAGGGGTTAATTGTCCAATTACAGCTTCAGGTAATGAAGTCAGATACCCCCAGTTTGCTCCCCCTGTCCCCAATTTACTTTTGTTAATACATTTCAGGGCCTGAGGCAGAGGCTGTCCTTGGATCTCAGGCCTGGAAGGATTGTTTTGTTTGACCACAATGTGAAGAGAGCTCACTAACACTCTATATGGAGTTTAGAGTTATACACCAAGTCAATGCAGGATTTGAAAAA
Source organism: Pycnonotus jocosus (assembly GCA_013400435.1). Taxonomy (NCBI): domain Eukaryota; kingdom Metazoa; phylum Chordata; class Aves; order Passeriformes; family Pycnonotidae; genus Pycnonotus; species Pycnonotus jocosus. The sequence goes on from VWYP01011705.1 coordinate 75,021, forward strand.
TATAAAAGCTAAAATCTTAAGGCATCAATTGCAGTGTGGTCATGCTCTCACCTTCCCTTCTAAGGGCTCCAATGCAGTGTCAGGGAATCAGCTGGATTCTGCTCTGCTGGTTCCCCTCCTTCCAGATGGAAGAGGTCTTTCCACAGGTATTCCCTTCCTCTTTCCATGTGAGTGGGAGAAGTGTGAAAGGATTGTTCTTTGTTCAGGATTTAACAATCTCACTGCTCTCTGCCACTCTGGGTTTCTGACTCATGTAGGTTCTTTTCAGAGCAGATCAGAGCAGACACTGCCCAGGTGTCTGTGCAAGCTGTTCCTCAGTCCTCTGGGGCATTTAAAAACCCAAAGCAATACCAGAATTACCAAATACTGGTGCAGTGGGTTTGACCTCCTAAGACAGTGTGATTCCATCATTGACTTCCTCCTGATCTTCCCCTCAAGAGCCACACTCCTCCTCCCATTGCTGCCCTCCAGGCCAGTGCAGGAGCTCCTGAGCAGGCAGAGGAGGAGCTCCAGCCCTCAGCTGAAGCTGCTGGTTACTCCAGCAATTACAAAGAGTTCTTAGCAGTGATGTGAGGTCCTGGAGAATGCAAAGAAGGTTCAGCATGGATGCTACAAGTAGAAGTTGAGAAGGAATGGGAGACCCTGACCTGAGGACTAATCTGGTCCAGGGGTATTTCAGCAATGGTTTGGATGAGGGCTGAGGAAGAGGCTCCAAAGGAAGATGGGGTCTGTGGGATTACACTTTCCTGGCAGCAGCAGGGAAAAAGCACAAAAGTGAGAGACCATCCCCATCCTGGCATTTCAAGAAGAGGAGTATCAGTTATTTTTGACGCTGATGGTATTCACAGAAGACTTGTCAGGCACTGGCTCCAAATGGAAAGTGTCCAGATAAGGTTTCCTAGAGTGATTCAAGGCTCAGGAAAGTTCACTTACAGCAGGGCTTCAACTGCTCAACCAAATAATTTTAATAAAGAAATGAGAGAGATACAACTCATAACAAATGTAGGTGGATAAATTGTAAATTGATTTCTGCTGGGTTGCTAACCAGCAGAATCATAACCAGACCCACTGAGTGGGAGCTGCAGCAAGGCAAAGTCAGCCTGGAAATAATTGTTAAAGCCACCAAGCCCTGGTCAATTCATCAGGTCATGAGCTCAACCTCAGGACACGACTCTCAAATCTGTTTTGATGTCTCTTGCCCAAATATTTGGTTGGATTCAAAGGGAGCAGGATTCAACCTGACTCTTCAGATTCGCTGCTCCTGCTCTGCAGCTGCTCAGATGGGCCTGGAAAAGCTTTGCTGATGCAGGCAAAAGCATCCCTGTGGCAATGTAACTCCCAGAGCTTGGCCTTTATTGTGCAAAGAAAAGTGAGTGAATGCTAACAGAGCTGTTTTGATGCTCAGGTGCAGTAGATTCTCCTCATGCAGAAATATTCCCAAAACATCACAGTCTTGGTGCACCTGGGTGGTTGAGGTGCCACTGTTCCCTCCTGGTCCCCCCTGCCATTCAAGGCTCAGTGGGTGCTGCTCTCTGTGCCAGCTCTGCTGCTCTCCTGAGCCACCTGGAGCAGCTCCCCATGGCAGGAATCACAGGAAATCCACCCCAGTGGCCACCCAAAATGAGAGCAAATCCCGGCCAGCACGACACGCCTGAAGGCCAGGGGAGATGGAGGCAGCCTGGCATGACCTGTGCCTGCTGTCACCCCTGCTGCCCCTTCCCCACCAGCTTGGCTGCTGTGCCAAGAGCTCTGCCAGACAGCCAGAGTCCTTGTGCTGTCCCTGCAGCCCAAGGTCACGGATTAATGGGAGTTACTGAAGTTTAATGGGTGTTAAATGAAGTTTGCTTGACTCCATGTCCTTTTTCCAAAGCAAACTTCCTTTGCACAACAGGAAGTTGTAGGTTTGGGGCCATTGATGGACTTAGGAATTGCCAATATCCTCTGCTGGTGCCATCAGCACCTCGCAGCTCTCAGAAAGCAGCTCCAGGAGAGGCCTGAGCTCAGCAGGGTGGACTGGTGATCTGTGCCCTACTTAGCTGCTGTGTATATTTGTCAGTAAGTGGGGCACTCAATAACCTCAGATCTGACAGCCTTCAGATCCTGTATGGAGAGCTGTCAATCACTCTGGCTTACATTAAACACCTTCCCAGGCATCTGGACTATATTATAATATCCCATCAGTGCCAAATTATAAACATGAACCACACATGCTAATCTCTTGATTCTGGCTTATTTCCCTTTCAGACAGTCCAGGGAAGAAGGAAAAAAAAAAGTCTTTTGTCAGCATAATAAAATTATAAACCATGTGTGATAGAGGGTGGAGCCATCACCTGGTGCCTCTCCTGAGCCACCTCTGGATTTTTGCAATAAATTTAGTGGGTTTGGCCATTTTCACTCTCTGCCCTGGTAATAATCATAGTGAAGACACCCAATAACCAGTAAATGGAATTACAGCACAGGAAATCCTTTGATGTTTTGTGTGTGCTTCTCAGTTTGCTCTATGGCATGGTCCCACCTGCTGTCCAAGAGGGACAGGGCACTGACCACAGAGAGGGCACTGACCACCACCTTGTCCTGCCCTGGGGCAGTGGTGGGAGCTCTTCAGGAGAATGTGGAAATCACTTGGAAGCTCTGATCAACTAACAGGTGACTTCCACATCTTAAAGTAGCTTCTGGTTTATTCCTCTTCTGAGAGTCAGTTAGGGAAGGTAAAAAACATTTTCCTGGAAGTTCTGTTCTCCACCCAGCTCTGCTCCCAGGGCCAGGAACCCAGGTCAGCACAGGGCTGTGAAGGTCCTTGGAGGAACCCACAGCTCCATCTCTTCTCAGGGAAGGACAGAGTTACTTGAGGAAAGAAAACAACAGGAAGCTTCTTGCACACCCTGAGGACACAGAGATGGAAGAGCTTGGCAGCACTTTCTGAGAGATGCTCAGCATCCTCAGGACCTTGGGCAAACCCAAATATCTCTTTGGGAACCTTCTCCAAGGAGCTCCTGTCCCAGGGAGCACCAGAAATTGCCCACTGTGGGTCCCAGTCTAAGTGGGATCCAACAGGAGGAGCTGGACAGGCCCTTCCCAAGGAGAATGTTAGGAAACCATAGGTTTGAGCTCTGCCACATCAATTTTGCCACGATGACCTTCAGATGACCTTGCTTCCCAGTGCGAGAGCGGCGGCAGAAGTGGTTTCAGTCCACTGCAACTGGAATGGACTGGGCAGTTTGCCAAGTGAATATCTGCTGGGTTAATCGCTGTGCAAATCTAATCAGGAACTGGAATGTGCCAGGCTCATTACTGAAATTAAATTCACCTCCAATTAAAGAGAGAGCTACAAGCTTCCATCGTGCAGAGGTGCCCCCAGGCTGCCCCTCCCAAAACCAACATCAAATCCAGTCCTGCTGAACTGCAGGTTTGCTGAGCTCTGGAGGTATTTCCAGGTGTGAGGAAGTGAACTGCTGCTTGTGATTTCCCCCAAGGCTCTCTAAAAGAGTTTACTGATGCCTTTAATAAGTCACCTTGCAAGTCAGGAGTCACTGCAGTGGTAGCATTTCCAAGGAGCACTCGCCAAAAGAAATTTGGGGACACAGTAACTGGAACACCTCCCATGGCAGGATTGTTCTTGTGAGCACCTTTACAAATTCTCACCTTCTCACATGCTGAATCTTTCCTTGGGGCTTATGTACCTTATGTCTACACTGTGGAGTCCAAATTAAGACATGAAGTTTGTGCTGAGAACAACGAGGCTGCAAAGTCGAGCAGGCAAAGTGTAGAGATGCTGACTGAAAAGTTGTTCAAGCTTCATTTGCCCCTTTGGCTTCTACATTACACTTGCACAGCCTAATCACATCATCCCTGCACATCACATCGTCTCTGCCTCCATCTGTGATTCACCTGGCCACTATCTGATTGCGGGGGAAAAACTTTTATTATCTTAGGTCTAAATCTGTGCTTGTGACTGAAATCCAGCTCTGAAGACTTGGCAGGACTGCAGATGTAATTCCTGACCTTCTTCTTTTCTCCTCCAGTACTGGAAGGGAAAACAATCCACTAAGATCAGGGCTTGGCTTTCACTTGGAGATGGCCAACATGGGTGCAAAACTTGAAGGCTTCCTGTACACATGTCCTTGGTCCACTCACACCTTCCTCTGCCTGCTCTAAAAGCCACAAGTTTATCCAAAAATATAGCTGAGGTCTGAAATCCTCCATCCTCACGCCCAGAAAGCAGCAGTAGGTGGGACAGCTGGAGTGAGGGGCAGGGCTGTTCCCTGCCTGCTGCCTCCTGCATTAACAACCCCACACACAATTTCCTCAGTGGCTTGAGCTGCTCGGGAGCTGGGAGCACAAGGAGCAGCAAAGCAGCAACTCCTTCCACGTGTCAGCAAAGAGCTTCTCAAAGAGCAAAGCTGCCCCACTGGCAGCCCCTCCCCGGGGCAGGTTGGAGGTAGAGCCCGCTGAGATGCGAGGGATGCAAAGCCCTTGTCACGGAGCAGAGAGCTCAGCGCTGTCCCAAGGGTTAATTAGCTTTTGGAGGTGTTCATCTAAGCACTTCCTCGTGGAGGGACAGCCGCCTTTGTTGCCTGGAAACTGCCTCGCCGAGGCTTTGAGGAAGATACCTGGAGCTTCATTAGAAGAGGATGTCAGTGGGATTTTCAGGTTTAGCTGCGCTATGTAAATTATTACCCGGGGCAGCCCCGAGGCAAAGTGGCTGCCGATTACTATCAGCCACACATCACATCCATGCTCTGACAAGACAAATAAGGGTAATTGTCTCTCTCCCCTTAATCAGGGGGATGTGATTAGCTGGAGGAGGCTTTGGCCAGGTGCTCACCAGCATTACCCGGCTCAGCAACCTGAGCATCCCTGCAGAGCCGGGCTGGGCAGCCGGGACCGGCCGGATCCGACACCCTTCAGCTGTGGGAAATGAACAGCAAACAAGCAGCCATCTCTCATGGCTTACAGAGAGTGTAATAATTGGAAAATAAAGAACACCTGATGAAATGGTGACTTTTTCCTGGTTTTTTCCACGTTACCTGGGCTGTGCCTTTGGTGCAGCTCACCTCTCCAGTCTGAGGTGTACTGGATGTTGCTGGTGCAAAGTGAAGGATTCCAAAGGGACTGGGAAGCATTTGCACCCAGCCTGGGAAACTGAACTCAGGAACAGATATGTGGAAACACAGATTTTCTGAGGTGGAAGATGTGTATCTTCAGTGGCTTTGTCTCACATTATCTCTTCATCATGCTCTCTGCAGCCATGAGGAGCGAGATGCCCTGAGAGATTTTCCCTAAGTTATGGAGAAGGAGGATATCCTCCTCCACCACCACCTCCTTCTATTTTAAGGATAAAATTCCAGTTAAACTGGGCCTGAGTTCCTTGGATCCTCCCACACTCTGCAGTCACCGTTTCTGTTCACCACATGACCTGAAGTCGGACCAAATGACATTAGGCAGAGCCATCAGCAAAGTAAATAACCCAGCCACCCTTTTCCTTGCCAGCAGGACACAGCAGCCTGTCAGGGTCTGACCCAGCTGAGGGTCTGAGCAGGGGGAAGGGCAGGAAATGAGGCGGATGGAGCAACAGCCTTTTAATTGGAAGGCAGTGCAGATAATTGGGATGGTTTTCCTCAGAACAGAGGATGTTGTACAGTGGCCGTGCCAGAGCATTTGGAAGCTTCTCTTGGTCTGGGAGTGAGGAATTGTGCTGGATCCTTTCTTGTGTGTCCTGGGGCAGATGCTGGGTTTGCTGTGCCCTGGAAAGGACCTGACTTCAGAACTCTGTGCCCCCTGCTTGAGGGAGCAAAGCTGTGCATCCACCCCTCCCACAGCAAAGGCATCTGCCAAGGTGACCTTCACTCAAGTGCCTTCCAAAGGTGCAAAACATTTCTGAGTGCAAAGAGAAAGTGAAAGCCCCTCTACCAGGACCCTGAGACATCTTCCTGTGCTGCCCCCTGAGGCACAGCCATGAGAGCTGCTCTGTCCAGCAGAGATGGTCCAGCTGGAACAGCTTCCAGTGTGAAAGCCTGGGATATTCACCTGGAGATTATGGGACTTTGGAGCACCAATTTAACAAGAAATATGTCAATCACTGGAAAATTACTTGATTTAGAGATGGACAGTCTTGGTGCCAGATTTAACATTTTGAAATGCATTTCCTTTCTCTTTTTGCAATGGAATCATTGAATAGAATCACAGAATCATCAAGGTTGGAAAAGACCTCCAAGATCATCAAGTCCAACCTGTGACCAATCCCCACCTTGTCAACCAGCCCAGAGCCCTGAGTGCCATGTCCAGATATTCCTCTAACACCTCCTGGGATGGGGACTCCGCCACCTCCCTGGGCAGCCATTCCAATGCTTAAACACCCTTGCAGTGAAGAAATTCCTACTGATGTCCAACCTGAACCTCCCCTGAGGTCATTTCCCTTCCTCCTGTCAATGGGTGTTCGTGCTGGCTCTCATTAATTATGTAACACAAGTTCCCCAAACTCCTGCACACTTATGCTCATGCATGTCTCTGGCTTCATTAGAATGTTTTGATGCAATTAGAAGCATTTCTGCTCCTTTTCCCTGGAAGAGGAAACACTTGTCCCAGAGTGATCCCTGGCAGACTGGCTCAGCAGCTGGTGGTGGTTACAGCGGGCGCTGATGCTGCAAGTTGTCCTTCACAGATGTGGTTGATGGGGCCATTTGCAGCTTCCTCCCACTGCTTTCCTCCACCTCTTGATGGTGGCTTCATCTCCTGGTTGTGCAAGAGTTTGGTGATTTGTTGTTGTGAATTAAGGTGCACAACTGCAGCTGTGTGTCCTCCATGCCGTGAGTGGAGTTTTTCAGGTGTTTTTGGAGTGGGGAGGTGTTCTGGAAGGTGACTTGCCCCAACACCTTTCTTCTGTTTAGAGACATCATTTTGTAGTAGGGTTCTGAAGCCCTGGACCAGAGGTGTCAGCCTCATGAACCAGCCAGGCCAGCAGGACAAAGTCACTGCTCACAGAGTGTCCTCTCATCTGCTACAACATCTGTCAGTTTATTGCACTTCACTGTAGCTGCACAGCACAAAGAATGTTCAAGGCATTGACTCATCACCAGCCCAACCATCCCTGTGCTGGGAGTTCAGCAGAGCAGAGACCTCGTCCATCCCCCCACGGGAGCCAGAGCAGCTCTGACCTGGAGCCTGGATCTGCTTCATCAGAGGAACTGCGTGACACACACTTAAACAAATTCTTACCAGTTCTTCCCAAAACTCCACCATGCAATCTGTGAGGAGCCCAGCCTGGGTGACTCTAACTCTAGGAGAGATTTCAGAATGAGTAGGGACAAACCATAGAATCACAGAATCTTCTTTGGAAGGGACCCATCAGGATCATCCAGTGCAGCCCCAGGCCCTGCCCAGACCCCCCAATAATCCCCCCTGTCCATCCCTGGAGCGGTGTCCAAAGGCTCCTGGAGCTCTGGCAGCCTCGGGGCCGTGCCCATTCCCTGGGGAGCCTGGGCAGTGCCAGCACCCTCTGGGGGAAGAACCTTTCCCTGCTCTGCAGCCTGAGCCTGCCCTGGCCCAGCTCCAGCCCTGCCCTGGCTGCTGTCCCTGGCCCAGAGCAGGGATGGGAGCTGCCCCTCGATCCCTGAGCTCTGCCCTCAGGGTGCTCTGCTCCAGGATGGACACACCAAGAGCCCTCAGCTGCCCCTCCTGTGGCCCCTCCTGGCCCTCTACCATCCTTTTGTCCTACCTTTGGACATTCTTTGATAGCTTTAGATCCTTTCTACACTGATGCCCAAAACTCAGCACCCAGGGCTTGAGGTGAGGCTCCAACACAGGGAATGACCCCCAGAAGTCAAAGGAGTGTCTGAATGTCCCTTCAGCTGCAAATCCTTGTGAAAATGCAGGAACTATTAAGTAACAAAAGGCAGATACCCCACAAAGGCAATGCCTGACCTGTGTCACACTGAGAGCAGCAATGCTCCAGACAGCACTTGAGAGGAGATCACACAACAAGACAAGAAAAACTAACAACAGTTTGGCAAAAAACTCAAGCCAGACCTGCACTATACTGACTGTGGAGCTGGATGTCTCTGAAATGTGTCCTGCAAACAGGGAATTCTGCAACAACTGCCACAGAAAGGAGCATGAAACAAATAAATGCAAAGTTATCAAGGTTATGTAATCACAGACAGAGACAGTGCAGACAGCAGGGGAAATTTTCACTGTAATGGTGTCCTAAAGAAAGGAGATACTGGAGGAATTAAAAAGTAACTTGCACAAACCCAAACCAAACTCAACCAAGGCTCTCAGGTGATGTTTGGGCAGAGTCAGGAAACCCAGGTGTGTGAGAATGTGAGTCAGAGAGTAAAACAAAACACTGAGATACCAAGTCACAGGGAAAACTGAGAACTTCCCAGTGACAGGGACACAGCTTGCAAAATGTGTTTGGGTGGGGTGGGCCCACTTGGCTGCCGGGTCACTTTGGGGATTGGGAAGATTTAAGGCCAGGCAGCTCTCAGACATTTGTTTAGTCAATGAGGCAGCTGGTTGGGCTCCACCCTTTGCACTGAAGAGATCAGGTTTTGCAGGAACTAAAATGCAGAGGGGATGGCATGGTTCCATGGCTGCTTTATGGTGGTTGGATACATGCAGGGATGGCACAGGGGAAAGGCTGTGGCCCTCGAGGACAAACTTGCACAGGAATCAAAAGGTGCTGACTCTGGAAGCACCGAGGCTGGGAAGAGCTGCAGAACAGCAGCTCAGTGCTCCAGATGTGCAGAAAATATTCTTTTCTTATCCAAGCACCAATTACTCTACATTTGATGGGTCTCACATCCCCTAGCGTGTCCTATCCATCTGTGCTTCAAAAACAGCACCTGAGAGCTCTTTGAGAAGAGGGAAAAAATGGAAAAGTCATGGAGAGCAATACCACAGTTACATAACCAGCCATCAGCCCAGGATCTTGGGGACTGCATTGCTCAGGGAGGTTAATTATGAATTTGTGCACTGCTGTATGAAGATTAATTAATGAATTAATGACCAGCCTAGAGATTGGTAGCCCTAATCTTAGGTAGGATGTTGTGACATAAATCTCTCCATAAAGAACAATGTGGAGTAGAGGACACAGTCGGGCCAGACCTCAGAGACACAGGAGACCTGCACAGCTCATCCCTTGTTTAAGGAAGGAGGATGGGTGGGAATGTCACTCCTGAGCAGGGCACAGGGGTGGATTTGTGCTGCCTGCCCTGCTGGAGCAGCCCAGAGTGGGCTTTGGGGGTGAACACAGTGCTGTGGGAATCACAGCTCCAGTGCTTCAGAGTCACAGGAGCTGTGGGAAGCTGACCTGATGCCAGCCAAGACAGGCTGGTGGCTGGAAAAGTTGTGCTCCAATTGCTCCACAAGCCTGTGAGTCAGATGAAGGAGTGGGAAGGACACACAGAACTAGAGAAGCAATTGTGTGGAAGCAATGAAATGAAACCTGTGCATAGAAAAAGTCAGGAAGACAGTGGGAAGGGGAATGAGGTGGGTGCTGAATTCCCATAGGAACTGGGAAAATGTTGAAGCCTCAGAGCCAGGGACAGAGATGTAGACAGATATCCTCACCCTCCTCTCTGGGGCCTGGGTGGCACTGGCTGGCTGCTTGTGGGTTGTCTGGTTCAGGTGGAAATGCCCCACATGCTGAACATCCACTCTGTCTTTTAAAGGCTTCTCTAGATCAGGTTGAGAGGAATGATCCTTTGATTGAAGATATCCAAAATAAAATTTCCTCTTCCATATTCCGTCCCACCTCTTCCATTTGCAGGTCCAAGCATGCTTATCCTACAAACCAAATGCCCTCAGTTGTGTTTGTGGGGCAAAACACACAGGGCTGAAGCAGCAGAGGCAGCTGAGCTTCGTGATTTCATCAGCAGCAACCTGGAGAGCAGTGTCTGCCCTGCTGAGGCAGGAGTGGAGAGGGAAGAGCTGGGAATGACACCCATAGACCCTTCCTGTGAAGCAAAGGGACTCTGAGAAATCCAGCCACACACCCCAGCACCTTCTGCATGGGAAGATCCTGCTGTCCACCCAGGGCTCCTCGTGGTCCCCTTGTTTCATGCAGAACAGGTATCACTGGAGACTTCCTGAGGAGACTTCCAGCGAGGCAGAGGTGCTGCTGCCCTTGCTGAGCTGATGTGGGGTCAGGGCCAGCCCCAGATGTCAGTGGTGTCAGCTGAACTGACCCCAGAGTGCAGCAAGGAGCAGTGGGTTGATGTGATGAAGGACCTGGCCACCATCCCAGGGAGCAGCTCGTGGTTCCTCTTTCTAAGGCACAGTGGTGCCTCCATTTCATTCATCCAACCTGTTCATTTCCTTGAGGATGGCACAACAAACTGGAGCCAGGTCAAACTGGGCAGGTTTTACCTGTGCCCAGGTGCTCCTCAGAGGTGTCACTTGTCAAGCCACCACAGCAGTCAGGAGTGCAGGAGTCTCAAACAGGAGATGAAGATTCTTGCAATGAGGCCAAGGGCACCACAGACCATCCCAGGTTTGCCACAGCTGGGAAGATCTTCCCAAGAAACACCAATAACAGGATTGTGGATGTGGCTTCCCAAGTGCTGCCCATGGGCACAGTCCAGGCAGCTGATGAGCTGCTCCACATCTCCCTGTGCTGAGGTTGGTTTGGGGCCAGCAGGAACGGCTTCACACACAGGTCCTGGAGGTTTTATTTGTGAGGACCAAGAAACTTCTATCAGGAGTAATAATGGAGCTTCCTTTTAAAGCAGATTTATGGACAGAGCACTCACATTTGTGAGTCAAAATGGTCTGAATCAAGCAGGAAGCTTCTCCAGGGGTCAGCCCCACCACTTGCAGTTGAAGCACACCCCAGACTGGGACCAGGGCAGTGGTTTCCACAAGCTGGTCACTGAAAATAGGCCAGATAGGGAGAAATAACTTTATAAACTCTTCATCTGGAGATGGAGTGACATGATCTGATGTTCTCAGCACCAGGAAGAACATCAGCCTTGGCAATCAGTCACCCTGGCCTGTAAACAAGAGTGTAAGCACAGCCCTCACTCATGGCAGCACACCTGGGAGGGCGTGCTCCTGGAGAGAAATCCAGCAAAGAGCTTCTAGCCTGGCAGAGTTTGATTGCACCTCCACAGATGTAATTATGGGATGCCTTGGTTCCATTAACCATCACAAGGTTTCATTAACATCACGAGGGCTTCCTCCCCTGTTTGTCCCTGGCAGTGTGATGCCTTAAACTTTAGTTTTCATATTTCACATTCTGTGCACCCAGGGGTGCAGCTCTGAGCTCACAGTCAGGCTCACTCAGCTCTGCACACAGCACGGACACAAAACAAATCCTTTTCCTGCTGCACACCAAGGACAACTTTCAGCCCCAAAGCACAACCAAGGGTGGCTGAAGGGAGGAACAAGAAGGATGGGACCTGACAGCCTGGAGCTGGGATGGGACAATTCAACCCCAAGGTGCAAACGCACCAAAACTGATCAAAGTGGGAGACCTCGTGACCAGTTGGGCATTTTGGGACCATTTTGGGTCCGTTTTGTGACCATTTTGTGTCCATTTTGGGTCCAGTTTGTGTCCACCTTGGGTGTAGCCCTGGCCAGGCTCTTGTCCTGCCCAAGGTGGATCCTAAAGTCCTTTCAATAAATCTCTCCTTTATTCTCTTCTCTGTCCAGTCTCTGTTCCAGGTCAGCCTTCCAAGGCATCAGTGGATGGCACAGAGCTTGTGCAGGGACAGGTCCTGGCACACCTGGCATCCTGGTGACTCAGAAACCCTCAGTGCCACGAAGCAATTGCAAACACGTAGCAGCCCTTTGTTATCTCTTTTCACCCAGATGAATGAACCCTGAATCAGATGTCAACAACTGCTTGGCATTCCTGGAGATCCCAGCATGCTGGTGAGTTTATCTTCCTACAATTTCCTTGTTGAGAAAGCACCAAAGGGCCTCAGCACCCGCTGCTCTGTGCAAGAGGAAGCTGTGGCAGAGCTTGAGCAATCCAAGGAATGCTTGAAACACCCACTTGAGTTTTGGCTCTGGATCGCCGTGTTTTGCCTTTTTCTCCGTGTTCTCTTGGGTAGATGTCTCAGTTTCTCAATTCCTGCCACTTGGCCTCAGTGCTGTTTGCAGGATCCTCCTGTGGCTGCCAGCAGCTGTTGTTGTGTTTGTGGAGCAGAGTGCACAGGGTGGGAGCAGAGGAACCAGCACAGGATCGCACATGGACACATCACAGCTCCTGCTGGGGCAGGGGAAAGGCTGGGAGGGGGCTGGCCATGGCATGGAGCTGTCAGGACAAACACAACAACATCCCCTCCGTGACACAGTGTCTTGGGTTGATGCCTTTTACCTGCACAGCTCACTTTTGGTCAGTGATTTGTGTCATTGTCACCCTGCCAGGCCACTGAGGCATCCCTGGGGCTGTCAAATCCACCCTCCTTTCCACGGGACACAGACAGGGGATGAGGTACAGCTTGGGACATCTCCCAGCAGTTACATTTCGAAACCCACGTGTCAGAGCACACCTGGAACATCAGGAGTCTCCATTCCAATGTGTATTTGTGCTTTTCCAACCCACAGCCTCAGCTCCAGAGCACAGATGGGAGCAGGGCTGTGTGGTCCTGGCTCAAGCCAGCCCTTGTCAGCACTGGGTGTGGGCAGGGGGGATATTCTCTGGGCTGCACTGGGTTTGTCACAATTCTGTCTTTGGTGCTGTAAAGTGTGGCTCTGATTTTTACATGTCTCAGACTTGTTCTTGATATCAAAGCAAAAAGCCTTCTGATGTTTTGGAACTCTGAGCTCTGTTCCCAAGCTCTTTCATGTAAATAAGAAATGTTTACATTCTTTAGTTCTGATAGAATATTTGAGTGATTGGGATGGACACCAATCCAAGGGATGGGATGTTCTGCTTTGGCCAATAATTGGCCACCTTTGTACAGTGGATATAAATGGAGTCAGAAAATCAGAATAAAGAGATTTTTGCATGCTGACTTCGGACCTGTCTGCCTCCTCCTTTCCTAACTCCAAAAAACAAGTGCTGCACCCCCAAAAGAGGTGCGACAGTAAAGAGGGACTTTTTCCTCTTGGAGGTACAGGAGAAGAACTGACTGATGTTATAATTCCACCTGGGGAGTTTATGAAGTGCTTCCTACCAGTGTGTGGTGGGAGCTGAGTCATTGCTGTAAGTCTGTCCATCCTCCCTCTGCTGCTGCTGTCCCAAACGAGCACCTCTGACTGCCCATGCCCAGACCATGACCATAACTGGCACCAGTAGAGGTGGAAACATCATCCACAGAGGCAATGGGAGAGCCCAGCCTTGTGTGTGGACATGTGCTAAGAGCTCCAGGATCAATTCCCTGCTCCCCAAGAGGACAATATCTCCTAGCTCCTTGTCTGGATGACATGGAAGAGCTTTCTGCCCATTTCTCACCTGCCTGTGACCTAAAGGAGCCGTGGCTGTGGCTGCATTCTCAATCTGACCAGCCTGGAGAGCATCCAGCCCTTGGGTGTCAGCACCCCTGGGAGCTGGCTGAGCTGCTGAGCATTGCACTGACACACACCACGGGCAGAAAACCCCTCAGAAGATCACAACTGATGCACAAATGACTCTTTTCTTTCTCTCACAGAGCTTTGCAGGGGCTATCTCCAGCATGCTGAGTGCCTGCAGCCTCTCCAGTTTCCTGTTTTCATTCCAGGATCTGCAGTGCTAACGCACTGCGTGCCTCAAATTCCAGCCCTGACGCACCAGGAAAAAGGGGACAGGGGCAGATTCGTGGGATTCTTGTGCCATTTCTCCAGCCAGGCTGGGGATACTGACAACTCCCTGAACTCCTTCCTTCTTCCTTTTCTTCCTTTCTCCCTTCTAACTCCCAGATATGCTGGGACCCCTCAGCATTTTGATGCTGCAATATTCTGACAGGGAAGGACAGGGAAGGATTTGCCCTGTTTTCCTCAAAGCAGCAGCTGGGAAGAGAGCTGCAGGTCTGGTGACAAAATGTGTACAAAACATTGCACTGAAGCCTAAGAGCTTCTGCCAAAATGTGGCACAGCCACTCTGAAACCAGCTCCCCAGGCAGTGGTAACTTTCTAATTCCTCCTCCTAACGGCGTAAATGAGGCGTAAAACCCTTAAACCGCAGCAAAGATTGTCCTGGCAAATATTTGATAACTTTGCTTGGAGTTCAGAGTCAGCCAGATCCATCCCTCCTGTGCCTTCCCTCAGCTCCCAGCCAGCACTGAAAGCAGGGCCCAGGACACACTAAACTTGGCAATTTGAGACTTAAGGGATGAATTCTGTTCTTTTTCATCCCACAGTTAGTTCAGGCCAGATGTTGGCAGCAGAAACACAAAGCTCTGGGCAGTCTGAGGGCCAAGCAATGAGCACCAGCACAGGAAGGTGTTTCCAGCCCCAAGAATGGCACCTGCTGTTGGCAGCACCCATCCCAACCTGTGGATGCCATGGATCAGGCCCTGGATGGGACCTGCCACTGATGGCATCACCCAAGGGATTTCCTCCCAGAGCTTTGTGTGTCCTGCAGTGCCTTCCCCACCCAGCAAGGTGACAGGGATTTCCATCCCAGGTGGAATTTCTCCACACCTCATCCCCCACCCCTCCCTGGGCTTGGATTCTGCAGCTCCTTTGACCCAAAGAGGCGTTTCCAAAATGTTGGGAATGCTGCTGCCTCCTCGTGCTCCTCCCTGTGCCCTCCCCAGCGCTGGGTGGGCAAGGAGGGGACCCCCAGCTCTGCTCTGGGAGCACACCAGGATGGGGGGACACTGAGGCAGGACCTGGAATGCAGAGGAGCAGCAGCAAAGCCCCCCCAGGCTGCTCCTGGGGCTCCAAGGTGCCAGCTGAGCTCTGCCCAGCCCACAGCATTCAGGATTCCAGCCTGGCATGCAAGGGGGACTCCTGGGGGTCTCTGAACCCCCAGGTAACCCCAGAGAGGTTTCAGCCCCTCAGCAGAGCCCTCCTGGCAGAGCTGGAAGGGTTTGCAGGCTGGAAACCTCCTGGAGGAGGGGCAGACCCTGCCCAGGGAACAGGAGATGCCCCCAGTGCCCACCCCTGGGGTTTGTGGGTTCACCCCAATCTCTCTGAGCATTTCAGAGCCCCTTTTGGCTGCACTGCTGAGGTGGATCCCTTTGCTTTGGGCTTTTTATGCAGACTCCTGGTTTTCCTTTTTTTTTTTTTTTAAGATCATATTCTATTCCCTCTGGAAGAGCAGCTTGAACTGAGGCATTTAAAAGACAAACATTGTCTCTCATCACATTTTAATTATTTAACCAGGAAAAGATCTGTACTTTCTCTTTTACTCATTTAAAGACACAGGTAAAGTAAGTACATGGTTATTGAAAATTGAATGTGCTACTTCCTCAGGAAGCATTATATATTCGAAATACTGCTTTTGCTAATTATTATTTATTTTTTACTCCTTTCACTTTCCCTGCTCCTTGTTTTTTGCCTTCAATACAGCCCAGAGACACATTTTTCTAGTGAGAAAAAAGCAGGACAGTTTTGGAAAAACAAAAAAAACTGTGTGAGAGACAAGACAAGACCATCAAATTGCCAATTTTTCTTTTCTTTTCTTTTCTTTTCTTTTCTTTTCTTTTCTTTTCTTTTCTTTTCTTTTCTTTTCTTTTCTTTTCTTTTCTTTTCTTTTTTGTTTAGGTTTAAAGCACAGAATCTTTGTGCAAAGTTCCCCCAGCACTCTTGCACAGCTCTGGGAAAGAGGCTTTTTCTGAAAAGGTTTTTCTGATGAAATAACATTTTTCGTGCCTCATCCTAACAAAGGTCCCATCCTGAGAAGTTTTGTTCTTAATTCTGATCTTCAGTTTTCTGCAAGGCATTAAAAATCCTGCCTCCTTTCAAATCTGGCTTATCCCTGAGAACAAGAATTTGGGAAGATTCATGAAAAGGATGTGAAAATTTCTCTGCACGTGAGGAACACAGCCCAGCCCTCCCATTGCTGCCTGTCCTGCAACTTCCCTCCAAACTCAGGATGGGACCTTTGTCAGGATGAGGCACAGACAATGCAGGATGTGCCTCTTTTGTGAGTTTAAAAATGTGTTGGGAAAAGTCACTTGAAAAAAACCACACACAAAGGGCTCATCAGAGGAGAGGTTTGAAACCTTTCAGCACTTGTTGCTCACTTCTGCATGAAGGCATTGCCACGCTGGGCTCAGCCAGCAGTGCTCTGGGGAGAAAGGGGAGCAGCACTGGGGTTTGGAAGCAAGATAAACCTGGAGCTCCTGAGCCATCTGTGTCACCCTGCCAGCTGTGCAGGGCAGAGCCCAGCCATCCTGCCAGCCCCTCTGCTCCCAGACCCCTCCACTGGTGACCAGCCACCCTGCCCTTCACTTCTCCCTCTCAGCCTTCATCTCGTGGCTTTGGGAGCCCAAGCTGAGCGCTGCTTCCAGATAAAAGCATCGGCTGGAGGCATCAGGGGGATTTGTAAGGACATGAGGAGCAGAAGGAGCCTGCAGAGGGGACCCAACCTCCACAGGCAGAACCCAACAGTGGGCATGGC
>VWYP01011708.1:0-19636 GCA_013400435.1 Pycnonotus jocosus
GGGAGGGGGCGGCACCGCCGCCGTCACTGCAATGGCCGCGGAGCGCAGCGCGGGCAGCGCTCTTATGGCGCACGGACCCCGCGGCAGCTGTGCGGGGTGCGGGGGCAAGCCCTGGCCGCGGGGAGGGCACACGTGTGGGGCGCGGAGATGACGGGAGGGAAGGGCCGGGAGCCGGGGTAACGCACCCAGGAGGGTCCGCACAGCTGCGCTCCCTCCCAGGTGGCTCCGGTGTGGGAATGGGAATTAATGAAGTGCGGCGGGCAGGGTGAGGGTTGTGCTGATCTCCACCACGCAGGAGATGGAGATCAGCATCCCCCTGTCTCTGACTGGATCCATGACCCTCGACCGTAAAGATGTATGAGGAAGAATTTTGAGTAGGTTAAAAAGCCTCTTTTTCAATTGCCACTCAAGGAAAGGATAAGATGATGTGACACAAATGTATGATCGTGTGCCACAAATAGAACATTGTGGGAAGCTTTTCCTTAGACATAAGCTTTGTCCTATATTTTTTCAAACAGTTTATTTTCTTGCTGTGTAGGTCATTCTTAACATTAGGCTAAATTTAGATGAAGATGCACCAGCAGCAAAGACAGACTGTCTGAGGAAGCTGAGTTAGACCCACAGCCTCAGCTCTGGTCTGGTCAGGAACTCGGGTGTGAAATTATTTACATTTTTACTGAGTTATTTTTGTTTCAGGTAGCTGAGTTAAAAGTAATAGAAGCACAGATATTTAAATAAAATACCTGGAATCTAAAAGAATTAAGAGCTTCTAGCTTACCTGGTTTACTTCAGTGCTGCAAGCCATATCTACAGCTAGCATTCATTTCAAGGGTATTTCTACCACAAAGTGAGGAAAGACTGAACATCTTGGGCCTTCTGAAGATCTGTACCTGAAACTTCAAAACAGGGTCCAATCTCCACTTCAAGTACGGATGGCAGAATTTGTACTTGTTTATGCACTTTGATTTTCAGTTCTTTGTGTATAAATTTAGCTGTGGGTGGAATATCCTGAGCCAGATTCCTCCCTATATGCTATACATACAGGATTACAGAAAGACAGACTTGATTCTGTGTTAGATTGACAAGGAATTGAATTTCCCAGCAAATGCTGGATCAGAGCCATCTGTTTCAGAAATTAGCATAGCAGCAGTTTGTTTGTTTGGCTTCATCTGTCTATTAGTTTGGTCCAAATCCTCTTGTTTTAGAGACATGCTATCACATAGGGAAAGGATCTGTGATACGCTCTGTGCAGGCAACCCCTAAAATACATGAATTATTCCTAACAGGAGATATGAAATGTCATTGTCAGAAATCCAGCCAAAGCTAAAGTAAGATTATTTGTTTTCCTGTAAACAAGTTTGACTTTCTCACAGCACTTTTATATTAAATCGTCTGCCCCTAACTGGTGTCCTGGTCTCAGAATGCTTCTCTCCTACCCAAAATAGTGTTGCCGTACTTTTAGGTGCGCTGGATATTTTCCTTGTGTTTACTTTGACAGAATGATGGAAAATCCTTCCTGACTTACAGCCTCTACAACTTTTGAAGAGGTATTTGTATTCTTAAAAACTGAGAAGTCTAGCTGCAAACAACAGTCAGGGAAAGGGCATCAATCCATTAAATGATAAGGTATCGCCACATTAGACAACAGCTTTTCTAAAAGCGCTTCACTTTGAGCTCTGTATACCCAAGAAAATGACATCTCTTACACAGCTTTTTTATTTGTGGCATACCCAGGCTGCACTATTCAGGATTTCAGTTATTTGCTTAGATTTTTTGGGTCTCAGGGAAAAAAAAGAATACTACTTCATACTCCAAAAATGTGCATCTACAATTTTATAGTTCCTGTTACAGTGGAAATATTTCTTCCCAGGTGTAGAGAAAGGTCTACACTGTTGTACAGCTAATGATCATTATGTGGCATTGGCTCGATAAAAGTTTTGATTCAGATTATATGCCTACCAACTCTTAAAAATGTAACCAAACATAGTCATAGGAAAGTCTTCTGTACCCTTGAGAAGTGTAAAGACCAATGTAGTTATTATGAGAAGAGAATTCTAGGTAGATGTGCTCAAATAGGAAGTAATTGTGAGGGTTTCTTATAACTGAATACTGCTAATGCATGATTTAGAGACTACACAAAGTAAAAGATTTAGCTCATTTTCATGTTACTTCATTCCTTAGTTACATGGCAAAACCACCAACAAAAACACCTTCTAAAATAAGAACTTACGTTTCTCCTTCAGAAAAATGAGTCGTGTGTTGTAGGCAGTGAAAGTGAGGTGAAGTCTCAGCTCAGAGGACGTGAGTGCTCATTGTGTACCTGCGCTAGAGATCACCTGTGTTGCTCCGTGTGTCTCTGTCTTTACCTTGCTCACCATTCTCCTCCCACCGCCCGCCCCGTTCCTTTGTCTCCTCGGAGCCACCAGCAATGGGATCCGCTGGAGTTTGGAAACCTGGGCTGAGTGGAGGGGGCGGGAGCTGCCAAGGAACGGCGCTCACCCAGGTCACTGCTAAAATCACAGCACCCAAGGCAGAGCTGTGCTCGCATCACTCGGTGGTGAAATGGCAGCAGCAGCCGAAGTCAGACGGTGACAACATCTGGTGGCTTCTCTGTGCTGTCAGAGCAGGGCGAGGAAATTGCCCGTTCAGAAGATGCTTTGTGAATCGATACATGGGTAATGCACACCACGGTGTTTAGAACAAATAGCAAATGTCAGAAGTAAATAGTTCTGTATTTTAAGCAATGGAAAGAGACTGTAAGTGCTTTTCTAGGGTAAGTATAGAAAGCCATTACAAAGCTTATCTTTGCAACTGACCTATAAAAGCTATAAACACATCAAAGACTTTGAGGACATCAGATACAAACTTTAATTCTTCCCACAGTCAAAACTCCCATGAAGTCAATGTCCCAGGATCACGACTCTGGGTATGTTCGGTAATGCTAATGGAACTCAGACTTCCATGGGCAGCTTCATTCTCAACTGTAATTTAATTCAGGTTGCAATTTATTAAATAGTGATTTCTTGTAATGATTTTTCCTCTAAATCGCTGGATGTAAGGCAACACAATTTTTTAGAACAGAATTTCTTGGAGGTTTTATTATCACAGAATAAAAAACTTAAAAATGTAGCTGAAATACTTTTTCTTCAAGACAACAGCTTTTTGTTTTCATTTAGCAGGTTAAGAGGTTATATTTGTGTCACAAGTAAAGGCAGGCAAAATTTCTTTCACACAAAGAGTCTAGATTTTCATAGCAATCTCAGATTTTAGCAGCAAACAGTTTTTCTTATATTTTTGTCCATCTCTAACCATAACACATTTACTCAATCATGGCACCATGAATTTTAGTAACTGTGGCTTTTTGATTTTTAAAACGCTATGCAAAGATGTCCTTTACTGTAAATACTTAACAAGTTAACCTGATATCATAAGCTACCAAATACAGAGGGGATGAAAATGCCAGTGGATCCCTCTGAATGTTTTAGCCTTAAGGCTCCTGCAGGTTTTATTCAGATTCACAATGGTAGGAGTGGGAAGGAGGAGATAAATAAAACATTTGTTTCAGAAAGTAGGTGACTTTGACAGAACACTGATGTAAACCATGAAGCCTCACAGATCAGAGGAATATTGTTGAGAAGGGAGGCTGGTGAAGAACACTCAACACCAGCCCCCGAGTGGTGCTGATCAGAACAGTTCTGCTTTGCTTTTAAGTATTATTGCACCTTCTCTGCTGTTCTGTAAAGAATTCAGTCGGTGACTCCCACTGATGTATCACAGTCACTCAAACATGTTTTTACACTGCTCATTGGGTATTTTGGTAAAGGTCTAATCTCATTTGGATTTATTACGATTTATCTCGGATTAAGCATTTATCTGCTAAGGATTATGACCCATACTATGAGGTACTGATGAACCATCAGAGTTCAGGAATGTCTAAGCACATTAGAATGAATCAGCAATATTGTTTTTTGACACGGTCTTCACACATTATCTTTTTTCAATCAACTTTGCTACATTCATACAGATAAGTATCTAATTTTCCTTTGATACGGGTGGTAACCTGGAAAGCTCTTAACATCCAGTAAGAGCAAAGCTGCATTTAATTAGGAGCAGCTTAAAAGATCAGGCCTCAGAGCCACATGACTTCGTATTCACTCTGCCTTCAACTGTCAGTATAACTATTGATTTTTTTATACCAATTTAAATATTTTTTCTTAGTTTTGAAATGTATTTTGGTGAGTCTTCCACTGCTATCACAACTTTCTGCTTTTTTTTTTTCTAATTTGCATAGCCAGGAGTGAAAAAAAAGAACAAGGATAAAGAAGAAGACTATGTTGTTTATATCTTTCTGGACTTTTAAGATATTTTTTTTCTGTTTGAAAATGTTTAAACTGCTTCCTCTATTGATATACACAGTACTGCACCTCAGGAAAAAATGCTGAATTTCTCATGGGTTTAAAAGAAGCTGGTCTTTGGCTTCAGTTTGTGGCAAAGCCACTGATATATGCTATAGTTCCCCAAAAAGGCTTCTGGCTATTTTCATGCTTAATCATTTTGTGCATATACCATATATAAAAATTCCATTTTATGTTGTTTTAATTGCACAATTTTGGAAAATTCCAATTGTCACTTTAAATGTGTATGTTTGGAAATTTTCCTTACAATTCAGATTTTTCTTTATGATGATGCACACAAAGAAGGTTTAAATACTTTCTGGCAGTGTTTTATAATGCTGGAAACAAGACCTTGGATATGAAACTGCACAACTTAATGTGTTCAACCACTCTTACTAAAGGAATTAGAGAGAAAATATATGGTTCATTTCCAGTATACATTTCTACTGTTTGCTAAATAGTGTCACATTTAGAATGTGCAATCCTGTGACAAATGACTACACTGCAGTGTTACTGTTCATTTTGAGGATTGCCTGCAATGTCTGATTTGCTAAGCAGGGAGTTTGCAGTATGAATGTAACTGTGAAGAGATGAAACCTCTGAAAGGTTGTAAGGGACACCAGTTTCAGTGTGTTTGACTTCACTACATGGAGTAATGTAATTAAATTTTGGGTTTCACAAGAACAGTGCAAAACTCACATTTCTTTACAGTGTTGGGATATAGCATGCCCTTTTACCAATTTGCATCACAGTTTCTTATCCAATTAATGTTCATAGCTATGGACACAGTGATGCGTGTGAAACTTAGCTCTCATTTCAGTTAAACGAGGAAAAGATTCAGCCGATGAAAAATTAGATGAAACGAAAGAGAAATGGATGAGCACAGAAAAGAATTGATCTACCATAACTAAAAACATTGATGAATAAGCTTTAAAAAGACGTAATCAAAGACAAAATTATTTTTCAGTACCTTTTCTGAAAAACATTGAATAGAAAATTGTCTGGATTCAGAAGAGAAAGGTTCTTTACCTTTTCACATGAGTATGTGTGCAAGGAGAGAAAACTAGTGACTGAAGGGTATTTTCTGCTAATGGGATACATTAACGTTGCCATGGAATTTGGGATCAGCATGCACAGAGTATTGATCTTAAACCTGCTTCTGAGCTACAAGGATGAGAAGGACATGTTAATTTACTTACTTTTGACATCAGCCCAGAACTACACAAGTACAGGGAAAACCTAAGGATAGGATGGATGGCAAAGGCAAATTTTGAAAAGCCTCTTCCTCAGAATCATGGAATCATTCAGTTGGAATGGACTTTAGGAGGTTTTCTAGTGCAAACTCCTGCTCAGATCAGAGTCAACACTGAAATCACATCAGTTTGTTGAGTATGTGATGCAACAAAGTTTTGAAAACCTGCAAGGAACGAGATTCTCCAACCTCTCTGGGCAGTCTGTTTCACTGCTTAAATATCCTAAAAAAGTTAAAAAGGATAAATAATCTGTGCTCTGTGTTCTCCTCCAGGACACTGACTGGTATTCTGTGGCTTAGGTCTGGAATGCTGCTGGTAAGCAGCTGCCGGGTGGAGTAAGACTCGTTAGCCCCTTGGGCCTGGCAGGAGATTTTCACCTCTGTTGCCATGTGCCCATCCACACTGTAACATTCCAGCTTGGATATGAGTGAGCTGTGGAGACCATGCTGAAAGCCTTGCTGAGAGCAAGATGAGCAACATCTACAGCTCTGCCTTTGTCTGCACATCTTCCAGGGCATCACAGAAGGACATTAGGCTTGGTCAGGTGAAGAAAACCTTGGAAAATCCGTGCTGGATGCTACTTCTAATCACCTTTCTTTCTTCAGGAATGGCTCCTGCAGACATGCACCATTATTGTCCCAGAGGACAAGCAGTAGTTCCCTGGATCATCATTCTTGCGTTTCTTTAGCATGATGGGCTTTTGGATAGATGTAAGTGTGAAACCAGTCTTTAACTTCACAGTCAAAAGACTTGACATAGTCCACAGTGATACCCTCCTTACAAACTGGGACTAAAAGTCTGTAAACAATTATTGATCTCCACATGCTACTGGGGAAGTTTTCCAAGATCAGTGACAGCTGGGAAATCATTGGCATTTTAAAATTATATATCAGTGATTCACTTTTTTTGGCATTTTACAGTATTGCACTATGGCAATGAACATGCTAGATGTGTATTTAAAAAACCAAAATGCTTTTAGCATTTTAGTATTTTTTGTTTGAGCCGTATTACAAAGGAAAATTTCTTGATACAATTCAAAATAATGGGTTTGTTTATTAAAGATATAAGCACATTAAAAAGAAGTTAGAATGAGGAAAATGCTTGTTTGTTTGAAAATAATTCTGCTTTCTCAACAACAGCATCTCCTGAGTTTCTTTGATTCATATCTGATTACTTTAATGACTAAAGTAGGTTTTAACTCCTGTTGACACTGAAGTATGCAGAGTGCTATAGAAAAGTAAAATGTGTTTTGCCCTCCTAAGTCATTGTTGATACAGCTCTCAAGTTACATTTTATACTGAAATTATTTGCAAGAGAGAGGTTTGGTTTCAAGTCATTGTCCTGTACAAGATTGCCAAATTCTCTGGTCAGTCACTGAGCTGTCATAATTTGGGAGGGGGAGCTGGGTGCTCGCCCACAGAAGGGCAATGCTACATGAAAGGAAAATGTTTATAATATATTAGGTAATACAATGGTAAAATCACCTCTTTGCTGGACAATAAAAAACGTGTGGTGATTCCAAGCTTGTTCTGTGCTGCTGGGCAGGAAGGACTTCGTATTAACACAGTGATTGCTCTGGCTGATGAGGGATCTGCTCTGACGCATTCTGAAGGATGTTGCATATGCCTTGGCTGGGAAAATGATGTTTTCTTTGTGCTGGTTGGGGATAGAAAAGAAGGGGAAATGGTGGGAGTAGTGATTCGGGTGATCTTTAGAGAAAAAAAAATGCAAATAGGAATTGAAGATGAGCTCTGCATACTTCCAGGTTTGAAAATAGTCACAGAGTTCCTAGTCCACTGTCTCAGGTTTCTGCACTGCAGAAATACATTTTAATATAGATTTAAAAATTGGCTAACGAGATTAACTGGCTAATGTTTTAATGTAAAATGTACATCATAGAAAATGAGAACTTGAATTGGGAGAGAAAAACAAACATAACAAACAATAAGCTGATTTGAGCTAAGAACTTTGAGCACAGACTAAATTGTTCAAGATATAGCTGATTTTATTTTAATTCCATGACAGCATCATTTCATCCACTGTCTGTCTTGACATGAGTCCTGTAAATGTTTGTATTTTGTCTTCTCATCATCTTTAGGGAATGATTTGTGATTAGGAGTACAGAAAGTATTTCAAATGCCTCTTAAAATATGTGGTATTGCAAACAACGGATATAAAATGAGATTCACACACATAGCTTTGCTGGTGGCCAAGAACTGCGTTGCAATATGCCGGAAATCCAAACATCCTCCTACTCTCAGAGCCTTGCTGACAGATCTACAACAACTTCTTTCTCTTGAAAAAGCTACTTACAGAATCAGAATAAGAAAGAGACAAGCCTGCTTATCCTGAGAAACTAATGTAATACATAAAATGGGAGGTTAAAGATTCCTCATCAATATGAAAATCACATTTCTTCTTGAAAATTTTACAGTTTCAAGTAACATCTAGACTATCTAAAATCCTCACAAAAACCAGAGAGGGGAATATCATGTCACCTCTGAAAAAGCAACAACAGCAAACCCTTAGGATTAGTGTCATTGTTGTCTTGTATAGCCTTCTAGACCTACAAATCATTGGGCTTCTGCCCTAGTCCAGGGGTGTGTATCAATGGAACTTGGTACAGAAATAGAACCTCAGCTCAGCAGATCCTCCTTTCTTGAAAAACCATTTTAAACAGCAAACACAAGGGAATAGAAAAACAAGTAACTTTTCCAGGGATGTGTATATTAAACAGAGCATATTTTGCAAGAAAGGCTGTTGTTAAATGCTACATATTTTAATTAGCTGTTTAGAAAATCAGGTTTACCATGTCCATTAATTAGTAGACATTGACTAATTCTACGTGTGTTATGGCACAGTGAATCTTATTAAGATAAATGTTTCTCTCTGAAGAGATGAAAAAAATCCACTATCATTTGTTTGCTTACCAGATTGCTGACCATCAATATGGCTGCTATTTAAAATGATGAATTTTAGTCACATATTTAATTAGCTAATAGCTGATCTCACTGTAAGGTCTTGATCCTCCTTACATGTGTTCTTTCATCCTGAAAAAGTCTTTGGTTAAATATTGTTTTTGAAGTTTTCATTTGAAATTGTCCTTGCTACTTTCAAACCTAAAATGCAATAAATTAAATTATTAAAAGTAAAAATTCTTTTGAAAACATTTAAGGTTTTGAGTATAGTTTTATAACTATTGCTCATTTTAATATACTGCTAGAGGCTATAAACTTTAAAAAAATACATGTTTTTAATGTTAGGTTTTCCACTTGCTGCAGGTGTTGTTTGTGAGAAAATTATGTGCACTTTAAAGGCTACAAACTAACTTCAGATGTCAGTGCAGTTGTCTGTCATGGCTCAGCCTGCAGCCTTATCACAGAGTTCACATTATTTGAGGGCCAAGCTGTAGCCTATACTGTGTCATGATAACTATTAAAAAAAAAAAGCTTTAATGGTGTTCACATAAAGACATAAAACTCCTGTGGGTGTCACTGGTTTGGAAGAGGGCTCTTCATGGGAGATTCTCTATTTCAGTTGTTCATTGTATGTGACAAATGGTGCTTCTCAATCCCACAGATTATGTTAGTGCCTGGGACGGCATTCAAGGGGCATCATCCCTCTCTCTTCACAGAGGATGACATTCTGAGTCACATGGCTTGGGAGTCATGCAACCACCAGGGAGCTGGCCTCCATGATCCTTATGGTACCTTCCAACTTGAGATGTCCTATGGTTCTGTATGACTGCCCTCTAAACCGCTCATTTTCCTTCTCATTTGCAGGATTAGCTCATTCCTACAGAACAAGGAAGATAAGCAAGAAGGAAGTTAAAAAATCAGAATTTTCTTTGTTATGGAGACTGTTTTTGAAAGGATTGCAGTGGCAAGTATTGTGCTGCCAAGGAGAAAGGATACTGGAGACACTGCAGAAGATCCAGGCTTGCCTGTGAATTACCTGGAGGCAGTCTGGGGAGATGAGGTAAAGCCAGGCTGCACCCACTGCAGAAGGTCTGAAGAAGTTCTGCAATATGGGTTTGTGATATGAATTTGTAGCTACACAGATATGTACCTGCCATGGAATTTGCATTAGTTCAAACTATACAGATATAAATAACTATCACCAAAACTTGTGAGTGAACTTTCTTTGAAAGGACATTTTGAAACAATACATGGTCAATGATATCAGTTCCTAGAGGAACTGTTATCGGCCAGATGGCTCAAAATCAAGAGAATTTGTTTGCTGAAACCAAAGGGCATGAGGATGCCTAGAGTTTGGTGGTGGAGGGTCACATAAGACCACCAGACAGGGTGGGATATCCATCAGGCTCGTTTTGGCACTGCCAGTTTCCTCACAAACACTGAGCAGCAATCAAGCTTCAATCTCTATCAAAAACTGGCTATGTCGCTTAAAGACAAAGTGTTCTCTGACCTCTGGACCATGTCATTACAGAAAGAAGGGCATAATTGACTTTTTTGATATGCAATTATTTGTTCTTGCAGTTGTCTCATAACAGCATGGATTATAAACCTTATATCTTAGGCAGGCAAAACTCAGTTACCTTGGCTCTACTGTTTAATTATCATTTACAACTGGACATTGTTTATATCCCAATAAATGCTGCCTAAGTGAAGACTTGCCCTTAACCAGTTTTACCAGATGCTTTTCTGTGAAGGTCCTTAAAGGTAGTTAAATAGCATCCATCCATATGTTTCCTTTAGTCGTGCCTCTTGTGTGTGGATCTCTGTCAGAGTGCCATGCCACACTGGGACACTTTACCCACATTTCTGTCTTTTTCTGGTTCGCTGGCTGGCTGCAGCAGCTCCCCTTTAAAGTGCTTGCTTTCTGTATGGGAGGAAGGTCCTGATGGGCAAGGCTGAGACTTGGGAACCCAAATCAGTTTCTTGCCCTATATCAGAATCCTTAAGTGATTGCTAAGTCACACATGACCCCATCAGGATGGTGTAACTTCAGGTTATTTTAGTGTACAATCCTGCAGACTCCAGCACAAAATTTTAAGCAAAGCTAGAATTTACTTGGGAGCCCTCCTCTACAGACACTGTCAAGGTGCAGATACTGTGCCTGGCTTGTGAGCAGCTCTGCCTCTCATTATAATTTTGGCACAGTTTCAGGAATGGTCAAGATTAGCTGTCCTGGCCAGTGCTGAGCCCTTTTCTCAATCAGACCCTCGCTATTGAGCTTCCCTTCTCCCATATAATGGAACATTACTTTCTGGCGGGTAAGATTTTAAGCACTTTTCTGTTCCAGGTACTTTTTCTAAGAGCTGATTCCTAAGTTGCCACTACTTTTATGTGTGCTCAAAATATGAAAAGGAAATCAGCTTCCTTTCTCTGGTACAGCAGCCGCCCTCCTAAATGAGTCAATGAGTTCTCAAATGTAGTATTTCAATGCCATGTGAAAAAGTATGGAGTGAGAGATGTATTAGTGGGAACACTGTCTCAGTGCCAATCTTTATGGGTCAGAGGATTATGAAATAAAGTAGCCCATCTGTGCTTTACCAAATATCTTCATTTAGAAGATAAACATGGTAATGTAACCACATTTCTTACTGTGTACTTCCTTCATCCAAACTTCAAGTGATTCTAATTTCATATTAGTGCCTTAATTTTTAAATTGTCCTTGATTTCAAGATGGATTAGTTAGTAATTACAGTAAATTATTTCTGCAGATTCTCATCAGATACATATATACTCATCATTCCCTTAAGACCTTAATTTGAAGAGTTTTTTATCATCTGCAGGGTCAGGTTCCAGTGAGGGGCAGAAAGTTTGCAGGCTGAAAGGGTCACTGAAGCTTTAGAATACAGAAAATATTATGGATACAAACCTTAAAAAGTTCAGGTAATTTTTTCTCCAGACTCTAGGTTCAAGGTTGGGAACAGATAATTGGGTGTGATTATGTCTTACTGGATATTCACTTCTCAGCACTGCTATTATAACGAGGGAAACAATTTTGGTAATCATGGTGTTCAGGAATATCTAGAATTTTGTATTACTTGGATGAAATGGAGAGATTAAAGAAAAGATGCAGTGTGTTTCATGTCTCCAAACACATAAAATAGTGATTTTAAAATGTTACTGGGAGTGTGGCCTTGGCGTAATGACATTCTGTAGCACCACTAAAGCCAGGTCTCTGCCTGTGTCACCATGGTCAGGCTGGAGTTTGCGTGTGGAGCACTGCTCCTGATCATCTTGTGGACCATCATCAGAAATTACATTGTCTTTAGGGGCATAACAATCCTTTTCTCTTGATTTCTCTTTATTTTGCCATAGCAGGTAGCATTTAGGACTAGATTCACTGAACAACTCTGTTTTTTGTATTCTTGAGGGAAGGTTCTTGGCCTTGGTAGGTCCCATATTTTGCTTTACTCTGTACCCTGGATTCCATAGAGGATGGGTCTAACGTTCTTATCCCTTTCAAAGCTGATGGAGTGCTGTTATGGGCTTGAGTTTTCTTTATTGTACTATTATTAAAGGCAAATGTTGATAGTATTTTGCACTGCAAGGACTTGTTTTGGTGGCACTGAGGGGCTCATGGAGTAACTGGGAGGGCAGCAATGTTCCAGTAAAGGTGAAAGGTCAACCAGGACCTCAAGGGCTGACAATCTCGAGCCATTAAGTGCATTGGACTCAAGCCCTCACAACAACTTAGCTACCAAAGGCAATCAGCCTGCAGCCCCTGAGGTCATTCCTTGGATTCCTAAAAGGAATAAATCCATCATTGTTCATCCGTGTGGCTGACATTGGCATAGATCTCTTCCACTCCTATCTTAGTACTTGTAGGACTTGTATATGATAGGAGCAAAAGAGAGTTCCTTGCCACTTAGTGTGAGAAAAAAATGCTAGGGAAGACAAGTGCATATTAGGGTGAGCCAACTGTTTACCATGATCTGCTAACAAATGTGAAAACTAAAAATGGCCTTTCTGCACTGGGATTTTATCGTGTATTAGTTGCCATGTGTTAGTGAACATAAGCTTATTGCAGTCTCAAGTAAATTCCTGCCATTTCAGTTTACCTCCTCTCTCCCAGCTGCTACATGTAGTGATTGTCTCTCAGAGATTTGCTGCTCCTTTTTCTGTGCCACTGGAACCTTGAGAAATCATGGATTTGTTTTGTAAGTATGGAATTTAACATGGTTCCTAAATTCATTATGAAATCTCCTTTTCTCTAAAGAATTAAATTTCAGTTGAGGGCCAAATAATCAGTTTCATGACAGCAAACAATTGTTAATCCAAAATTAAGTTCTCATTCTACCTCTCTTATTTCTCTAGATGTCCATTGCCTACATTAAAATAATTTTATCAGAGTAGATACTGAAAAGGATTAAAAGAGAGCAGAGAACTGTAAAGTTTATAGATTATTAAAATGCAATGCATAAAATGCATCTGTAAATATAGACATGGGACTGAATCTGCACAATGTCCATAATAATACTTAAATATTAATAAAAAACTAATACTTAGATATTAAATATTTCCAGTAAGTATATTAAAGCATCACACAAGCATATATTTTCATTTCTAAGTTTAGGTGTAGTAATCTTTGCCACTGGGCTAGATCAGGATCCTGTAGACCCTTTGGGAATGCCTGTCAAGTCACAGACTGTGTTTAGCAGCTACACAATTAGAACCCCCAGGAAAGCGCATCCCCCACTGAGGGCTTCCAGGAAATTCCAGGGTTCCAGTGTAGAAGAACTTTTTGGGCTCCTCTAAGTGGAACAGAATTTTAGCTTAGCATTATTCTTTGGGTTTGAAATTCTAAACCATCTTGATCCACATGCTCAAATCCCAGGAGAACTGACT
Source organism: Pycnonotus jocosus (assembly GCA_013400435.1). Taxonomy (NCBI): domain Eukaryota; kingdom Metazoa; phylum Chordata; class Aves; order Passeriformes; family Pycnonotidae; genus Pycnonotus; species Pycnonotus jocosus. The sequence goes on from VWYP01011708.1 coordinate 13,468, forward strand.
TAGCCCTTCACCTTTCCCAGATAAAGTGCGCTTTTATCATGTACATGTGTATGCCTTTCTGATGGGAACTTAAAAATGAAGGTTATTTCCTGAAAAGAATTTCAAAGTCTCAGTTTTGTAATAGCAAGGGTTTACTCGTGGCCTTGGGTAACATTTCTTTTTCCATTCTGCACCCAGGTGTCTGGCACTGACCTTCCTTCCTCTCCCAGTCAAAGGCAGGGCGGAAGTTCACACTGGCAGCCAAGCCCTTGCTGGCCCTGCCTGGCTTAGAGGGACACTGAAAGAGCAAGGCTGTGCACCTGAGAGAGCTCTACACAGGTGATCCCCGGCTTTCACAAGCACAGAAGTGCTTGTGGAAGAGCAGAAAAGCAAGGCAGCATTCCATATCCCACAGGCACAAGTTGGTCACCTTCCCTACAGTTATTGTGTGCAGCCTGGGTTCCTTTGGACCAACATTGTCTCTGTGTAATTACACAATATTGGTGCACATCCGTGAGAACAAACTGTTAGAAACAAACAGTTCAAAATATCTATAAAATGTACAATTAAAAAAATATTTTCAGATGTGAAATGAGATGATGCTTCGCCTGCATGGGCACAAATTGATCCAAGTTTTGTGATGATGGTGTCACTGGTTTCGTATCAGTTATCTCAGCATAACTTTTTGATTATTTCTGAAATCATGCACAGAATGAGGGGAGATTCAATTTGACCTTTCCAGACTCGCTGCATTTAAATTTTTCCTATCCTTAGAAATAATACAGAAAAAACCCCAGCAGGTAATATTATTTTTTTATAAAGCTCTCTAATTATACTAGGCATGTTCAGAATACATTAAAGATACTGTCCTAACACAAAAAAAATTTACAGTGTGCTTTTAGATATTACATAACTAATGAGGGCAATAAATGCTAGGAGAACGAATGGATCAAGGTTACAATAATAAGATTATAGAATTCCTCCACTATGTGTGCATAGTCTAATATTCACTTCAATTTTGCTACCTCAGTTTGGGCTTTGGTTTTTCATTTTGGCTTTTTCTTTCTTTATCAGATTTAATTTTCTCCCCGAATCCACCAGACCATGAAAACCTGGCTAAAAAACTCTGACCAGACTTTTGATTTTCTTTCCTTTTTTTCCCTTCTTTTTAAATTCAGATTGTGCCTGCTCTGCTTGCAGAGCCACCATCGATGCCCTGTTTGTATCAGAACCATTTTTATGGCCTTTCCTCTGACAGCAGTCACAGCTGAAATATATTTGAATGCTTGTACTACTTTATTCTACATGGGAAAAGGGATACAAAAAAAGTGAATATGTGATTTCTACACAATTACACCTGGATTCTTAAATCCCCACGTGTAAGATCCACAACTTGCACCATGCATGTGGTGTGTGAAATGCATGCAAAACTCGTGCTAATGCTCCATCTTCGCCTTCTCATCCAGCCTTAAGAGTCACTTACAAACGATTTGTGAAAAATCAATAATGCACCTTACTGGCTTTTTTGTAATGTATAAGAAAGGGCATTTTTTTGCCAATTTTTTAAACACTGAAAATATCAGGATTGTAAAATTGGATTTTTATCGATTTTCTTGGAAGATCTTTGGGGTTTCGACAGACATGTATTGACAGCAGCCGCCTCTAGCTGAATCAGAAGTATTGAATGTATAACACAAATCATTCGATCTTCAACATATTTGAATTATCCTCATGTTAAAAATAAAAGTGATCAGGAACCTTTTTTTCTTTCAAGTCTTTGCTCTTGTGTTATTATTCTTTCTAGTGTTCTTTAATCACCACAGCCTTGCAGGCTGCAAACTAAAGATAAACAAACAATAGAATATCTAATGTTTCAAATACAAGCACAGATAAAAAAAGTAAGGCATACTCCTCAAGTCCTTCTAGATTATAAATAAGTAGAGAAATGGCACAAATCCGTATTTAGAAAAAGAATTAATTTCTCAATATTTGTAATGAAGGGAGTTGTCAGTCACATTAATTTTTATGTAAATTTACCTAAGCTGATGAATCATAACTGAAATATTGTCTAATCTTCCCGGTTTTGGCCAGCATTTCCATTTCTATTTCGATTGCCTCAATTTATTTTTGTTTGCTTATATAACGAGTTCTAAGGGCCCATCCCAGGACCCATAATGAGCAGAGTGAACAGAGGGGCTGCTTCCAGGCACTGCCAGTCCCACACAAGCAGTGGCTGCCCAACACATCAGACCCGTCCCCATGACAGACACTCAGCTTGGCACACAGATGACGATTCATTATCATTCCTTCAGTAGACATCACAGCCCAGGAGATTTTTTAGGGAGGGATTTGAAGGAGGAAAATTAGGTGAGTGGGAGTGCGAAGCAGCAGCGAGGGAAAGCATGAAGGTGCCGGTTTGAAAATGTAACAAGTAGAGAGTTATTACTGAATGAAATGTGTGGGGGGAAGCCGTTGGTTTCTCCATAGGCTATTAAAAGATGATGGGGTGGGAATAAGCTGCAAAGAGCCACAGAAGTGAAGCAGCTTTTTCTTGCCAAGATGCAGAAGGGGGCGGGGGGGGACGCTGGAACAAGGAACAGGGCTGAAGCAGCAAATGTGAGGATAACTGGGGCATCAGTGTCTGGCGACAATGTTCTGTTATTCTTTGTTGTTTTGTAATGTCCAAAATCAAATTGCTGGGGCCAAAGGCCTCTTTGTACTAATGACAACCCCAACATGTTCTCAGGTGTTCTAAAAATTCATAAATAAAAATAAGCAGCTGCTTCTCCTGAAAACCATTTCCCTCATTCTTCAGCCCTGATTTGAGTTACACCATTCACTTATCTTTCTATTTCCAAAAGAACTTTCTATATGAACTTTCTAGTTCTCTCTTGTCAAATTATCTTACTGTTTTTGGAAAGACTGCATATCATCTATATTTAACACCACTTCAGCTTGGTGAGGTAACTATAACATAGCATTAAACTCAGACTAAAAAAAATGAGTGTGGCATTTCTAGGTTTTTCAAGTGTGTTAACTCAGAAGAGATAATTTGACTGGAAGAAGTGCTTTCCCCCAAATGTCTCTGATTTCAATAGAACTTCTTGCAGGTATTTGAGTTGAGGTAAACGGCTGGCAATTAGATGCAAAAGGCCTTTGGATTCGTATTTGTGGTCACCATAGAAGCGAGTCTCAGAGAAATGTGAATAAAGAGGTCACCCGAAAGAACAGATATGGAAGATCTCTCCACAGGCACTTAATTCTTAGAAATTTACAGATGAAAAATGCTATATGGGTATTAATAGATAGGAATGAAATATGGATGAAGGGACACTAAAGCTGGAATAGCAAGTAGAACAAAGGGAATAAGGGGATGTGGGGACATGGTAAGAAACCAGACTAGAGCTGCAAACTTGGACAGAACTATTTAAGATCTAAAAAAGATAAAAAAAGAAATATCAAATAAAGGAATGAAGAGATCAGTACTATGAGAAATTATTTGAAAGAGAGTTGGGATGGGACATGGCTACCAGGGAACATAAAAGAAAGAAGAGAAAGATCAGAGTATATGTGTCATATTCTGAAGAGGGAAGTCCCAGGATCATTTGCCCAGCAATAAATAAGGAAGAGCAGAAGACCTGGGTGATTTGCTGACCTGGAGCAAGGCTGTAAGGGAAAGAACGTGTCTGTGGGGGTGTGTGCACTTAGTGTAGCTCACTGTCAGCAGCGAGACAAATCCACCTTTTTAGTATGCGAGTGACCACCTATAGTTTATAAACACTGCAGAGGGGAAAGTCTAGAAAATATTTTTGCAGAGCTCGGATCTAGATGGCCTCCAACATTCTTCTGTGCAGGGGTGTATCTTCCAACCCCATCACAAAGCCCCCTTGGTACACCACTTCAGACAGGTGTTTCATCATGGAACAGGAATGTGGCTAAAGTAACATTCAAATAGCTTATATAATACTAAAGTAAGATACTGGGAGCAAAGAGAAATAGATAAAGAGGCCTAAATGACACTGAAAAAGTAAAGGAAGTGAAACCATGAAAATAAATGCTGCAAAAAATAACCAGAGAACTATGAACTGGAAGAAGAATGAACAAGGATGCAAAAAAGGAGCAGGCTTTCTCTTTTCCAAGGAGAAAGGAAGCAACTGACCCCACAGAAAAATGCACAGAAAAAAGCATGTAGAACTGTAGGTATTATCCACATGAGTGTTGTTAAGAGGAGCTGAACCAGACCAAAAAAGGCACATACTAGGTAGGAAGACAATGAGGTAAAGTGATGTTTAAATAACAAAACTTAGATGGAGAAAGATACAATTTTACAAACCTAATTTTTAATCTTGGATTGTTTCCCTGGCTAGTCACCAGTCACTATGAAGTGGTTACATTAATTTACTAGATCTAAGGAAGCAAACACCTGAATGTGTGTATAATCATAAACACGGTCCTGCCTGTTTTCATTGCTTAGCATTGCTCGTGTACTCCCCGTTTCAGAGTTTTAGCAGCCACCTGGTTCGGGGTGCCTTCAGCCCCAGGTCTGCCTGTGTATGCACATAAACATGAGTCTTGATGCTTGTGCTTGTAACACTGCGCTCGTCCCGTGGTCAGCCTTTCTTCCCAGAGGCTGGAGTTGTCTGCGCAGAGGATGCACAATGGAGCTTGCGCCTCAGCATTAGTGAGACACGCATGATCACACCCAGCCTGCCGGGTCCCCCGGGACTCACACACATAATTAGCCCCTGTGCACCAGAGCCTTCATCGCCGTGTTCGCCACATGGTGAGTGTCACCCAGCGGGCCCGCCAACACGCGCACACAGAAGCCCTCCCGTCCCCAGCACTGCATTTGCCATATGGTCAGGCTCACCTGCTGGGGCTGGGGCAGGGAGACAGACGGGCAACACTCACACACATAATGAAGCTCCCCACTGGGCTGCCTTAAGAAATTAAAAAAAAAAATAAAATAAAAAATGACATAACTGCCACATGACCAGACTCACCTGCTGAGTCTTGGGGCAGGGTGGGGCAGGCAGGCACACACGGATTGGCCATCTCTGCCGGTGCCGCACCTCGGTGCATGAGGCTGCAATCGGAGCAGCAGGGATGTGCTCCCTTCCCATGGGGCGACAGAGACCCANACACATAATGAAGCTCCCCACTGGGCTGCCTTAAGAAATTAAAAAAAAAAATAAAATAAAAGTTGACATAACTGCTACATGACCAGACTCACCTGCTGAGTCTTGGGGCAGGGTGGGGCAGGCAGGCACACACGGATTGGCCATCTCTGCCGGTGCCGCACCTCGGTGCATGAGGCTGCAATCGGAGCAGCAGGGATGTGCTCCCTTCCCATGGGGCGACAGAGACCCACACAGGCCGCCGGCCCCTCTGCCCCCGCTGAGCTGTGTGGAGGGGGACATGCCCCTCCGTAACACCAGGACATCGGATAATGGGAAAAATTTCTTCATAGAAAGGGTGGTTAGACGTGGGAATGGACTGCACAGGGAGGCGATGGACTCGCCGTCCCTGGAGGTGTTAAAGGAAAGACGGGACGTGGCACTTGGTGCAATGATCGAGTTGACATATTGGTGTTTGCTCTTAGATTGGACTCGATGATCTCATAGGTCTTTTCCAACCTAACTGATATTCTGTGATAACGAGCCTCTCCTCCTCAGCGCCCTGTGAGCACCTCAGGCCCACACCGACTCCCACGGGCAGGCACGAGCCCCGGGAGGAGCTCCGGTTACCGGCACAGCCCCGTCCTCCGGGGCGCAGTGACGGCAATTGCCGAGGTGGCGGGCAGCCACCAGGGAGCGGAAAACGAGCCCTCCTTTCCCACCCGAGCAGCGCCGGTAAACAGCAGCCGCGGGAGGCGGGGCGGGGCCGGCCCATCCGTTCGGGAGGGAGCCGTGCTGCGTGAGGGGCGGGCGGCCGGCGCTGCTCCCCTCACGCTCCGCCCGCCATCACCGCGGCGGCCGCAGGGCTGGGCGAGGATGGGAGCGGACGCTGCTTCCCGCGCAGGCTGTCCCCGGGCAGGCGCTCTCGGGAAGGGCTCTCTCCGGGCAGGATGAGCCCGGGAGGCCGCTCGCAGGGCAGGCTCTCCCCGGGCCGGCTGTCCCCGGGAAGGGCCGTCAGCCCCGCCGCCATGTCGGGGGGGCGCGGGGCTCCCCCATGGCCGTGACGCGCGTTG
>VWYP01011708.1:19689-73333 GCA_013400435.1 Pycnonotus jocosus
GGGATGACAACAAATATGGCGGAGAGGAGCAGGACGGCAGAGACGGGTCAGTGCCAGCCGCAGTCGCCTGGGCGGGGGGAGAGGGGGAGCCCCCCTTCTCCAGGGGCTTCTGGCGGTAGAGGGGGCCTGGCTCGCAGCGGAGTGCGGAGACGGAGCCCTTCTCCTAGGGGAGACGGGAGGGAGCACCTCTGGCCGAGGGCACTGAGGTGCTGAAGGGACCGCGGCAGAGGCTCCTGCCCGGGGAGCTGTGACGAAGGGCAAAGCCCCTTCCTTTGGGGAATGAGGAGAATCTTCTCAGGGACAAGATGGTTGTGGGGAAAACTCCCTCAGGCAGGTAGAGAGGGAAGAGCTCACCGCGTTCCAGGCCTGCCTGAGCGGGACTGACCCGCTGTGGGATGGAAGGTGTGAGGGCCAGAGGCCGGCTCACCCGGCCGGCGCTGCGGGGCCGAGCCCCGACGGGGCAGAGGAGGAGGCAGATGGGGCAGCCTGCACCGTGCTCCATCCTCCTGCACCGTCCTCCATCCTCTCGTACTCTGCTCCATCCTCCCGCACTCTGCTCCATCATCCTCCCGCGCAGGGGCAAAGGTGGCGGTGGCGAAGAGCAGAGCAAACCGGAGGTGCAGGGGAGCTCCCCTTACACAAGAAACGACCGCCTGCGTGAATTAGCATGAAAAAGTAATATGTGAAGACACAGGTCTGGGACTGAAACTGCAGCACAAGGCTGGTGGCTTGCAGGTTGACCTGCAGGTGCTGCTTGACCTGTCTGGGAGGTGTAAAGTACCCAGAGGCTGCAGAGGGGCAGCGAGCAGCACCCCTGACAGCTCCCATCCCTTACACTGCTGCTGAAGATTTCTTTAAGGGAGGTGCCAAACGTCGTTCTTCCTATTCAGCATGTATTAACAATGGCTTTAACTGTGTATGTGAGAGAAGTTTGTCTGTGAAACTGAAGTTTTGTGTCTCCTCATAAATGATAAGGACCCTCAATGTACAGGGGTCTTTCCTGTTGTAACAAAACACAGTTAAGGTCTTTTCCAATTTAAAATGAAAGCCCTCAAAATATGTTATGAAAATTAGAGATGCTAACATTTGGGAGATGGAACAAAGATGACAGTATTCCTGAATATTTAATCTCCCACAGTACCATACATAAATTATCTGGGTTCCTGAATCAGGAGTTCATTTTCCCAGCCTGCTGTGTTAGTTGCTGCACCTCTGCTTTTCAGCCTCAGAAGTGGCTCCAAATGAATATGCATTACCCATAGAACTGATCTTGGGTTTTTGGGCCACTTAAGGTGAAAAAAAAGGATAAGTGTGTCAAATGCTGTTGTATTCTGGGAAATGATACTACGGAGTCTGCATCTGAATAGATTGTCCATACGGTTCTTGGACTCCCTCTGTTCAGCCATACTGTCTATGAACCCCTGGAAAAACACTGTGAAGTTTATTGTGTGTTCAACTTGTCCATGAGGCAGGTGATTATTTCCATCCTCTGCACTCTGCAACACTGCTAACACAGGTGATCAGCTCTGCCTGAATCGAAACAGATCTCCAGTGGCCATTGGACTTTGCCAGTTTTCCTGCGTACCCCCTGTGCCCTTGTCAGTAACTTCAAACATGGATTGTAACTTTCATACCATTTCCAGATTAACTTACATTGTGTTCTCTGCTGTATTAGTTAAACCTGCAGCTTCACAGTATTTGCTTTTTAATTTTAATCTTGCCCAGAACTTTTTCCACTTCTGACCATTGCAGCTGACTAATCACTGATTTGCTCATAAATGTTGTGTTTCAGCTTCTGCTGAATCCATGTTTAGTTGCATGTCCAGGTACATGTCTGCTTGAGTTGTACAGTGCTTGTCTGGCCACTTCACAAGTTTAATTTGCAGGTCCTACTGTTTTGGAGAAACGTGATAAAGAATTAAAAATGCAAGGAGCCACAAAGATAGGGAGAAGACCCAAAACCCTCAGAGAAGAGGAAGCAAGCTTGTGATATTGGCCCACTTTAAAGAGGGGCCATGGAAACTAGGCTATGGGAAAAAAAGGTGGGGTGATTTGGATTTTTTCTGACTGTCAGCTGACACTAAGTTGACAGGCAGGTTCTTTCCATGGCAAATCCCTCAAAGAATCTCTTTTTTTCCTCCCCTTTACTGCTGGGTGACACTGACACTGTTGTCGAACACATAAATGAGGAATGTTCCTGCTGCATCCTCACTGCTTAGTGTGTCTGCAGCATATGTGAGATCTTGAGCAGTCTTTAGGAGATACCAAAGCTCTGGAACCTGCATTTTGCACAAATGCAAAGAGAATAAAGCCATTACAGAAGGACTGAACGCTGTTCAAACCATATAAATCAATTTCGCCTGTATGAGTATGTCATGCTTACTTATTTATTTTTTTTTAACAACAACATGTTTTTAGTCATGGATCAGAAAACACAAGTAATAACTCATTATCATATCTTCCCATCTTAAAATATTGATTGTTATTTGCAATTTTTGCAGAAGGAAGCTGTGTTACAGAGAAGTTGAAGGCAACTTATTCATGCTTTATAGCAGCACAGATTGCTGTGATGGACCATTCTTTACTGGTTTAGTTTAGAACCCAGGTTTGACAAGAGTTGATGTCAGAAAAAATGCAGTGTGCACTCAGAGATAAAGGACTATAAAATTAGGTTTCTTCCTAAAAGTTATGTGACAGTGAATTATACACATCTAGGATGCTTATGACCCCTCTAAACTCTTAGATTTGAAAATACACTCTGTCAAGACATTTTGTAAATTAATTATACCTTGTGGAAATACATCTTTTTATAATGCAAGAATTTTCCATTTCAGTTTTATTATTATCTCTTTCTGTTATAGTGAAGTAAATATCTTAATCTGTTTTATACTGATAATTATTCTTACTCTTTCCCTATATACAAATGTTTTCATATTCCATTCCTTTTCTCTGTAAAAAACTGTTTTTGCAAATTTTTAACATTTTAGTTTTTTTATTTTAAATTGGGGAGGGAGATTAGGACACACAGAATTGCACAAAGCATTTTGGAAGAGGAATTTCCATCAGCTTTTAGCCTACTGTTAGGCTCAGCCTTGTTCTCTACGTCATGGTTTCAGCCAATCTTTGTATTTGAAGTAAAAGTGAGACTTAATATGGAAGGTAGATTATCTCACACCTGTCTAGCACAGAGTTCATATTCTGCTGCTATCTTCACTGGACTAGGCAGACATCTGCTCTAATCCATTAAAATAGTTTCTGTATTCTGATGTTTGGTTAGAGTGCTGCAAATCAGCTCACTTTACTCTGAATTAATAATTTTCACATTGTAGTTGGCTCCTTAGTCCTACCTGCTTTCTTGAAAGTGTTCAAATCTGCTTTTTGCAGTAAGCTCTGAATTTGTATGCCTCCTGTTTGGTTTTCTAGGCTGAAACCTTCATGTTTCAACTTAAAAGCAATGTAAATCTTCACAAATGAGGTCTACAGGAGGATGAAAGTGATTGAGTCCAGTTAGTTACTCTCAGGAGCTTCTTGTTTCACTTGCAATTGTTCTGCTCAGCTGACCTTGCTGTCATAAACCTCTGGAAGATACAGGATACAACCAGTTTAGTTAACTTTCATCAAAACCAGATGAATGTTATTTTTCCAGTTCTGTAGCAAAGAGGACATTTTAGCTTCACTAAGGAAGGTTTAGGAGTAGGTCATAGTGAGTACAGAGTTGCCTGTATTTGCTAAATTTTTTGACCCATGAACCAGAAGAAAGTATTTTCCGTTTTATGTTTTTGCTAGTTATCTCATTCTCCCAGGTTTCTGTTCAAGGCATCTGTATTACCTTCAGAGGACTTGCATCTGGAGATTTGAATGATCAAGGGGTGCAGGTTATCTCTGAGTTCTGTGATAGTTTTCTATCTGAGGCAACTGCACATTATCCTGGATTGACAGTTCTGATATGTGTTATTCCACAGCTGCTAGTCATTTTGTGGATATTAGTATTTCTGGTATTTCATTGTGTCATCATCACTAAAACCATAGTGAAAGCAAGAAAAGGCATTTACTCACAGTACTGGACAGGATATAAATAAATGTCTTTAGGCCAAACATCCTAGGTTATCGGAATGAACAGACTTCCCAGCTGAATGTGGAGTTTTTTATGTTTATTTACATGTCACAGTCGGTACCTTGCAGAGTGGTGTTGAGTCACATTTTATGGTAAGAATGGTTGGAATGTTCAGAGTGTTCACAGCTATGCTGTGACCTGGCTTCAGGGAGGAAAGCTTCAAACCTCTGTTGAATGCTCCACCCAAAGTTTGTGTAGTGATTATTGTTCCTAAAACACTTAGTGTTGAGCTCATTATTTCAGAGATCTGCACATGAAGGGGCCACTAGAACAGCTCTGTAAATTCTGCTGTGCTTTCTAATTGAATTTAATATGATAGTACTGAGCTGGATTGTTCTGAAGATAGCTTTTCATTATTCTTTCAAAAAGAATAGTTACTCTTAAAAATATTTAATCACATATGGTATGACAGCATTCTAGTGTCAGGAACATATCTGCTTTCTTTTCAGTGGCCTTAATTGTTAAATAAAAAGCCAAACTACATTAAAAGAACATAATATATTTGTCTTTAAGTATAGGCTTTTTTTTGATAATAATTCACCGGCTTTATCATGAGGAAATTTAAAGTAGGAGAGATCAGCTAATTACTTTAACAATATCATTTAATCTTGGTCATTAAAATAACACCACACATCAATGGTACCTCTGATTCTCTGGGTAAACTTAATTTCTTCAATTGAATTAACTTTTCCTAAATTATTTCTGAATTTTCAAGTGTATACAAACAACAGAGTTTATTTTGTAATCTACACAACTAACCTGTAAGCACAGCAGTTTTCCAGTGTTTGGTAAAGACACTGCAGCCTTCTTGCTGAAAGGGATCTGCCCACTGTATCCTCCTATCAGCACCAGGAGGCTTCAAACGTCACAGGAAAACTGTGGGGACCGGGCCCAGCCTTGCAGATGTTCACACAGCAGCAAGAGCTGTTTGCAGTTGTTTATAAAATGCTGCAGGATGGATTTGTAAACAAATCTAAAATGGGTTTCGTTCAATAAAGACATTTTCCAGCAATTGCATTGGTACATTTCAGCCAGAGCAGTTGGAAGTCCAGGGGACATCAGAGAAAGGTTTCTTAGGAAATATGAGGCCACTTGTTTTTATTATTAACTATTTCAGTTTTAACTGAATAAGTTGAAATATTAATTGAATTTGTATACAGAAATTAACTCTACTCACTACAGAAAGGTATTATAGTGGTCATTAGACTCTGTTGCCAGTAGGCTGCTAGTCAAGTAATTTCCAACATTTTTCAGTTATCCAGTGGAAAAAAAAATCCCCACTAGAAAAATGAATTCCATCGAAGAAGAGCTGCTAATATATTTTTGGTACTTAAAGCTTTGATCATATTTTTGTTACATAATTTGCCATATAAGGAGACCTGAGAAATACTAATGAAGGCTTTATACAGCCAGAAGATATAATTTCAGAAAAAGAAAGAGACAGGAATGTGTTGGGTGTAGCAGTTGCCATTTTTGAACGGTTTACCATTTCCTAGCCGTATTTCATAGATTTTTTTCTTTGACTAATCAAAGCTTTGAAAAGTTACTTACCTCAAGCCTCCCAACGTTTTTTCTTTCAGTGAAGTTCAAAGCACCCTATTAATTACTAGCACTTGTGAGAGAAGGCTTTTGAATTTGTAAAAAGTAAAATGAGACATATTGAGAATTTTAATAGGTTTTATACTGAAATTTGTAAAGCAGAAGTTTCTCCAAGTTTCTTTAGTGTGGCTGTCATTGCTTTTAGTAGGCAAAAGTCTCATGCAAAAGACCAGATTAATCTCAGAATACATTTATGTGGCCTACATAGTGTTTCTGGTTTTGGAAGTGGAGCTATAGATTTAATGCTCAATAAAAGGTTTTTAAAGTCATCTCCCTGTGTTACAATGGAACCAGCTTGATCTCCACATGGGGCCACTGACAGGGGTGGGACCCTCAGGTCTGCAGCACCAGCTGCCCTCCAGGTGAGACACCTCACACAAAGCTCTCAGCTGCCACAGAGCAGACAGACAACTCCCTTCCTCCTCTTCCTCTTTCCTCCACAACACCTGCTTAGGGACAGAAGTCACAGAGAAAAATGGCTGAATAGTCATTGTTACCTTTTAAAAACTTTTTTAGTGAAGATGTCTGATAACTTGGTAACAGAAAGCAGCAACCCCTGGATAAAAGAGGTGCTGGAGGACACAGAGAGGAGTTTGTGCAGCTCTTTCCTGCTGCTGTCACTGAGATGCAGCTGTGCTGCTTTGCTCACAGCTGGATGTAGAGCAGCTCCAGCACAACTGCCTGGGTGTATGCATCGGGCTACATCACTCCTGCTTCTGGAGGATTGATTGTGCTGCCCTTTTCCAGAACAATGGGAATCTGCAGAAACCAGCTTAGATTTCTCGTGATCCCCCAAGGTAGTTGGCATGCAGAGCCTTGATGCAGAATTGCAATGTTTTGATTGCATTGTACCTGAGATAATAAGCATTCTGGGCTCAAGCTGTGTCTGCCATTAATCTATAACAGAGGTAAACCAATTTACAATTAATTGATGTTGGTTATGAGTACACATCAGTCTATCCTATATCCCAGCTTCCTTGTCACATTGTCCCCACAACTCGTTTTCTTGACTTTGCCACAGAGGCAAATTTAAGGTTCCTTAAGAAGTGCTGTATTTGTTAACTTTGGATTTTTACTTTTTTTTAAAAAGTAATATTACTATATGTGTGTTGAAATGGTTTGGAAAACTGCTCTACCAAAATAATAATGACTTTCATTTCATTTTGTCACAGTCTCTCAAACTCAGGATGTGGACTTTAGTGTTAAATCTGGGGCTCTCATCCTGCAAAAGTTTGGCAATGAATTTGATGCATTTTTGTACAGTAAATGCTTTTTGTGATTGGTTTTATTTTAGGATAAGTAATGTATAAAGTTTAGAGTTTAAAATTTACATATTCTGATACATATTTTCTAATATAGATACATATCCCTGTTCTCTCAGTATGGTAAGCTAGCTGATTTCATAGTTTCATTATGTCAAAAATCTAGCATAGAAAAGGGGATGGAGGAAAAAGTAGTTGTCTTATATTATTATTATTATTATTATTATATGATTAAGCTCTCTAATAATTCCATCTACCTACTAATTCACAGAGCTCTTTATTTAGCAGTAGATCTCACAACCATGAGTGAAGACTGGCAAGATTTTCATTTTCCTTTTACATTTTGTTTCATAAGCACCTTGCAAAATGTGTTGAATTTCAATCTCCACTAAGGCAAGTGGAGCATCAGTTCCCGTGAATCACCAGAGCAGAGCAGCAGGAATCCATTGCAAAGAGAGCCCTTCTGGATTCATTGCAGCTCTGCTGATGTGTTCTCATTTGCCATAAGCAGCAGAGTCACTTTGTGATTGCAGACAACTTCAGTGCTGGGAAGCCTGGCAAGTGACTGTCAGGTTTTCATGCATATAAAATGCAGATGAGGTAGTATGATGTGTTTGATTAATGAAAAATTCCTGAAATAACCTATACACGTCCAAAAGCAGCAACCTTATTTCATGGGAACTGTCCATGTGAAATAGGATTGTGAGATAAGCTTGCCTCTGTACTACTTACCTACACCCAAAGCCTGTGGTGCTCCAGAATAGCAGATGTTTTGTAACTAGGCACAATACCACTGTATCTGCTGGTTATTTTATTTCTGAATGGTACAAATAAACAGTAATTTGATCTCAGAACTTTCTCTGTGTAAGCCTTCTTGAAGGTGAAATTTTTGGCTTGTGTTCTGAATATTTGAAATATTTTGTATGCATTTCATATTCCCATAAATATTGTATCAACTTAGTATTTGCTTAGTTAAAAAAACCTGCTGAATATGCTGTATTAGTTAGTAGCATTCTCTGTAGTTTTATTCCTGTTATGTTGCTGATGCAAGACAGTTAATAGATCGTTTGTTTTTGCTGACCTTTTTACGTTAGAAAATGGGAATTCTGAAACAATATTTAATTTTTTTTTTTTGCTATATGATACCTTGTGAATAAAATAAAACTGCAATGATCAAATTGTTTGAAAAGAAATACTAGATTGTATTCTTAAAGGGAATGTGAGGGGACAATGCTTGGATCAAAAAAATTCTCAATGGTTTAAAAGACTACTTTTTGGAATGGACTGTTTTGGAAAGTAGGGGGAAATGCTATTCTAAATGAAGAAGTTAAAGGAGTTGTTTCAATGAGTAATTATAACTATGGCAGTAATTAATAGTGTAATTGATTTCAGCAACCTGGGGGAACAAATTATTTAGAAGTAGTACTAAAATCCCCAAATTATTTTAAATATGCAATAGTGAAGAAGAGTGTAACTCAAAAGTGAAGAAACTGTGGCTGAAAGTATTGCAGGCTTAAGTTAGCTGGAAGAAGACATAGCTACATCCCTAAACAACAAGTGAATAGGAAGCAAGAGCCAAGGAAAAAAGCAGTTTATCCGAAAGAAGGATACCTGAATGGTATGTAATAACCAGGATGGAAATTATCCATGTGCTGAGCTTGCCCAATTTTCAGTTTCTCATTCATGATGAAAGCCCAAGCAGCTGCAGTGACCACCTTTCTTGCATCACTTGGGAAATACAAGCTCTTGAAGAGAGAGATGGTGCTGTGCAAAGCTGCTGGTGTGTTTCCCCACAGGATTTTGTGCCTGCCCTGGAGCCCTCATGGAAGGCCCAGTTTCTCATGGATAAAGATTCACTACCACCATAATGATGTTAGTGGTTGAGCCAGGAATTGAAGTCTCCTGAACAATTGAATGAGCGATAATCAAATAATTTTTTAAAAATTTGGACAAGTGCATCTGCAAGAAATTCACAGAAGTTGCACTTTAGGTATGAAGAAATTAACACAGCTTTTAATAGAGGGTTAGGTGTAGTGGCACAGCTGACCTGAGGCTCACCAGGCTGATTGCTTGTGAAGAATAGCTGAGAATGAGATGAGAGCCTTATTCAAATTAGAAAGCACAGCTGTATTCCCTCAGTGCTAACCCTGGAATAATGTCCATGATCCAGCTTGCTAGCTCAGCATCACAGCTGTGCTGTCTCCCTTTAGCTTTCCTGGGCTTCAAGCTCATGCTTCCACACTACGGCATAGACATCTCTTTACATATAAATTTGGAAAGTTCCTGTTCAATCAGCAGACATAGTAAGTAAGACATGAAAAGTGCTAGGAATCTGGCATGACCAGGCTAATTTTCACAAACAGAAAAAGTTCTTTTTGAAGGCTGTAGTCTTGGGTCAGGGTCATTGCATTGGTTGCTACATATAAGATACTTTAGTTATATTTAGCTTGGCTCAATATGAGTTATCTTTAGTTTAGAAATTTATCATGACTTATTCCAGTTATGCTGTCAAGTTTAAGCGAGAGAACACGCTTTTGTTAAATCAGTGCCTCACACCCAGGGCAGCTGTTGAAACATGGGTATATACATATTATCCAGGAGTATATATGGATGTGTACACAGCACATATCCATGGATCTCTCCCTTTCCTTCCACTTCTTCTATCCTCCCTCACATATAACACAAGCCCACATATATAAAAGCTGATTTGTTTCAGTATTAGATAGTATGGGAAATATTTACAGCATTTTAGGATGGCACCAGCAAATACTAGTGAGTAACTTCAACCACCACCATCTTTTTCCAGTTTTGTGAGTAATAATTAGGTTTTGCCCTTACCTGAAATTTCCTCCACTACAATTCCAAACCCTGCAATTGCCTGCCTGCTTGACTTAGTATTTTTTGCAGGTCACATGCCCTCCTTGTCTTTGGGAAATCAGTTGCATACAAATTTCAGAAAGATATAGGATGCTATGGAAGAGTTTCTCTTCCTGAAGTTCTGTAGTACCACACAAGGGATTGGCTTTAACTCTTCAGTTCTCTTCCTGCCTCAGAATCCCTAGACACAGAATTTCCCCTGGAATGGTAGGAACAGCCCCCAGATTTTTTTTTTTTTCTTGACCCAGAACTTGAATTTCTTTGTGCTCTTTGACTGGTGTTTCAGCATCTCCTCTCATTCACATGCAGACTCAATTCTCTGAGCCATCCCTTATTTCCCAGAAAGGGTGGACTTGCTGATACTTTTTTGCAGATACAGCTCTGAGGACCAATTCAACTTAATAGCTATTTTCTCTGCTAGCTGGGGTTTCATATTATGTACTATATTTTTGTTTACTGTTTATATGTTTTATGCTTTTGTTTGATGTGTTTTTTTCTTAAGTATTGCTACTATAGCAACTGTTGCATCCTGTGATACCTTTGATGTTATCAAGATACCAAATACTTGTTAAAAATAAATCTATATATAATGAAATTCATTGATCCTTACAATGTTTTTAAATAAACATCTTTTCAGTTAATGTATTTATTACAACTGAGTTTTCCATTATTTTTATTTTTCATTTGTGGTAGAATTTTAGTTTAGAGTTTATAAGTGCAGTAAAAAGAGTAATGGATTTTTTTTTTTCTTGCTTGCTGAGTTCAAAGCATTAATTGCTTTTTAAAATTTTCATTAGAAAAATCTGTTAATACCTTCTTGGACACTTTGGATTTCACTTAAGTGACACATAAAAATCCATTGCCATTTGTCTCTAACATTAAGGTATATCCTTTGGAATAGCCCACATTGAGCTAATAAATGAGTAATCATGAAGTAAAGCTTTTAGGTTGAAGATTGGAAACAAATATCACGTGTGAAACAAGTGCAAGTCCACACAAGCTGACTTTTCTTCTTTTTCTATAAACTCATAAGACAAAGGCAGCTCCCGGGAGTGAGGAGTCATTGTGCAGAGCAGTGTCTGTCTGCCAGGTGTCTTCAGTTGAATGTTCTTCATTGGATTTTGGACAGGAGCTATAATTGACCTTGGATTGATAGTTGTATCTCTGTGTGGATCTGGTCTTTTTAAAAGGACCATGTAGTGAAGATTTCTCATCACCTTTTCACATTTGACCAGCCTGGTGGTCAGTGCTTTGTTTTGGGCTAAGGCACCTCATGTACCTTTTTGTCCCTACTTGCCCTGGGCTTTCTTCTCAGTATATTGCAGGCAAAGTCCTCTTTGTGGTGCCACAGAGCCTTTTGTAGGTGCCCCACGGGTCACCAGCTTTAGTGATCATTTTGCTTTACATATTTGCATACAAGAACAAGATTTTCCACCCTGAGCTTTGACTCAGACACCTATTCCACACCTTCTGCTAGGGTAAAGGAGTTTGGGTATGTGCATCTAAAGAGGCATGAGGTATTTAGATCTACTTGTGCTTCTAACCCAAAATAAAAATTAACAGTGGATTAGCTAAGGAGTTGTGTTAGAAAGATTGAAAGGTAATATTGTCTGGTAGCCTCTGAAGAACTTATGCAATAAAATTAACGACCCGAACCATAAATTTTGTTTCCTTCCTACTGTGCAACCAACCACAAGCTCTTTCAAGTCCATGGCAGTAAGATTGCAGTTTATTTCTCCTGACTACTTTCAGAACCTGTGCAAATCTCAGAATTTGCCTGATAATCTCTGCTAAACTACAGTTCATCTTTACTTTACTTGTTTCCTTGAATATGAATATCATCTCACAGTTTGGAGACAGACTTGACAAGCAGTCTGTTGGTCAAACCGTAGGAGGAAAGTAATTGAAGAGACAATTGCTGTAAAGCTGCTTTATCTCAAATTTGGTTTTTAAGTGACAACACGATGTTACTATTTTTTAGAACTAGACCAAGTTGTATCACAATGCCTTCTTGTGGTAACCAACATTTTTCTTGTTCTGCTGGACCTTTGAAATCGATATTGGTGACAGAATGGGCACAGTACCCCAATGTGAGGCAGCAGGTGTGGCTGCTACCATACTGGGTATTGTCTCAAACCCTAGGATTTATAGTCTAAACATATTTTTTCCCTTTCTTTTCAGATCACAGTGCCTGTGATTTAAGTACATTTCAGATTGACAGCACTCTGCAGTATGTTTAGACTCTCCGGGTCATGCCCAAGCCTTTCTTTCGGATACATGTCTGTGAAGATCAAAATGACAGCTGTGTTTTCTTCTTTTTCTTAGAATTTTTAAGTCAGTGGAGCTGGAATTCCAAGTTCCTGACTGCTGTTGCCTGTAGGATTTTTAGAATGGCTACAGAGCATTCAGAAGTCATAGAAGAAATAGCTTGTCTTCCTTAATATCAGTGTTTCTGAAGCCTAGGGACAATTATATAAAACCTTTTATTAAAAAAAAAAGTCAAAGAATTAGAGAAAATAATCAGCTAATGATACTATAAACTTGTACTAAATGCTATCATTTAAAAGAGTTTTGCTAAAATGACATTGTTTTCAGGTTTGTGGAGCAGACACTGTTATTGGCATAACTTCTGTAAGTGCTACTTAGCCAAAGCATGAATTGAGCAGTGTTTGTGGAGATTTGGTATGTTTTGGAGCTAATAGGAGTTGCTGTTGGTCATCTGAATGAGTTTGGTTTTTTTTTTGTTTTTTTGTTTTTTTTTTAAACTATACTGAGAGTTCAGGTTCTCTTCTTTGTGTGGGTTTCTATTAACAGTACTTCTCAAGGCTGATGGAGCTTTTCTAGGATACCTGGATATGTTTCCTGGCCCCTGGATGATAGGGATCTGGCAGTTAGATATTCATACTGTAGCTGTTTCCAGCAGCAAAATGTATCCTAATTTTATTCTAGAATGAGGATCTCATAAGGGAATACAGGCTATCTTGATGACATTTGTAATTAAAGAGAAACTTCTACAAAGTGTCCTTGCAGTTGTTGTAGGTTTTTGTGTTTCCTCACCTCTCTAATTGGCTGTCATTGTTAGGCAGTGTGTGATTAGAAGAATGATGCAGGTTTTCCAGGCAAATTCCTGCTATATTTTTCCATGTCTGTTTTAAGTAGCTGTGCTCTTGTACCTAATGTACCATGAGGGCAGCTGCTGGCTGCTAACTCCATGGGTTTAGAGGTTTGGCACTTCTGGAAGCTGGGCTCATTGTTTACACAATTCTAAGAGTCACTGTTACTTTCTAAAGAGGTATCTTCCTCTAGAAACTACTATGTTTAAAGAAAATGTACTTAAATTTGCATGATGTTTATTGTAGCAAATACTGATTTCATCTTTTCCTAAATTAAAAAAAAAAATGTTGGCTTTACACTTTGAATTTAAGAAGGGCAAAGAAACTCTGGAAATTTCCAAACTCTTCCTTGCACGAATCCCAGTCTTCTGGAACTGATTCCATTCATTTTCACTAGTTTGATGTGAAATATATCCACAATGACAATTGTGATGAATGCAGATACCAGAAGACTCTGTCCAGGTTTTATTTTAAAGCCTTATATACTTACAGAGATTCCAGGCACCTACAGATTTTATACCTGATAGAAAATTACCATTAAAGTTTAATACTGCAGTAAAAGTAAATCCGAGGGATTTGCTGGAGCCTCCTGGAGTTTAAGCTATGAAGAATTAGAATAAAATAGCTATATATCTTACAACCCATAAGAAAAATAATTGACAAAATAAGAACTACATTCTGAGACAATTTCTTTGCTAGGTTTTGCCTTTGCTTGTCTTATCTAAACTTTTTTCAAAGGAGAATCTGGTCTCCGTAAGTGGAATGTGCAGGATGTACTTCAGTTAATTCTCTTCTTTCCCTTTCAGTTTGTTTCTGATTGAAGAGCTATTTCCCTTCCCCACAAGGTTCTGTCATACATCTTTGCCTCCAGCCAGGAAAATCTGCTTAGGACTCCCCAGTTGTGAGGACAGGATGTGTTTATTGGCCAGAGGGCTGGAGCCCAGGGTGGCTGTTCTCTCCATCCCAGGGTGGCAGTGTATTCCCAGCACCATTCTGCATCTGCTGAACAGGCAGACACAAAGCCATGTTTTGTAATGGACTCACACAGGCTCATTTTTGGACAGTGGTCTGCCTTTCTTTATCACCCAAGGAGAGCATGTTGGAAGGGACGTGGTGCTGTTGTGCTGTTTAATAATGTGAAGTTCAAAGACAGCAGTTTTGCATGTTTAGAGATTAAAGGTAACCTAACTCAAAATATAGCAACAGTGCATTCTGAATATTCTAAGTACTGTGGGATAAAGAACATGCTAGGAGAGAAATACTGTTAAATGACTATGAATTACAGGCTATTTGATGATTTTATTCTCATTCCTGGAGGGCTACATTAGGTCAGGAGGAGCAGATGGAAACTTTTTGCTGGGACACAGTTACTTGACAGCTTCCTTCTGCATTGTGTAAAGACTCCATTGGCAGATTTTCTAAATTGCCAGGGAGATGTAACTCTCTCTTCTGCCTGCTTTTTCTCCACTGTCTTATGGTGGCAGTGCTATGAATGTATTCCTTTCTGGTTTCTTCATCTTTAAGTGGCGTTTCCCAGTTATCTTTTACAATTTCTAAGAGGCCTATTACTTTTAGCTGAGACTTAAAAGGGAACATTTACCAAGAGGAGTTCAGTCTTCAAAGAGCTCTACTCAGATGACTCCCTGCCTCCCATTCTTTCACTTTGGTCCCTGGCAGCTCTTGGTGATTTGCAGGTTTTTCACTAATTTTTCTTTGTGTCCTTGATTCCACAATGCTTGATGCAAATGACCAACTTGACTAATCTGAACTGCAACAGGTATAGATTAATCTAACTCAGGTGAAACTGAGAAAGTGGTTTTCCTCTGGCTGCTGCTCTGCACTGCAGCTTGCACAATGCAGGGGGGTGAATTTTAGCAAGGGGCAGGATCCCAGCCATGCAGATGCACAGATGCCCCATCCAGGCCTCAGTTTGCCTCTGACGTTCCCAGGCTTTAAAGAAATTGTATCAGCGTGCTGGTAAAAAAATCCAGCTAAAATATCCTCGGTAGCAATTACACACTTAAAGAAAACAATTTAAATGCCACAGATTGCTTTCTGTGGGTTATTATTCAGTCTAAAACAAATAACCCAGAGGTTAAAAATAATAATTTTGCTAAAGAAATACTATCATGCATTATTCAATATCTACATTTTTTATATTTTGATAAATTAAGAAAAGGTCTAAATTCTGTTTGTTCTGCTATACTACTTCCCAAAGAAAGTAAGTTTCAAATTTCTTCCTGGGCAAAACTGGGGATTCATATGCCAAATATTGACCTGGATTTGCATATTTTTTAATATGGGATTTATGTACCTGTGAAAATACGGGTATATGATGGAAAGCCTGACAGACCCTTTAACTATGGTGTCACTAATACATTGTTATAATTTGTAACCTCAACTAAGGTGTTTTGCCTCAAGAGGTAGAATACTTTTATGTATAGAAAGGTCACTTTTAATTAATAAGCTGGTTTCATCATTCAGGGACAATATGAATTGCTTGTAAAATTTGTGTGAAATAGTTTTCAATATAAAAATAAAACAAATTGAGCTTTATGTCACATTTGTCATCCCCCACAACCCATTTAAATGTCAAAAAAAAAAAATCAGTACAGACCAAAAGTCTATTTCTAGAAGCCTTAGTAGCCCTATTTATCAGAGTGAAATAAGATATTATCATCCCATTATCCCATCACATGCCTTCTGCACTTGAAGCCATACCATTTCTTCATTTTCTATAACACAAAAGACAGTTTTTCTATTGTTAAATATTTCTTGTCCAAGCTGTAAGTAGTGAAGAAAGTGCTGAGTGCTTCTTTCACTCTAATAGAAATGTATAATACAATAAACAATTATTTACTTGCTTTCTTGTACATGTCTCAAATGTAAAAAAAAAAAAAAAAAAAATAATAGTGTTCTTCCATCCCTATTTGGAAACATATATTTTGCAGACTGCAATTTGTTATTATAATTTTACTGTAAGGATAAAGTTTTCAGTGTATTCACTGCTGATGTATTTTGACAAAAATCATGCCATTGTGTGGAAAATGTATGTCCTTATGTATTTTACCCTGAAATAAATGCCGCATTTAAAAAATATTTCTCTATTCAAGTTTTTTTTCTGAGTTTTGTTTCCTAGCAAGGAGGGCTCAGATGGTCACGTAGCTCCATGGATGTATGTCTCTTCCTTCAAATAATTTTAAGATTTCAAATATGAGTGTACTGAACAGCCTCAAAGGTTCTAAGTTCATTTAAGATGCATGAAAATAGGCAGCAGGATAGAGGAAAAAGGTCCCATTAATGCTGAGAGAGGAAGATGCTTCTGAGGGTTGTGATAAAGAAGCTGATGAGGAGTTCAATTCCAGCCAATCCAGCAGGATCTAGAGCTAGAGAGTTCCTGTTGAAAGAAGTAGATATGGCTAAATATCAGATCAATGCATATGAGAGGGTGCAGCCACAGGTCATAAACATGCAGGAAAGCAGGCTGGGTGGTTTGTTGCTTAGAGAGGCTTTAACAGATGATGCCATTATTATATCCAAATTCTTATTTGCACTTTGAAAAGAAAGAATTCATTTACTGGTGCAGATGTTAAATGGTACAAATTTTACTTTCTGTAGAAATGTGTGTGGGAGTAGCCTTCTACTGGTTTTTCTATATTATATATATTTTGTTTTATGCTCATGGGGGTTTTTTTTCCACTTTTACTGCAGCAGGCAGTGCCATGGGAAGTGATGATATCATAGCAGGGAACGTGAGCAAGTACATTGTTCTCCCAGCTGGTTACTGTGGGCAGCCTAAAAAAGGACATCTTATATTTGATGCCTGTTTTGAAAGTGGTGAGTATTTTCAGCATTATGTTGATCTAGTTGTCAATATATTAACACTTTAAACTCTATCACTCATTTTTTATGAAGTGTCTTAATTCCAAAGAAGACTTACATTAAATACTACTTAACAAATTAAGCTGATTCCCTTCAGTCACAGTATGACTTCAGACCAGATTTCAAATGTCCAAAAGGTTGTGAAGTTTGCTGTTGCCTACAATAAAAATTTCATCAGGTCCATCTTTAATCACATGTGGATACATAACTGGATTTTATTCTGTCATGATTTATGTGGTAGTATTTATGTATTTATGATGTCCTATGTAAAATATGCTATTTAAAATTTTAATTTAGAAGTTTACTGGGGCAGTTAACCCAATAAAGTGCCAAGCCCATCCTTGCATAATTAGACAATTTAAAAAATGTGTATGTGCTGTCTTTAAATATATTTGGGTTTCTTGTGGTCTGATCTGTTTTGCTGAGGTCAATGGAAGTTCTGCCTCTGATGTCAATAGAAGAACTAAACTTTAGGAAGCTACTGGAAACTGAAAGAGAAAGTATATTTTACAAGAGTTATACAACATATTAATTTAAAGAGTAATTTTAATTGCTTTATATGCATGTGGGGTATGTAGGTAAATATATCCATGAAAATGCAGCATTGTTTAAATTTTTGTGTTACGTACATGTGTGCTACCAGATTTTTAGCTTAAATCTATTATTACTGGCTTTCAGACCTACAGAGGACTGTTAAACACCATATGGAGAAAAGGCATTTGGCAGGATAAACTATCGTTTTCAGCATGGTTTATGTGAGAGGTGCTGGTAATGCCAAAACTGCTCCAGTGTCTTGTAAAATGAGCTTTTTATGAAGAGTTACATCCCTCAGGGTAGAATAATGGCTGCCAGTTCCTGGATAAATATTAAATTGAGTTCTTTAAATCCTGTTATTACATTATGTAAAAAGTGCAAGTGATGTGGTGAATAATAAAGTGTATCTTTTTTTTAAGGTGTGTCTCTGAAGATTCAGACAATAGTTCTGTATTTTTAAAAATACTTTGGGTGCTATTTCATAATAATTTTGTGGGTTTTTTGCATTTTTGTATCAGAAAACGGCTTACAAAATGAATCATGGGCAATCTGGGATATTTACTTTATTGTGCTAAACTTCTCTGCAATGAAAAAGATCAGTAGCAGTCATCAAATTATTTGTGAAGTATTGTGAGTCATTGCCTGATGGTTTAATTCCAGTTTTTGAACAATGGAATTAGTTGTGTTTTTAAATTAAAACATTTATTCAGTTCAAAGGTAATGTTCATACTTTGGTAATAATAGAATGTGATAGAAGCAGGTGCTATTTGAAATACTGTGTTTATTTACATTGTAGCATGATGAGGCTGTGATGTTGCTTTGCATATTCAGACACTTCCAAAGCAGAAATATGAATGAAATTAATACCTTCATTTACTTTCTCATGATGACAATGTATTAGCAAGAATGAGAGTAATCTTGTGTACACTTCATATGTAAATTCACTTCATCTTTTGTTCTGTGTCAGCCAAGTAATTGCTTAGAGTACCTTTACTGGTCTAAGCAAATTAACTGGTATTGGATAACTTCTGAAACTGTTATTAATGTTGAAATCTATCCCATCCTATTGCCCAAACAGTAGGATACAACATTTATAGGATTGTTTTGATGCTTTTTGAGTACCACCTTAACTATAATATAATATAAATATAATATCCTATTGAAACTGCCTTTTTCAAAGAACAGATGGTAAAAGTGACCCCCCAGCTCTGGGATCCCCACAACAAGAAATACATGGACCTGCTGGAGGGGTCCAGAGGAGGCCACAGAGAGGCTCTGAGGGCTGGAGCACCTCTCCTTTGGAGACAGGCTGGGAATACTGTCCAGCCTGGAGAGGAGAAGGCTCTGAGGAGACCTTTTTGTGGTCTCTCAGTATGTAAAGGGGGCCTATAAAAAAGGTGGAGAAAGACTTTTTCCCAAGGCCTGTGGGGACAGGGCAGGGAGAAAGGAGTTTAAACTGAGAGAGGGTGGATATCAGTTGGCTGTGAAGAAGAAATGGTTTACAATGAAGCTGGTGAGGCACAGGATGCTCAGAGAAGCTGTGGCTGCCCCATCCCTGGAAGTGTTCAAGGCCAGGCTGGATGGGGCTCTGAGCAACCTGGGATAGTGGAAGGTGGCTCTCCCCCATCATTTTTGGAACAAAATGATGCTTATCATCCATTCCAACCCAAGCCATTCTATGATTCTGAAACAGAAGTTGTGTTAAATGTAATTCTATAAGTGGCTTTCCTTTCTTTGGCTGCATTCTCTATTTTCTTGAAAGGTCTGGGTGATGGAACTAAAGGTTTCCTACTGGACCTATTTTTCAATGACTATGTTTTATATTGTAGAGATGGAAGTAAACAGCTTTCAGAATAGAGAAAAGGTATTAAACTTGTAGAAATCAGGAAAAATATTAATACATACAGGAGAAACACCATTTACTGCAGTTTCATTTTTGTACTTGCTATCATTATTGTATTAAATAGCATTGAAATGTATGATTTTTTATTTTTTTTGAGACAGAGATGTGTTTTTGTGTGGTCTGAAAACCAATGTCCAGCTTGCTGTTTTGAAGTGCTGTGCTTTCGAAAAATCATAGAAAATAGAAATGGACATTGGGATTTCTTTTTAGTCCATTCTGGTTTTGAGAGGCAAAATAAACTATTTTTGCCATTTCTGACAGATGTTTATCTTTTTCAGAGACTTTCAATGAGTTTCAATGAGAAAGCAGCAATCCTTTCTAACACTGCAATTTGCTCAATAGAGGAAACATTTTCTTTCTATGTAGAAATGTTCTTACCAAAAAGGCATTAATTCTTGTCCAGTCCTATAGGCACAGAAAGCAGATTATTCCTTTCTTCTTTGACTTAATGGAAAGCTGCTATCATATCTTTCCTTGGCCTTTCCCTCCTCAGGTTAAATAACTGCTATTTTTTTTTTCAATGGCTCCTTAGTGCTCACATTTTCCAAATTTTCTCTCATTCTTTATTTCCTCTGGCCTATCTCCAGCTGTTTTGTGCCTTCCTTGATTGGCAGTGGTCCAAGGTGAGCATGATACTCAGATAAGCTGGTGCCAATCCTATGTAGAGTTTATTACATGACATGCCTTGCAATCTATTTACTTCTGCAATGTGACAGTCCAATCTTTTTCACAATAGCGTGGTGCTGTTGACTTCTATAAAACTTGTGAACCCTGATACTGTCCAGGTCCTTTTCAGAAGGAGCTAAACCAGCTGGTGGCTTGCACTTTACTTACCCTTAATGAATCCATTACTAGGGAAAAAAAAATCATTGCTCTAAAATAAATGCAATTACTGAAAATGAAGAATGGTGCCTGAGCCCTTTATCATATTAATAACTGAGAGAGGAGTAAAGAGGAAGGAAAATTATCAACTTGAAAGTATGTCAGGAATTTGTGTTTCCCATAGTTCAAGCTAGTATTCTGCTTGGAATCTTCCTTGTTATCTTTATTAATATTTAAGAACATACACAGTCAAAAGAAACTTTTTACATTGATTTATCATTAGCATAAAAGAAACTGATGAAAATTCAGCTTTATTGCATACCACACCATATTTTTTGGATGATTTCAATTTTCACAAGAAACATGAATTAGTTTTGGGAAAGAGTGGAAGCACATCTACCTATGCACACTACGAATTTAAAAGAAATAAATGCCACATCTGAAATGTATACATTTGGTCAGTTGTAATTCTGTTCCCTAATTCATTAATGCATTCAATTACTAACACTAAATTTCAGTTTAGCAGCAATGCACAACTGTATGAATGTTCACCTCTCATCCTACCTACTGTTCTGTCAAAATGGGAATTTTGCAGAATATAGTGCTCTGGGTAAAAGGATGTATACATTTCTGCTATGCAAAGAAGTCCTTCCTGATTGAGGAAGGCCCAGATTTTGATATGAACATGTCCTTTAGGGAATCTGGCATTTCGTACTCAAGGTGAGCGGGTATTTCAGACATTTTATCTAAAGGATTTCAAAGTTTAGTTTAGCCAGCTACCCCTACTGTCTAGTGTTACCTTAGTGCTTGTGATTTCTGATGGCATCCATTAAGTCAGCAGCCTATTCTGTATTTTGCCTAAGTGCTGTTTTAACTGCTTAGTCATTTTAACTGTAAGAGATGTTTTTGGAGATGATACCTCCCATGCTGGAAGCCAGTTGTTTTTCTGGGAGCTGACATATCTGCAGTAGCCTTGCTTCTGCATGAGGTCACAAAGTTTTAGTTAATTTAACATGATACATGAAAAGCTTTTTATATGTATTTTGCAAAGTGAACAAAGAAACATAAACCAGATGACTCAGCCCTTTAAAAACCCCCTCCTTTTTTCTTATTGTGCAAAGGCTGTTTGCTGGGTGTAGCCACAAGTTGCCTTCCTGCCTCCATCACAGAGTGATTCTGAGATGGGCTCCGGTTGTTCTCGAGCTTTTGCCTCTCTGGGCTCACCATGAAGAGAACTGGCAGATGAAAAACTTGGGCTGACGCTGCCAGGCGTGGCTTTGCTGCAGAAAAATGCTGGGGAAGTTCAAATGTTGTTCCTTTTGCCAGGTGTCACTGGGTTGTGTCCCAGTCCCCTGGGTTGTGTTGGTTGGTGGCTCTGGGCTCTGCACACTCCGGGGTGCACCGCGGTCCTTCTGCCTGGCTTGGGATGTCACAGGGAATGTGGAAGGAAGCTGCAGTCAGGCTGCAGAATGTGATGTGTTGTGAGGATGGTTAAAAACCCCAAGCTCGACAGTTTCTGCTGCTGGTGGCTCAAATTGCTTGTTTTATAATTACTTTTGAGAATTGAAGGAGCAGTGTTGGCTCACAGAGGTTCGTAAATCTCAGCATTCACACTGTTAAATACAGAGGCTTTTAATAAGGCTTTGAAAATATATATTTTGGCTTGTTAGTCAAATATAATGCTGTTTAACTGTTAAAAAATACAGTGTTTCTTGAAATTAGAAATGAAGCTGCTGTCTGCTTTTATTCTCATTTCAACCAAAAAGTGGAACTCCGCCAAGAGTCATTAAATCTTCTATCCTTTGGATGAATTCTTATTTTTTATGAAAAAATGTTATGATTGGGTAATTTATGTATTGTGGTTTATATTCAAAAGGTTGTAATTAAAGTTTTGTAAAATTTTAGATTCAATCTCAATTACTGTAAGCCTCAAATTATGTTAACTGCTGTTACCACCACCTTGCAATGAAAGTGATTCACAAACATTAGTTTGTCTTTTCCCACAGCAGGTTTGTAAAATATTTTGTGTTAGAAACCTGATAAAAAATTCAGTGCTGATGGATTGCAAATGATATTAATCAGTTGGAAAAAGTTAAAACTTAGAATGTATTAAGAGATCTCATATGACTGAGAAGTACCTTCGTATCATTTTTGTTAAGGTTTTAAATATCTTTCTATATTTCAAAAATAGGATAATGTACTTATAAAACACTTTGCACAACACTCAAAATTGCAATAAGTGATTGTAATTCCGCTGATCTCATTGTAAGCACTTACAGGCGTGAAATAGGCCATTGAGCTTTACCATGAAAGATATCTTCTGAACAAAAGCACAGATAATGCAGGATGGATTGCCCTTTGGGGGTGCTTGTGTCCCAGTTGCTAAGACTTGACATGTAACTTTAGACAGTTAAAATTGGGGTGATTAATCTTAGCTGTGATTAGTAAAATATTGTAAAATTTGATTTGCAAAGCATTTTCTGAAATGGATGTTTTTGTTTGTAAAAAGCTTAAAAATGAAAACTAAGACAACACAGATGATGATACTGTTAAGTATCATGTTCGAAGAAAAACTGAAATCCAACCTAGGAAATAGCTGTATTTTTGCCATCTAACATAGAATTGTAATGTGCTTCTAAAATTGTTAAACAATCTGACCCTCTGTGTGTTTATGTTTAAATGAAGAGAAAAACCCCTTTTGCCCTTGATTTCAGTAGCACTGTGATGGTATCCTGGAACAGGAATAAAGCAATACAGGCAAGTGTCATGAATGGCACTTCAGTAGAAATAGAAAGTGCAAAAGCTGTGTGAGGATACTTGCTTCCAGTGCAAACACTTTTTAGTAGGCAGAACTGTGTTTTGGAGCAAAAACTAGTTTATATTCCAAATTTCCTGTATTATAATCTCTCATGTATATCTAGAATCACTAAGTCAGGTGAAACTGTTTTGGCTTTCACTTCTACAAGGTTGCTCATCTGTAAAGTAGGAACAAAGGAGTGAAAGTCACTGTGTTATTTCAGTAATGACGTCTGTTTTCAGCCTGCTTTTGGGGCTTCAAGGTGTGTCTGATTAATGAAACATTTCAGTTATTTCCTTATTTTTTGACAGTAGTTTATGCCACATTTCACAGGAAGACATGAAGTGGTTATTGCTGCCAGTAGGGATAATTTAGCAAATGTTTTCCATTTCTGAACATGTCTGTTCCCAGTTCAGAGCAGTGTATCAGAGTATTGATACCTCTGGACTACTGCAAGTTAAAAGTCAGAAAAAAAGTAAGAGAAAAAGATTGATTTTAATTTTTTTGTGTGTTTTAATGATGACACTAGGCATAGATTAATGGATGTGGCATGCACAGAGTGCTATCAGTTAACATATATGACATTACTCAGATGTCTCAAACTCCGGAAAAAGCACGTGAATGATTTATGGAATTGATATTAATCTCTTTCCAGTAAATGCATTACTAAAGTTACATGGGAAATTGATGTTGCTGCTGTAATGCCAAATGAATTTCTTTCTTGCTAGATCAGCATTGCAAATGGAACTAAATATTAACCTTTTAAATATCTAAACAGATATAGTATGGAAGGCATTTTTACAAATGGGGAGTGCTTGGTGTCAATGTGATACCAGCCAACACATATGGCATTACTCAGAGAGCAAAACTAGTGGGAAATAGATACTGATGACCTATGGAACTAATGAAAATGCAGAAAATATTACTGTAACAACGAGAGTAAAGAATTAGGATTTAGTTGTAGTTGTTGTGCTGATTATGATTTTCACAGTTAGTTTACCATCTGATTATCACACTACCTTCTTCAGAACCACTCCTTTCCTTCCTCTTACCATGTGTTTGCATCTCCTCAGCTGGTATTAAAGCACACGTGTTGATTTGCTCTTTGACTGACCCAAAACGGACCAGAATAAGCAACTGGAAACAAAAGGACAAATGTCTGTGATCAGATATTGTAAGCTCACAGCAGATTTTCAACAGCCTCAGTATAAGAAACAACTAAATACAGTATGGATCCCTAGTCTGGAAAATGGCAACTGAGGAATAATATATTAAAGATCTGTAAAATCATGATTTCTAGTTAAAATATTGGTGTTTCCCTGTCTGTTCTCTTTGTATTGAAACTAAAAGCCATCAAATGAAACTAGAAGTTAATATGTTGAAAGCAAACAAGAGAGAATGGTTCCTTACATGTTATTTAATTAAGCTGTGGAACTTCTTCCTGCAGGACATTGTGGCTGCTAAAACTTGACATGTGTCATGCTTTCAATAAAAAAACCAACTGACAAGCCCAGGAAAGAGAAAGCAGTTGAGAGCTACTAAACACTGACACCATTTCTGGCTCAGAAGGTTCATAAACTGTGCATTGTAAATTAGGGAATTATACTGGGAGGTGTCTTCAAATGGTTGGTTTTATTTCTTATGCTCTTCTTGGAGATCCATTTCTGGCAGTTACTGAGCTGGACCTTGATCTCATCTGATAGATACATCTGATTAAATGGTTAATCACTGCTAGTACATTTAATAATATTCTGTTACCTTCTAAAAACATGTTAGAGGCTATAGCTGCAAGCCAAAATTAACGTCATGCAAAACTATACTTTGATCAAATAATAGGAAGAAAAATCTTAACAGTTCTTGTTTCTATTCAAACTATTTTCTTTGGAACACAGTGGCTGAAGATGATGTCTAGAAATAGACCTGATGCAGATCCATTCTTAAGATTTTGCACATTCCTGGTACTTACATTTCCATCAGTTTTAAAAGTTTTCATGGGA
Organism: Pycnonotus jocosus; assembly: GCA_013400435.1. Classification (NCBI taxonomy): domain Eukaryota; kingdom Metazoa; phylum Chordata; class Aves; order Passeriformes; family Pycnonotidae; genus Pycnonotus; species Pycnonotus jocosus. Next base: position 44,590 of record VWYP01011708.1, read on the forward strand.
TTTTTGTAAGCTTCTTCTCTGACAGAGAAGGAATTTAAAAATACCCTCAACAACAAATATACTTTATATAAAGATGGGTAAGAAATTTTTGAGAATAAGCAAAAGTATTTTCCTACATATCAGGTTCTGAGATAAATTTCCCAGTTTCCATTTTTCTGGCTCTGTTCAAAATTTTCCATCTGGAAAAATGATAGAGGGAAATACAAGAAAGAATAGCAATGTCCCTGCCAGTGTGAAGGAACATTACATTACACTGAACAAATATCCTTATCTGAATGTACAATCACTGAAATAAATGCAGCTGTGTTTATTTCAGCATAATCAGATATATTTGAATATAAAATCATTGACATAAATGCAGCTGTGTTTATTTCAAACTGCACATGTTAATATGAACATGAATGTGACATCAGTTAATCACTCAGGGATGTATAGAGGTATGTATATATAGTGACACAATGGAAGCCTGGGACAGTTGAAAGTATGAAGGAAAAATGTCTAGATGAGTTTGTGCTGTACCTAAAGATTTTTTAACACCATTGGAAGTCACTAATGAGGAGATGCAAAATTCTTCTCATATACAGTCCCTGGATTTGAATAAATCTGTGGTTACTCTATAGAATAACAGGTGACCTCTGCCTCAGTCACTGACTAAGGAAATAATTGCTTTGAATAATTGCTTCTTAAAATAGAGAATCGTGTTAGTTTTGAGTGATTGGTAGGTCCAGGTCAATCTCTACTGATGGGTGCAGGGCAGACCTTAACTGTACCTTAGGTTTTTATCTGATTCTGAGCCTTTAAAAGAGCTGCCAACACCCTTCCCAAATTTCATCTTGCTGGGTTCTCAATCCCAGGGAAAATACAGTGTAGAGCAGTGCCAGTGGAAAAATTTTGGCAGTTTTTATTTTGTCAGGAATGCTTCTCCTTGCTATTTCCTGAAAGTAGTACTCTGCCTTCACTGTCCTGTTTATATGCTTGGTCTCTGTCTTTTGAAATCAGAGCCCTTCAGAACTAGAAGAAATTGAAGTGTTCTCTACTCTGTTTATGCGGATGGTGCTATACAGACTATCACAAGGAGTGGCTGTACTCAGAATAAAAGCGAAAGTGGCATCAGAGCAGTAAATATTTTGGAGCTAAGAGGTATTGGAAAGGCTTTATTTTCATCTTGGGAGAACATTGAAATATTCTGCTTGACTAAATAGTGGAATTTTGTTCAGTTAGTTCAGTAACCTGCAATATTATCCCTATTTTGCAGAAGACAACAACACAAAAGCTCTGGTTCTTGACTGCCTAGTGCCTTTTATGGTGAATTTCAGCTGTGTGAAATGAGTGCAAAATGGCTGAGAAACGTTAAGAGCTCTTTGCATCAGATCCATGGGAGCCAAATTCAGACTGAAATGTAGGAAATTTCATATCTTGTACTATGTCTACGTGATTTGATCAAATAGGGGTGCTATAAAGATTAGGGGAACAGAAGGAAAGGGACTAAAGCAGAGAAGAACCATCTGAAATGTCCAGGTGAGGCCCTGCCCTGGGAAGGGCTGCTGGCAGTGGGCACAGGGGTGCTGAGCTGCTGCTTCTCTGTCACTGTGTGACCACAACCCGTGCTGCTGCTGTTGGCTCAGGACAGGGCTCAGGCAGCACCAGCTGGGAGAACAATGTTCCTTATACTTCCCTCCCAGCCCTGGATACAGGAATACCTGTCACAGAATCACAGGGTGGTAGGAAGGGGCCACAGTGGGTCACCTTGTCCCACCTTCCTGCTCAAGCACATGGCATGGAATTGTGTACACACAGTTCTGGAATATTTCCAGTGAGGGAGATTCCATACCCTGTCTGGGCATCCTGTTCCAGTGCTCAGTCACTGCACAGGAAAATTCTTCCTCATGTCCAGGTGGAATTTTGTGGGCATCAGTTTCTGCCCCTTCCTCTGGTGCCACTGCTGGGCGCCACCGAGCAGAGCCTGGTCCTTGCTCTGATCCCTCTCTGCAGACACTGACTGACAGGAATGAGGGTCCCTCTCAATCATCTCTTCCTAGAGGTGAACAGGCCCAGCTCCCTCACCCTTTCCTCATGACTCCTGTCCTTTGTGGACATGTTTGATTTTTTTTCCCCAGTGGGCTGAAGACACTGGCACAGGCTGCCCAGAGAGGCTGTGGAGTCTCCATCCACAAAGGTGTTCAGATCCTGGGCAGATGCAGTTCAGAGCAGCCTCCTCATGCTGACCCTCTTCTAGGGCTAGACAATCTCCAGAAATCCCTAAGAGATCACTTTCAAGAAATCACTTACACTTTCTCTTTTTCTGCCCTGAAATTAGAATACACTTCAGATAGATTCTGTTCTTGTTGTTCTTTAAATCACTTAAAAATTCTGAACTGCCTGCTGTTCCAAAGTTAACAAGCCAAATTAAGATCTTTGCTTGTTTGAGCTGCCACTCTAATGCAAGAAGAGACAAAACGCTGTGAAATAAACAGTGGTCTGTACTTTTGAAAGAATACTGGCTGGAAAACATACTTCAGAAGAGGTGTTTCATAAACAAAAAGTATTTTTATTCTTGGATGGATACTATCTGATTTCAGTAGAGAATATTTTAGAGTTTTCTGCTAGCCTAACAGGAATTTGGATACAGGTTATTAGGTGGGAAACACATTATTTTGGATACATGCAGAGCTTCATTTTGCATTTATCGATGCTATTTAGTAACCTAATTGCCTTCTAGGTTTAGCCTTTAGCATGCTAATTTTGATTTAGTGTTTGTATTTCTGAAAACAAACTGGGAACAAACCATAAATTATCACTGTGTGTTCTTTAGACAGCTACTGGAATTCCAGTATCTACTACAATAACATAATGTGAAGGTAAATTACCATAATATATTAAGGGTTGTTATTATATTCTAACAGTTTCTGGTAGAATCACATCTTTTTTTCTCTCATCTGAAACTGAAGCTTTTTCATAAAAAAGCTAATTTATTCTGTTTTTTTTTTTTAAAAATGGTTTGAATGTTTATTGTTGCTACTGTACTAGGTTATGAATAATTCATTTTTAGTAGCCTTTTAAAAGATTGTAAGTGAATGTCATATTTCTGATGTGGGAAACTTTTAAGCCTTTATCATGAATGCAATATAAAATATGGAGAGCTAAGGAATAGTACATCCAGGGTTTTTTCTTTTTCCTTTTAGCATTTTGGTGGTCAGCTTAAAAAATTATGTTCACAGTGAGTTTTTTGAATGATTGACTAAGAATTTTTTTGACACTTGTGTTCCTTTTTGGTCTTTCTTGCTTGCAGCTTTTATTATATTAGGATCCAATTATATAAGACTTTACATATATATTTCATATTACTGTTAAGTTGTATAATGAAACACCTTCAATGCAACATAAAACTGCCCATGTACCTGCAGTGGGCTGATGGCCTCTTGTGTAGGCACAGTAAAATTAGATTGTTCAGCAGTGTTAGCACAGCCCAAAATGTCTTGAGATTGGATGAATACTGAGGGGGTGAGTTTGCTCTGGAGTTTTGTGCTATTACAGATCCATTGCTGTCAGAATATCAGATCTTTGTGTCTGAGCTCGCTGGGGTGCTGGGCTGTAGATGTGCTCCTTACTAAAAGTAAAGACAAGGAATAGGGCAGCAATGCTATAATTAATTTATGCTTTCATCTGAAAAATAAAAGCTGATAGCAAGTTGGAACTTGACTTCTGGTTATTACTGTGTGTATTTTCAGTGGCTCTTCAGTTTCAGCATCTTCAGGATGATTCTCACTTATCCCAGACACTTCTCATCCTCTTACTTGATTATCTCAATGCTATCCTGCCAGTTATTTCTCTTTCATCTCTGCATTTGTGTAAATGTTATTGCTAAAGTATCTTTTGTATGTTGAGAGAATGTTGAGCCTCACTTCTTGAGCCTCACTTTGTAGTCCTTTACATTAAGTGCTGTATCAAATTAAACCTTGCTATTATCACCTCTAGGACTCCATGTTATCTGCCATTAGCATTTGTTTTGTTTTTCATCATTTTTGTCTGTGTGCTCTTCTTTATCCTTTTGGATTTAGTGATCAATTTATTTCCTTCCCTCATATTTGCCTTTCATTTTCATCAGTAAACATTTTGTCCATTTTATTTTAGTCAAAGTTTCCCATTTTCATGATTTCCTCTACCAGTATCCCTCCTTGAAAGACTTTTGAAAATCTGCCTTTCCAAAATGCTTCCTATTTTTTCTTCTTTTTAAATGTTTTAATTTATATTTATATGTATTTAACATTTAAAGGAACTGAGATCCAGAGCTATTGCCCTGATGTTTGGTTATCATTTGTCCTTATTCAGTCTGCATGCTCTTTTGGACATGAAATGTTTCTTGCCCAAAGCTCCAACTTCAGCTATGCACTCCAAATATTTTCTCTAGCACAGGGGGTCTGTGTTGACAGATGCCAAATCTGGTCCAGGCCAGAAATTGGTGGAAAGAATTCTGCATAACTACATTTGCTGTTGATTTTGGGTCAGACCATAAGCTTGAGAAACTTTCTATGAATGAATGGTCATGTGGCAAGTGGGCAAATGCTTTGTCACTCAATCGGCTGAAGGTCAGTGGGGCTGAATGCCAGAGGAGTCACAACTGATTAGACGGCAGGAAAAGAGCATTCTTAGTAATTATGAGGAGTTCAATTAAAAGTGTCTGTCCCATATATCTACAGTGTCACAATGACATCTAGATACTTCTTAGGGTGTGAATAAATGACTTCCAAGACCCCCGATTTTATTTTCTATTTAGAATGTTAGCCTAGTTAATAATAACTTATGCTTGTAGTCCTTTTACTGCAGGAGATCACTGTGTGCTTTACAAGGTACTTTTGTTTACATTTTATTTTTACAGAAATCTGAGGCTCCCAGAAGTTGAGAGCTTCAGTGTTACACGGTAGAATCACCATTTGAAGCATTTTGACATTATCTTCTTTGAAGCACACTAATTGGATTTAAGCCCACACCTTTGATTACTCTTTAAAACTGAACAAAGTGTGTGTCATCCTGAATCACGGTGGGTAAGATGGACTTTCCTTTGTAGGGATGCTATTTTATAGTCTGCCATGCTTCAACAGATACTAGGAATAATAGATACTATTTCAGATAGAATGTAACAATAACTGATATTATTTCAGCAGGACGGGGAAACTTAAATACAGTTGGAAAAATTGTGTATGGTTATCTCCTCTGACTGAGACTAATGAAGAATGAACCAGCTGAGTAAAGAAAGAGGAGGGAGAACAAGCATTATCTCTTGCAACCTATTCAGTTTTGGCTGATTTAACCTAGATGAGGAGAAAAGCAATATTGTGTTCTTTGACAGTACTGTAACAAGCTTTGCTAACTGATAATAATAACTGGAGGACATGTTAAATTGTTGGTTCTTCTGAAAAAGAAAGAGTGCTGAAATCAGAAAGTTGTGTTACTGTAATTTGATAATTGCGATTTGGTCTTTTTTATCTACATGACTTCATAGTGAGAGCAAATATAGGCTACTATATTTTAACAAAATAAAATTCCATAGGATATGAACTAGAAAATGTGGAGAAATTCAGTATTGGCTAATTAATATGCAATCCAAAGTCATTTTACTGTGGAAAGATAATAATTTCCAGTCTTGCAGAAATATTTCAACACCAAGAAAATCTAACCAAATAAAATAAACTTCTTCATTACTAGTATTCTTAATTAACCTGTGTAGTCCTATAAAATTATCTCGCCCTCTGAAAATTGTTGGCTAATCATTCCTCCATGATTATTATTGTTGCTTGCTGGATGATACTGAAAGAATGTCGGAGTGTGGTTTGGTGTCAGATGCCTTGCAGAGGAAGGTGGAGGCTGAGTTCGATGTGAGAGCAGCAGGCAGTGTCACCGCTCTGTGGTGTGACACTCATGGGTGGGGCCACCTTGGACCCCACCCTTGCACTGCAGGGTGCTGATCTGGGCTGTGGGTTCCATTCCAGGGTGTTCTAGGCCTTGATGTGCAGCAAAATGCAGCAGCAAATGCAAAAAAAAAAGAGAGAAAGGGGAAAAAAGAGACATGAATGTCCATGTGAATCTGGAACCCCTGGTTCTATTCACTGAGGCCAAATCCCTCAGTGTGTATTGAACGGATTTTTGCAGGTGAAGTTTTATATGAGCTTAAAAAAAATCACTTTGCTCACAACAAAAATTTGTTTTTTTTTTAAAAAAACAACATAGCTGCTTGCCCTTTAGGTTTCTTGATATCCCCCATTTATATTCTTATTTGTAGAAGAGTTTATAAATTGATATTTACAACATTCCTGCTGTCCTAGTAATTGTAAGAAGCTGCCCACCTGTTCAGAGTTGGAAGTCTTTTAAATTCTAATTATAATTCCCCAAGTATAAACTCTTTCCATCTTTAGAGGGGACAGTGGGACTGCCATGTTTCTGTGAGTCTGGGATGTTCTAAAGCCAAAGGTCCTGCTGTTGCTGCCTGCCTTTCACATCAGCACTGTGACAGAAAGTCATCTTTCAGTCACAGAGATAATGTTTTCCTGTCAGTGCGGTAAAAATATGAAAATGAATAGGCAGACTTCATAAAAGTTCCTGGTTTTGAAGACTGGCTTTTGAAAAAGGAGGTCTATTTGGATAAGGCTAGTGAGATTTGTTAACTTCTTTATTTGAAAGTTTTTTACTATGGATAGTAACATGAAAATTTTTTTACTAACACATTAAATATCTGATTTTTTACTTCCAAGTAAATAAATGAAAGAAATACAGGTTATTGAGGGTAAAGTACTAGAATATTATTAAAATTAGGAACTACTTACTTCTTAAGGTGGTAATTGTTTTGGTATGTAAGTCCTTGTCCAGTGTTTCTTAATGCATTAAAATTTTTCAATGCATTTAATAAGAAAAAGATTTTTGTGTGTCATAATGAATGAATGTGCTGTAAAGCACATACATATAGATTCAAACTGAAAATTTGAATCAGCCATGCATATATTTAAAGAAGTAATTTTCATTAACCCCTTCATCAGAGTTACTGTGCTTTATGTTCTAGACAGCTCATATCAGCAGCTTCTTATATTGTCAGGATATACTACTAGAAGTAAAACATAATATGCAACAAAAGTAGCATGTTTTGTTGCTATTTTTAACTGAAAAGTTTTGGTATTCCTTTAAATTCTTATGTAGAGGTAAATTGGCACCCCTCTTTAGAAATTCAGCCTTATCTTGAATAAAAATAGTACTGCAAAGTGTGTGTATGTCCCTGCCTTTGAAGAGTCAAAAGCAACATTGGATCTGTATAATTGATCAAGGTCACTTCATGCCCATGAGACACAATAATACAGCTCAACAATCACTCTAAAGTTATTTAAGTACTAATTGCTTTAGAAATACTGATTTACTTTCTGGGTTCATAAAATAATTAATGAAAAAAATTTGCCTGTTTTGAAAATCTACATATTTCCCTTTTTAAAGTTTTTTTTTCTTTCTTTTTGGAAAAATATGTTCCTACGAAATGCAAACCCAGTGAGAAGGAATTGGAAATACAGTCAAATAAAAGAAAATTTAATTTTAATCCACTTAATTGGAATCCTAAATCGAGCTAAAGTGGGTGTTTTAGTAGGCTAGAAACTTCTGGATATCAAAGAATTATTAGAAGAGCAGAAAAAGTGAATATGTGATGTAATTGGCTTTAAAATCATAGTTTCCTCCACATTTTTTGAGATTCAGATAAAGGTGAAAAGTAATAGCAGTAGCATAGTGGGTAAAGAAGTTTTGATTTTTTGTTCCTTCATACTTTGTCATTTTGAGTTTTCTGTATTTAAAAGCCAATTAATCTAGTTTATTATATAGCAAAAATAAGCCTGCTTTTTGTTTAAAAGCTTTATTGGCTTTTTGGAATACTCACTTATAAGAAAAAGATCTAGGCAGTTCAATTTCAATAATATGTCTGACTCAGATTCTCATCCCATCCATCTTAAATCCATTTTCTTTCTCTAATCACCTGCACGCTCTCGTCGCAGTTCCCAGGCTTGCTTTGCGTGTATGGGAGTTTGCAAATTGCACTTTTTAGGTACCTGTATGTCTGAGAGACAAGGGAAATTACATTTCTTTTGTGCCTCAAGCACAGGGGGCTGTGTCCAGGAGGAAACTTGAGTGCTCATCACCTGAACCATTGTGAGAAACTCGATGTTAGCAAACTAAATGTGAGATTGTAAGAGGATGAAGAAAGGCAGTGCTCTGTTTTTGTCTCACTGATGCTCTTCAGTCTGGTGCTTAGCAGACCAATTCCACGTCTCCAAATGTGTGGAATTGAATTACTTGTGATCATTATATAATTATTGTAGCGTGACATTTCAGGAACATGTGACAGATGTGCAAGTAACCACACCCTCCAAACAAACCATTCCTTTGAAAGTAGTTTGATGTTTGCATGGTTAGAGACAGGATGTTAATAACTTGGTTCTGCAGAGAAAATATTGATAAAACCCAAAATCTCATAAAGGAAAGTTGCACAATTTTAATGGACATTGCAGTGTATTTGAAGGTAGAGATATACAAATACAAAATACATATACATACATGTGTACTTTATAGACATGAATGTGAATTTTCGTGAAAGTTCCTGTTTGTATGGATGTAGCTACTTTAAAAGCACTCTCATCTGATTAAACTTTAAGATTAGCATTTAATGATAACATAATACATGGAGTTGTAAAAGGTGTATCTATTGTAGAATACAAGTTTTGATTGCTGGCTGCCACTTTATAGCAGTCTTCCCTTCAACTTCCTACCTTGCTCTCTCCTTGCCCTTCTCTCTCCCCATGTTTTAGGCATCGTTTTCTGATGAAATCCTCATTTTGTGTTAACATGGGGAGTAAAATGATATGTTGATGGCTTGGATATCTGTTGGTGTTCTGATGATCCCTGAGTAGAGAGAGTGATGTGCTGTCACTCTCTCCATAACTGTCCAAGGTTGAGAATTCTGTTACATCTTTCAAAATGTCTTTTTACTTTCATCTGAAAATGAAAATAAGTTGAATAAAATCCAGCTTACATTTGAGCTGGGCTGCATACTCACTTTTGTATATATAATCAAACTTGATTTCCTAAGGCCTTTTTTCTGTTAATACAACTTTTTTCCTGCTTTATGACAATTATCATATATGGCTTTTTTTTTTTCTTTCTTTTTTTTTTTTTTTTTTGTTTTACTGCCACAGTTTGAAGTGAGAGTATTAAGTTAAATTAATTTGACTTTGCTTGGCAAACGGCGATAGTAGCACTTTAACAGCTGTTTGCTTTCCTGGATTGTCCTTGGTGCTGAAATTGCTTTTGTATCTAAACAGCAAAATGTGTTTATAGGGCTACAGAATATGGAGATAAATTTAGGCTGTCAAACAGATATTATTGGGGCTTTTTTTGTGCTGTGTATCTGGGAGTGGATCCTGACTACAGTGCTTTAATTCCAAGCTGTGTGTGCCTTTGGACATCTTACAGGACTGTTGTGGAGCTTTTCTCTTTGATTTATGACCTTGCCTGTATGGACTTCTGATCAGATTTTATTCTCATTTAGTGCAAGAGGGGCTAATTATGAAAGTGACAAAGATTCTTTCATTGTGCTAAAGCTTTTTGAATGACAAAAGGGGGCTTTAAATTAAAATGAACTTTAACAAGGCATTTTCACATTGAAGTAATACACACTCTACCACTGATAGAGTAATTCATTTTCAACCCTTTCTGATTCTATAAACACATTGTCTCACAAGATCAGTAATTTTTTACCTCTCAGGCTAATGAAGAGTGGATGGTAGACCAATGAATTCTCTTTTTGCAGAACTGTTTTGACATTCTTAATTTTTCCTTAAATATCAAAGAAAGGACAAAAAGCTGTGATTTTATTGCATTAATATTAATAATCATTTATCTGCCAGAAAAACATTTAAATATCACTTGACATTTGCAGAGAAAGATTAATGTTTAATTTACTACAAACATAGAAATACTTTGAAATAAAAGGAAACGCTTCTGGATTCAGCAAAATAAAAAAAAAAAACCAACACCAAAACCCCAACAAAATTAAGACAGACATTCAGATATAAAAAACCATTGTAACCATAGCAGAAATCAAAAACATGTTGGTGCCATCTAAAATGTCAATATTTAAATTATCACTTCTGATTGAAAAAACAACATCAATGAGCTTGTTTTTTAAGGTCTAATTTAAGCTTTAACTAAAGAAATATAAATGAGGGTGAGCAGTTTTCTGTTACACCCATGTGGGTATGGTTACAAAGGCCTGTATAAATTCTAGCAGCATTACAAAAACAAACCACCATAATGTAGTTATGATATGAACAGTAGTGCCATTTCATAAATATTGGTAAATCTGAAAGTCAAGGGGGCCTTCCAGAACTGGCTGGTGTCTGGAGGAAAGGAAAATAGCAAGACACAGGAGTCAGAAAATCAAATAAGTGAAAATACAGGAGCAAGTTCCATTACCTACCGACGGATCAAAATGCTGTATAATAAAGAGAAGAGTAGAGAAATCACCTTGTTCTACAAAAGAATGTCGGAGTGGGAGCTACAGAGAAGGAGGAGATGAGCAGAAAAGTTGTGTATCAGTTTCATCTGATGAAATGGCTAAAAATGTACCCAGACTGCAGGAAAGTCTATCTGTAAATTTTATCATGGAGATTATATAGTAAGATACCACTTTTAGGCAATGAAATGATGGGATTAATGTATTGAATGAGAATAAAATTTCTAGCCCCCAAACTGGTTTTGTGACTAGATTGATAATGGCAGAGAATCAAATTCAGTTTTATAATAAACTAAAATAAGACTGTTTCTCCTGCAAAAGCTGTATGTAGGACAGATGTTATTCACATTCAGTATTTGTGTGGAAAGTCTGTCCTTGCAATACCTATTTCCAAGGATATTTTTTATAAGAAAAAGAAAATTTCAGTTATAAACCCAGTAATTTATTAGTTAAACAAGGTTCTTAAGCAGGATCCATCTCAAAAAGCAAGATTCTTTTATAAGGCAATACCTGGAACCTTTCCGTTAATACTCTTTAATAAAAAACTTCTGATTTTATTTACAGCTCTGGTGACTTTTGAGAGGTGCTTGAGAATATAATATAATATAACTGTAGGTCTCTGATTAGGGTTTCCATCTATTAATTTTTATTCAAATGTCAGTGTGTAGTTATACTTTGGATGGATTCCCCTGGAAAAATGGTGATTCTGTGTATAAGGCACCAAACTAGGCCAAGCACAGAATTACAGCATTACTGTGCAGTAATAAATCAACAGGAATATCCTCTCTTGTAGGATGAAAGAACTTCCTTGTCTTTTGCATTATAAGAATTCTCAGGGTCTTTGCAACATGATGAATATATTGAGTAGGAAGCATTACATAAGTAGGACTGCTGTGATGTGCTGAAGAATAAAGAAAATCCAGCTTTTAATTTTTTGCACCATTTTTAATCCTTTTTTTTGCCCACCTGCGCTGTTAGGCAGCAGGTTTATATGGGAATGTTTTACATCAGAGGCTGTAGAGTGCAACAGATTTCAGTGGTGTCCAGAGCATCACCCCTAACCCAGTCAGTATTTAGGACATGTTTGTGTCTGTGCCACACCAGTGATGGTACATCCCACCGTGGTACCGCAGCTCCTCTTCCCTCATCTGCCTTGGCTGGTGGTTGCTCCTGTGGTTAAGGCTGCAGACATTGTTATAATTTATTTATTAACTTATTAATAATTTATTTAGGATAGCACCCATTATATGCTAAGTGACTTCCAAACAGAAATTTCCCCAAATGCTTTTCCTTTAAGAGCTGTGCTCTGAAAGACGTGGCACAAGCGCAGCCGTGAGAGACCCATTTTGGGAGCTCGTGCTTTGTTAAAGAAAGCTGAGTTTCGTGACACTAATGCAAAACCTCTTTGTATTCTGATTTTCCTTTAACAAAGGTTCACTGCCGTGGATAAATAACTGCCCATCTGTCATTGGAGGCCTTTGGGGAATTGATAAAGAGGGAGCAGAGAAATCTGTTTTTCTGGGGATTTGGTGGATTTGGTGTAGTGGGTGTGTGATGGCCATCTTAGGGCACAGGCCCCTGATTTTTAAGCACTCTTGACACTCCCTACTAAATTGCTGCTTTACTATTGCCAGTTTGTGTGTTTACATGGTTTTGTGACTTTTTGGAGCAGTTGTCCTGCAGTCTTGGGCTCTGCTGATATTTCTGTAATTTATAAGGCTCACAGATGCAGGAGAAGGAGTGAAGAGACTGACTCAATTTTATTCATCCTTTACAATTTCCCTACACAGTGAACATTGACATTTTATTCTTTGCAGCACCAGATTTTTTAGGTCCTTTAACTGAAAGCATTACTTTTTATTGAAAAGGGCAATTTTGAAATAAGACTATTTGGCTGCAAGTGATTAAATATCAATCTCATTTGATCAAAATTATCAAACTCTTTCAGCAAGATTGTATTGTATAATTTCTTGATACATATGTGAGCCTGCTGTATACACTATTGTAGTATTTTGGGATATCTGTTACTTGTATATTGTTCCTTTTTGTTCATAGTGGTTCTTGAGCAATCAGGATCACTAAATATACAGGAATACTTGTTGCTGTTTTTCACTGTGCATCACCATTAAGACTGCTCTACTTAATGAACATAGAAAGACAGAACATATTCCAGTTCTAGCTGCTTGCGCTGTTTTTCTAAATTGTATTGTTTACTCTCCTGGACTATAAAAGAAAGTTGCAAGAGATGTCAGTTGGTGGTTTTTGGGATTAACACATGCTAGAACTTTACAGTTATATATAATGTGAAATCTCTGTAACTGTATCCTCATTGCAGGAGGAACCTCAAGCCTACTTAATAAATTTTAATCCCTCTATTCCCCCTTCCCTTTTGCCCAGACATCGTTCAAACACCTGTCACCAAGAGAAGTATTTTTTTCAGAGAGGAAAAACTCATCCTAAAGCTATCCATTGGCAGCACTGTCTGGACTCCTAAAATATGAGAATCTTTTTGTAACTGTTTTTATTGAAATAAATCATGGCATTGGCCACCTCAACCCTCCTTCTTTTGTATTCAACAAATAGATTTAAGATCATTTATGATTCTCTCCTTTTTCAACCAGTCTTTCTTTTGTAAAGGTTTTCAATTCCCTTAATTTTCTGTGTGGAAGAAAATTCTGCCTCCTACTCTAATTCAGATAAAAATTTTAATTTATAAAACTCCTGTGGGTGTTTTAGTCTAGGCCACACATCATTATTATTTCTGCACTTCAACTCAATAGAAAGGAATTAAAGATTTGTTCATTACATTTATTTGGGACCACTGAGAAGCAGTAACTCTGTTCCCAGGGCCTATGGGCAGAATGCCCCCAAGAAATGGATCCAGTGCACCTTACTTATGTCACTTGGGAGGAAAAGTATTGGAGAGGGTGGAGCTCTGACTATGGTCCTGAAAATGTGTGGAAAATCAGATCGGGCTCTCATTGTTACAAATTAAGATCAACACTGAAAGAAACAAATAAATCCATAGGGATCCATAACTTATATACCCCCCAAACCAAATCCATACAATTTATTTTAATGGTGTTCACATAGATAAACAAGAAAAGTGTAAAGCTAGAATTTTCATGTGCTCTCAGTCACAATTAGGTTTTATCACATTGTCTGCTTACAATAAAAGCTCAATCAGAATTTCTCGGCCTCTGTGAGCGCTACATCCTGATCCACCCTTTGCAGAGATGGAACCTGGCCTTTTACCAGCTGCTGCTAAGACCTAAGACATTGTTCCTATATAATCTTTTTCACAAAAACTACTGATTTACTGTTATTTGGATGTCACTATTGATAAAGACTTAAAACATTATGGAAACAACAATTTCAACTTACTTAATGGAGGAGGAAAGATAGAAAAGATGCTGCAAATCAAGTCTGAAGCATCCAGGTTTTGAGCCATGTACTTTTGAAATGCTTTGCCTATTTGCTGTTCACGACCATTTTTCAAAGGGAATTTGGATTTTGACCAAAAGTGGTGATACGAGTATTGCAATGATTTTAGCCGAAACATCAGGTTTTTAGAAGAATGCTATATTTCTGGAGAGTACCGAGAGATCTTCTGTAGAACATTGATTTAACTGTGGTAGTGAAGATACTATTTTGTGTTGCAGAGCCTGATATGTGCAATTTTAATAATTTAAACTATAATTTACAGGTGTTGTACATGTGGTTTTTATGGTATTGTCTTATTTTTTTCAAATGGTGCTTTGTAGTTTCAGGTATCTTGAGCTGTCATGTGGTCTGGGCATGAATCTAGGAGATGATGCAAAAGCTGTCAAGGGTTTCCAGAGATCATCCCTATTTCATTAGTTTTATTTTTTTCCTATTTAGAAATCAAATACTATTTAGAAGTTTTTTAGGACTTATTGCCAAACTATTTTTTATGAATTCTTTTCAAAGGCAAAGACCATAAAGCAAATGGGGATTTACATTTGATATTCCTAAATGCACTCCTTTCAGAACATATCTAATCTTTCACTCGAGAGCAGTTTCTACAGATCTCAGTCCCTGTAGTTCCTGTTCCATTTAGAACATATCGATAAAATTTCTTTGCATTATCATCTCAATGTGTTTTATCATCTATAAGGATGAATTCCATCGAGGTTATTCCATATTCAACATTTTACCTTATTTTGGGAAATATAGAGTTGCATGAAATATAGATTAATACTGTTTGGCTATCTTGGACTCGATCCCAGGTTCTACTGGTGAAAATGATGTATATTCCAATCTGTTCCTTGGTTGTTTTTGTTTAAAGAATTTGTATAGATTGAAATGCAGCTGAAAGTGTATTAGTAATTTTCTATTGCTTACTTGTCAAGATTTTTATTGTGTGGATGAAAAATAGCATTTCAAAACCTGGCAGCATATTGACAAAAACAGAAGAGCACTTTGTGTAATTCTCTTTTGAAAAACTACCTCTTTTAGAGACAGAGATTGCCTCAGCTACTTCCATTCATATGTATCTTGATCAATAGATTTATTGATAGCTTTTAGCCAAGATTTAATTCTTTTTTTCTTCTCAGTTCACCATGGTGCTCACTTTTCTGAATTAAGAAACTAGAATTAGGCTCCTATAAGCAAGGCACACAATATGCAAGTGCTCTAGGTGTAAAAGGAGGCATTTGACCTTTTGTTGCTAATCTGTGACAGGTGCAGGCTATTTTCTTCCAAATGGTGTTAATTTTCATGTGCAAATCCACCCCCTGAAACCTGCATTCTATATATCCACCACAGGGGAATTGGTGGTCATCATGAGTACTGTAATGGACAGCTGAGAGGGATAATCACTGATATTTCAGCACATTTATGCTCGACTCAGTCGGGTTTAGTGCACTTCTGTTTTCGCTGCTTATTAAGGAGGCTGAAGTTAGTTATTCATGGCCGGACAAAAAAAAAAAATTAAAAAAAAAGTGTCTGAGAAAGTTCATGTGCCGGGAACAGCACATTGTTACAAATTAGTTTCCTTTACCATTTCTGGCAAACTCATTACAAAGTAATCGCGCCCTGCGCTGAAGTGCACTTCCTCGGGGACCAATAACTGTAAATAAGCAGGGCTGCAAGCTGGCTGATAAGTTGTTGTTCTGAAGATAACGGTCCTTTTTAGCAGAGTGTTTGACCTTTTTCTTTATATTGCCTCAGGCTTGTCTAAGACCCTCAAGGTCTATTTTTCATCTTAAAAATTCTCTGTAGGCAAGCACAATGTGCGGTTTAAGAAGATTTTAGGATTGGTTAACATATCTATATTTTCTTTTCTAGCATTTTTATGATAATTGTTAGAATGTTTAGTAACTTTAGCTAGCATTTTCTTAAGCAGGTTTTCTTTCTTTGTGTAAAGTACACTTTTTATTGATGTAGGAAGCAATATACATTAATATTTTATGAGGACTAAGTGTATGTTGCATGATTAATAAATTGTATCATTGGGCTTTTTTCTGACTTTTAAAGACACTTGAAACATGCTATTGACCCCTTTCACAATCCACATTTTGAGAGCATTGCACTAAACATTACTCTGTAAAGCAATGTAAGCAAATATAATTAGGAATTTCAGCTTGAATGATTAAAGGAAAGTATGTCTCCTCTTTTCTCAGTATGCTAAGAGTATTGAACCGAACTGTGACTGAAAATTGAGCATGTCTTAAAAACAAACCCCAAGGCTAAGTGAAAGTCAGTTTATAGACATTTGGGAATTTGATTTGTTCACATCTTCCCATCGGTTTAAAAAGATCTGTGCTAATATTTCTGTAAGGTAAAATAACAACAGAAAGAAACCCCGCAACTTATTTCAGAATGCATAGGAGAGAAAATCCAAAATGTTTTGCAAAGTGCTGGCTATCCTAATAAATGACTTGTTTTGCTTTTAAGATATAGTCAGAAAGTCATTTGACATCCAGATGTGCACCCAAATTATTAAAAATAAGTTAAAAAAGAATTAGAATGTCAACCAGTTCAGATTTTATTGCTCATAATATTGTTGAGTTTTTTCCCCATTGCTGGTCATGTTACTTAATCAGTTCATTAATCATATATGTTCCTTAAATAACATTAATATCTTATTTTTTATAATGTTAACCCCCAAATACAGTACTAATCACAAGACATGAAGTGATGAGGTTTTGGAGAATGCTGAATACTCTCATATATACAACTTTTGTATTTATGGAATGGAGTGGTGATGAGTTCATGCGGGCATGAACTCAAAGTGGAGTAAAGCAAAGCTGATGTTTTAGTAGTGTGAGACTTTTTTCTCTGATTTTAGAAGAATATACTTAACCAATGAGGTTGTGAACAGACTCTCTGATATCACAAATGACCAGACTAACAATGTACACAGAATAAAAACTGTGCACACAGAGGGTCATACAGTTGTATCATGACTGAAAACTGTTGATAGGTACATGGCACAAAATTGGTGCTATCTGGCTTTCTCTTGCGTTTGTCACAATTTCAGCACAGAAACTGTTGGCTGCAGGTACTGCAAAGTACAGTGTGCATTGTGGAATTGCACAGAAATTCGTGGGACACAGGAGAAACTTGCTGTCTACACGCTTATTAAATAGTTTTCTCTCTTGCTATATATTTAGCAAAAAGGCAAGAAAAAATTATGGAACCTTTTACATATATTTTAAAAAATCAGTTTAGAGGTGGTTTGCACTTAAGAAAAAAAACCCTGTTTATTTTCAGTGTTAAAATGGCTTAATATCTAAATGGAATGCTGTAATCAGTGTTTTAATTTCTGCTCCATAGTTTCTAATGCTGTGCCACTGTGGTACCTGTGGTATTGGAATAGAATTCTCATCCATTAGAATAAACGTATTTCCCCTCATTACAGCACTGTAAAGGCAGGACAGAAAAACTGTTCAGTTTGTTTATGAGATTAACATTGAGAAGTTTATATCCTTTCTTGGACACCGAGAAATGTTTTTCGGTGGCATTATCAGTTTTCTACAAAGCATCTCTTAAAGTGAGGAGGTGTTTTGTTCCTACAGTTCTTGGCTTCTTTGTACCAAAACTGCTGTCTTGTTTAATGACATTGCTATGTGGGCTGAAATTAGGCTGACAGATTGTGAGCAAAGGCTGTGATATTACAAACAATAGTCTATTGAGCATGAGGAACTTGTTGAATTAGTTACCAAAGGCATTAGGGCTCAGTCCAGCCTCTTTAGCATCTGGAAGACAGAGAAGAAATAGTGGGCTAATGAAATGTCCAAATGACACCAAACTGCAAAGGGCTGCAGGTGACAATGGCAGCTGACGTGTGCCTGGTAAGAGGCAAAAAGTAATAAGAAGCTAATAAACTCACAAAAGGAAAAAATAGTGCTTTAGGAGGGATGGGAGTATTCAAATTGAGAGAGAAAATCATACTGGGGTTCCTGAGGAATCAAGCACACAAATGATTAAATTTTAAGGGTTCTGCTGGATTTGAGATGGGTTTTCCAGAGCAGACTGGATGGCAGTGGCTCCAGCACACCAGCTCTTCACCATCCATGATTCCCCTGACATCAGTACAATTCTCCAGTGCTAGTTTAGGGATCCTGAGGACTCTGTAAAGCAGTTCTGAGTGGGTCATCTGTTCCCCATCCAGTTCAGGTTAGCCTGGTGTTGAAAAAGAAACTGAAATGTGCAGAAGGTCAAAAGCAAGGTCTCATTGTGCTCTGTTTTAATTATTCACTTAATAATCTTTTAGTTTCTTATGCCTTGCAGTACAAGTTTTTAATGGTCTTTGAACTTTAAATATGAATTTAATTGCTTCTGTGTCCTTCTTTGGGAGTAATTCCATCAAAATTTGCACCTCTGCTCTGTGCTGCAGATAACTTAATCCATATCAGGAATTGCTGGGATTGCTGGGAGGCATGTGTGTTAGTTTATTAGTTTACAAGATGGACCTGGCCCACCATCTGTGTTCATCCAGCCTTGCTGCCTTAACCCTAGGGAATCTGCCAGGATCACATGCACAGCTCAGGCTGAAGTGAATCCACACACCAAACTTCATCCAGAGAGATCTAAATCTGTGACCTGTGATGCAACTGGAATCTAAACTTTTGGGATAAATACCTTGGACTACCTAAATCCTGAAATAGCCAAGGAATATTATTATCCCAGCTATGTCATTTATGCATGGTTTTTAATGAAAAATACAGCAAAATGAAGCCACTTAATTAAAGGTATTACAATGCAATAGTTCGGTTTTACAATTCTTATTTACTTTGGATAATAATCTGTAGGGAATCATATTTTACGTTAGGATTTGAGTTCAGTTGTCAGTAAGGGATGGGTATGCCACCCCTGTGGCAGAATATGCACTTAGATGTGTCAGGGACTTCAGCTAAAGCCAGGAGCTGTGGTGGGTTGCCTTTGCCCACCCAGTGCTCCCTCACCCACACTCCTCACCAGGACAGAGGTGAAAAAGCTCATGGGTTACTGCTCCTCTGGGAGACACCAACCTGCTCCAGCCTGGATCCATTGTGTGTCACTGCTCCTCCAGGAGACACCAACCTGCTCCAGCCTCAGTCCTTTGTGTGTCACTGCTCCTCCAGGAGACACCAAACTGCTCCAGCCTCGGTCCTTTTGAGTCACTGCTCCTCCAGGAGACACCAAACTGCTCCAGGCCTCCTCACAGGGCACAGAGGAGTCTCTGTCCTGGCTCCCAGAGCACCCCCTTCTCTCCTCCTCCTCACTCCCCGGTTATCCTCAGGCTCCCTTGCCCCTCTGCCTGTGTAGGATTTTGCCCTTCACTGGACACATTATCAGCACCTGGGCTGAGGGGCTGTGCTGTGCCATGGGTGAGGCCATTCTGGAGCCATCTGGGAGTGTCAGGAAGAGGCTGGAATGGGCAGGGGCAGCACAGCCTCTCCAGGAGCCAGGCCTGCAGCCCCACCATCAGCACCTGGGCACCAACACCCACCACGGCAGGTGACATTGTTTATGTTTGGCAGAGGCATTCTGGCTTTGCAATAGAGCTGGTTTTTCAAATATTTCCAATGCCAAGCATCTCCTTGAGCCCTCAGGATTGAGAGGATGGAGCAGGTCTCTGCAGAGGGAAGCAGTGGAGAGAATTTTCTTCTGAAAAGAAGGATGTGGGTAGGAAAGTAGAGGATAACATTAAAAATAGAGAAGATTAAATATGTTCCATTAGTAAAGCCAGAAACAATTAAGGATAAGGTAGAAATCCTGTAACTGTATTGATAAACAGAATTAAAAATGTCTTTTTCCTGCTGCTGTTCCAGCCCAGAGCAGCAGATCAGCTGAAATTTGCTGTTGTGCTGGTATTGAGCAACGTGTTGCCAGAGAACAGTCCTATTGACTGCAGTGGGACTTGCTGACGAGGGAATTGTTTAGCTCAAATAACTTTATAAATACACACTAGAACCCAACAGTGTATTTCCAACCCAAAAATATATATCTAACCCCCAAAATATACTTGAAACTCGAAACCCAGGTTTTCAGTGCTGCTTTTTAAAAAGATATATAATTTAGCATGTGAGCTAAAACATGGCCCTGTCGTACAAGACCTGATGAGATGGGTTTTGGATTGGATCAGGAAAATGTAAAGTCTTATTTTTGTAGTGTATAAATGAAATGGACAGTCTAAACCCTGTCTCTAAAAATCTTGGCACACTTCAAAGGAAAAATGCCATTTTAGCAATTTAAAAGCACTTAGTGGGTTTTCCCAGTGCTGAACTTCATTTCTATAGCCAGTGTGGTTGCCTGCTGAATAATGCCATAGGGGACAATGTAGCTCAGACTATATTTAAAAATACTATTCCATGAAATTCACTAGGAACAAGCTGAAGCAAAATCTCATTTGTGTCTTTGGAAGGAGGTGATAGTGGCTGTAAATGGTGAAGGAAAAGGATTGAGATGGTTTTTGAATCACAGAGGAGATGAAGGCTGGACCATCTGTGGGGAGAGAGGGATGCTTAGAGCAACAGCCAGGGAGGCCAGGCAGAAATCTGGAGACTCTTTAATGTTACAGGGGCTTGAACAAGAGCAGCAGTTGGAAAGAAAGAAATCCTAACAGGTGGGGACTAAAAGACGTGCAGAGACATCATTAGAAAAGTGAAAAAAAAAAAAGAGAAAAGGAAACATTTGAAAGGATGTTAGGACACATAATTGGAGTATTCAGATAAGAGGAGACAAAAGGTCAATTTGGTTGAATAATAAAAATCTACGTTTTCTTCTTTTTGGTGTATTCATACACATGTAGCTTACTGCTATATATTTTATTTTATGACTACAATTAATCCTTTAAAAATAATCCTGAATTACCTTTAAAAAGTAATTTTGAGCTGTTGTAATGGCTATTATACTTGTATATTTTATCCAATGGAGGTAGAAGCTTTAAAAACTTTTCTCAGTGTTGTTCCTGGAGAGTTGATCAGCCGTCCATTCAAACACATCCTATTTCATCTGTTCTTGGTAGGGAACCTTGGCCGGGTGGATCACGTCACAGAGTTTGAGTATGACCTCTTCATTAGGCCAGACACCTGCAACCCACGCTTCCGAGTCTGGTTCAACTTCACTGTGGAGAACGTGAAGGAGTCACAGGTAAGTGATAATAAATTACATGGTGTGATGGCTTCAAAAATTACTTACTCCAGAATATGTTTTCTTTAACAAAAATGATGACAACCAGGGTTTACAACTAAAAATTTCCTTAAAATGTATCTTTGTTCTTTGAATTTTTCTACATAAAAGCAGGTATCAGCAGGAGAGGGTATGACCATGCTTTTCGGCTATCCAAGACAGGAGGTAATTGCAAAGACAGTATGATTTTTGCCAACTAACAGAACTGGTACTAATAATGGCTGCCACGTATTTGTGCTTTTGCATTCCAACCAAATATGTGTGTTAACAGACAAAAAAGAAGTCCATCATAGCTGTTCAAATATTATCACTCAAACCTTCATTTAATAAATGTAGAACAATGGGGTAGCTTTGCAAACAGGCATTTCCCTCGTGACTTGCAGCAGAGGAGTTGCTTGCCAACGTGTCCCTTGTGAAAGAAGAGGTTTAAATGTGAAGCAAATTGATAGGCAACTGTTTCACTCACTTTTAAATAATGTTTTTTGCAGTAAAGATGCCCCTTGAGAAAGCAACCTCCTTGCTCTATTTTTTCAGTTGTATTCTTATAAAAGTTATATACTAGCTTTCACATTGAAAAATAATAATAAAAAAGATTTCATTTCACTTTTCACATGCGTCTTGAATTTTGTTCTGGTGGCCTGCCTAAGTTTGTCAGAATCCGTCTGTCATTTTTACTTAATGGAAATAAAACATATTTAGTAAGAGAAAAAAAACACTGCAGAAGCTTGATATTTGTATTCCTATGAGACTAATATCTTAATATCCAGCACTGTATCGTTGCTGTTCCAACTGGAAATCATGAAATTGTTTATCTATCGTCCTGGAGCCTGATACTTTATCAGACAGACCCTTTCCCCTGCTGTGCCTTACTCAACTATGATCAAATTATATAGTCATGAGATGAATGGGAATCTGTCTCAAGGAGGCAAAGAGATCGGGTAGAAAGATACAATATATATCTAGTGCTTACAGGATATTTGTTTTCATGGTTGTCTACATGAAAGAGAATGGTTCCACTATTAAGTTTGACTTGTGAGGTCTGTTTTTATAATGTGTGCTCCTATAATCTTTTTCTCATCTCTCCAATTTCCGTTAAAATGAGACCTGCCTGGACGTAATCTAGTCTGGAACCCTTTTTAGGTCTTTGTACTACAGGCCATGGGCAGCATTAGTCATTGCAGCTCAGCTATATTAAATGAAAGTTAGAAGTTGCTACATCAAACATACTGTGTAATGTAATCTGTTTTCTGTATTTTGATTATTTTATTTTATGTTTTACTGGAAAATAGTACCAAGGAAGCCCAGACTATTCAGTATTGCTTGAAAATGTTGCACTAACAGAAATGCAGAGGATCTTTGATAACGTTAGGAGTAGAAGTATATATTTTAATAGCTCTTTATAAATCATTACTTGGATAATATTGTATTTATTTTTGATGTATCATATAAATAATGTATGAAGAAGGAACATCTATACATTTATATATGTTAGGTCTTGTTTCAGACATTCGGATAAATTAAAG
Organism: Pycnonotus jocosus; assembly: GCA_013400435.1. Taxonomy (NCBI): domain Eukaryota; kingdom Metazoa; phylum Chordata; class Aves; order Passeriformes; family Pycnonotidae; genus Pycnonotus; species Pycnonotus jocosus. The sequence goes on from VWYP01011708.1 coordinate 67,291, forward strand.
ACTCACAAAGAGTAGCTACTTTTGTTTTTATATTATCTATTAGTGCAGTATTTTATGTTATTAATCTACTGATAAATGAAAAGAAAGACCAATTAGACATTCCAGCCAATCTTACCATCCATGCATTATTGTTCTATAAGAAAACAAGTTCTTTGATTCTGGTTTTAATTTTCTTAAGCCATGGAGCTTCCATTTCCTATGTCTCAAAACTGTTTTATAGACTGCTCTCACAGTGTTGCTTGATTTTTAGCCTAAAGCTTTCCTTTATTTAATCCCACAACTCCCAGTTGCAATTCTGCTTAGTAATAACTCCTCTTGGTACAAATAAATCCTCATTTTCCCTGACTAACATTTATATTTCTGTAAATTACAACATTCCTCATCATTTGTGTCTCAACCTAGCTATCATGTTTGGTTCTTTCAGCCCTATATCCAATAGACCACTTTACCTTTTAAGTATTTTTCCGCTTTGGGGCCTTTGGACTTTCATCATGAGTGAATCTTTGAGTCCTTTGATAATTAGCCCAGTTTCCCAAGGAAGCAAAGCTTATATGATCACACTGTCTACTTGCTAGCCTAGGCTTTTGTATGGCTGCTGATCCCTCTCCTCTCTTTTCTCCTTCAATAGCTTCTTAACTCTTGGCCAGTTTCAGCACCACTGGACAGGAATTCCTGTAAGTTTCGGGAAAACAGCCTGCCAGATGGGCAAGAGACCCATTAGTGTTCCCACTGGCAGACAGGCTATAGTATGAGATCATTTCTTATTAAACATCAGAGAATCCACAGAGGAGATGAATAGGAGAAAGTACTCATTGGAATTTGCATTTTTAAGATACCAGAGAATCCAACCATGAAATCCAAATCCATAGCATTTAGTAATTTTGCTTCTTGCAGAACTTCTTGTTTTTATTATTATTCTTCCTCTTCCAGTTCCTTCAATATTTTCTTTATAGTGCGGAACTAAAATTTAATGGCTAATTCTAAGTATGCTAATCCCAATTTACAGAGAAGGGGCTCGAGTCCCTTTGCTCTGTTACTGCCTCACTATAGACAGCTGGAAATTGCAGCAGCCTTTTGTTGCTGTATCACTATGGAAACTCAGGCCTAATTTGTTTTTCCCTATCATGCAGAAGTCTTTTTCAGAGTGATTGCTTCCTTGCTCCTGTTACGTATGTCTGAGGTTACTGTTGTGCTTCATAGGTAATAGAGCTAAGCTCTGTACCATGCCAGTGACAGCCCTAATATTTCCTGAATTATTTTTAGAATTTTATTATGAACTTGGTTTATTTGATGTTCACTTCCTGATGTTGGAATAGAACTAACAGACTTTTTTTTTTATTTGGAAGTTGGTAAATTAATTTCTTCCTCCTTATGATTTGTACTTCTACCTCAGACATTTTACGTTGTCAGTTTTATTTTATACTTTTTTTAACAAGGAAAAAAGATTTTAAAAAATAACTAATGCCTTGTATTTATGGGAGGCACTGAACCATCATATAAGATACCTGCAAGATGTAAAAATTGGTCTTTCGGTCTCCATATGGTTTCTGACTTGCAACTCAGTTGGTCTGAATAGATCTGAGCTATGATTCTTTTCTGTTACTTGTTTGGTGAATTCAATTAACACCAATATTGGAAAAAAAAAAAAGAAACTGATATGTTATATGTAAGGAAAACACATAGAATTTATGATTTACACATATCCATGAAAGGGAGAGTGAAGGAAATAGGATTTGCTGTGGAACACGTGGTCTCATGGGCAAAGCCTCCAATTTCTCTAATTATATACGTGTCACAGGCTGCTCTCTGTTCCTGATAATGCTCTTTACTGGGCAGGGGTTGCTTCCTATTCAATTCAGCCATGGCCCTTAAAACATCATCTACGATTTTGCTAAATTTCTTCTCTGTGCAGCCGGAAATTGGATGAACAAATTTCATCTCCCAATTGCATTTCAAGTATTTTAAATACACAGTGCTTCAGGTGCAAGATTACCTCTGAGCTAGAATGGCTTTAATGCTATTACTAGCAACAGTGATTCATTTGAGCTTTTTGGGAAAAAAAGAAATGTGTGTACGTGTGATAAATTATGAAAAATATGCTGGTATACCGATACTGGAAGATTTTACAGGTGAAGAGAATGATTATTGTTTTCGAGGGCCTTAGCCAGAAATTCTTCTCAAGTACTTGACACTCACCGTTCCAGATACTGTAACCACACTGGAAAAAGACAATCTTTGTCCTGGAAAATTTAATTTTGAGCAATTTGAGAAAAGATAAGAGTTAAATGCAAGAAAGCGATGAAAGGATTAACATATTTGAGGATTTTTGTTTTAAGACACAGCAGCCATATTATACCACTAAGTAATGCACATCTAGGCCTCATGACAAATTGTGTGTGTGTGTGTACCCTGAGCAGCTCTGCTGTCTGATGAATCATGTTGAGAAATGGTATTTTCACTGAGATTAAAAAAAGAATTTCCAACAGAAGGGGTTTCCTAATAGTGCCAAATTTTGTTCTGTAAGTGTTGATAAACACATTTGGAGTTCTTCATTGCAAAGGTACTGACAAAATATACCAAGAAGGAGAGAGGAGAAGAATGGATATTTGGCAGCTAGGACTTGATCATTACTTACAGTTAATGAATCAATCCAGATTGAGGTTAAAATCAAAGAACCAAATGTTATTTACTTCAAAGGCATTTTCTCTGTTACTTCAGTTGCTGTTGCACTGAAACTAGAATTTTGACTCATGGGTTTTTTTTGGGTTTTTTATGTGTGAGTATGGATCAGGAAAAAGGATAGCCTGTTTTTCAGAAATTGAAACAGGATGCCCAGGTAAGACAGAGATTATCATAGCTGGACATTATTATGAATGCATGGAACTGTCATTGTAGAATTTACTTGGTTTTTTTGTCCTACACTGTTCTGTAAACTATAAAAGGCTGTAAGATCTCTGTTGTTTTTAATTGATTAGATATTCAGGAAATATTTGCTATTGACAGTGGATTTTATAATATATTCAGGCCTCTTTTTACTGTCCTAAAACAAGTCAATGATCCTTAGCAGACAACTGCTTCTTTATGATGTTACAGCTGTGATTGTTTAAAGATATGAGTGATATGTGTATAGGGAGGGATAATGTCTCTCTTTATACCAACTGACACGTTTTGGAGAAGCAGAGGGAAGAAAAAGAAAAGTAGCCATAATTTGAGGTACTCAACCTTTTTTTCTGACCTAAGAACTCATTCTGTGCAGTTAATTCCTGCCAAAGCTGCATCCAAAGTAAGATGGAGTGAATATGACATCAAAAGCAGGCTAAAGTTGGAAACAGGCTACCTTTTTACTTTCTTCTTAAGCAGACATGCTTTGCTCGACTGTCATTTGGGGATTTAAGTTACTGGTATCAAGATGCTTTATAACGCCTTATACTCTTTCTGGCTTCTCATTTGAGAAGACAGATATTTTCTTTACTGTGCTTTAAACGCTATATTGCATTTACCTAGCTTTGGGAAATGCATATGTAAAAGGGCATGTTTTTATTAAAGTGTACAGATCTGAAATTTTGAAGTGACTATATTCGAAGTGAATGGATAAAACATTTTTTGCAACAATTCCTAACCAACCTTAAATGCATAATTTCTTTAGTGTGTTTCATTGCATATACCTTCTTAATAAGTTAGATATATATCACTCATTTGTTAATAATTTACATTAATAGTTTATTAATCTTCTTCTGATCAGCTCCTGTAATCTCTTAAATAGCTGTTTATAATAATTTGCAAGGAGAATTACTAGACTATTTGAATTTTCCCTGTTTAGGAAGTCCCAAGTTGTTACCCATTTTTTGTACTCTTATGCGAATTTTTAGCACACTAGAAAGAGGCGTCCAACTCTTCCTGTATTTTGGTATTTTAGTCACTGTTTACGCAGGTAGGCAAAACCTGATCTTTTTCATATCCCAGTTTTGTTTTGTCAAATGAATTTATTTTGTTTTCTTGCTTCTGATACTTGAAAACCATCTATGAGGTTAAATGGGTATCAGTAACCCAGCTGACACTACCAGCTCACATTCCCATTTTGACTTCAAGATGTAACTGTGAGTAGCATCACTGCTATAACTTTTCATTCACTGCTTACTGTAGTGTTAGTATTGATTTAGTCAGAGCAGTATCAAATTTTTATTTGTTTCGTATGTGAGTGAAGTCTTTTCTTTTCTCTTAGCTAGAAGATAGTGGATTTCAGTTCTTGTGGCTGAACTTGGTCGAGATTTAAACTCTGACGTGCATCTAAGGGTTTGTCAGTCATTATCATTCATCATTATCATGTCATATCATACCATGATTTATTTTCCCTTGGAGAAAAGCAAATACTGCATAAAGGTTGAAGTTATAATCATTTTTCTAAGATTAAAGAGGAGACAAAGTGGTCTTGACACATTTTCATCAGGAAAAATCAAGTTAAAAAAAAATCTGAATTAGAGAATGGTTTCAGCGAAAATTCCTTGATGTTCACTAGCAAATATGACAACAGTTGAGCAAAATAAGAGTTATGTGTTTGTATCCTCTGGGATTCCTTTCGGAATTTAGGAGCAGCAGAAGTCTGGACTTGAAGCTGTTTTTTGTTTAATCTGATGGCATCCCTGTGTATGACAATGTTGCACTGCATATCCTGCACTGGCCAAGTTCCTTAAAGCTTTATTTGTGTGCATATGTATGTTTTATATATAAACGTGTATATATCTATGTCTGTCTGCCTAAAAAACATGAGAGGTTGAGGTGAGTGCATTTGGATAATATCTTTTTAGTAACAGCTTTACTAAAGGGTAAGCAGATGATTTTTTTGAGTAACACATGACCTTCAACTTGAAAAAAAAATGGGAAAAGAAGGATGGGAGACAGAATCATGATGCAAATTTTGTAAGGCCTTGTGGTACCATAACATCTGATAATATGAGCGTGTTACTTTTTGTTAGGGAAGGGCTTGAATTACCTGAAATTTGCACTCAGAATCAAAATGGATTATTTCAAAGGAGCCTTTGTATTTTTGAGAGTAGTTTTACTGATCCCTGTGTCAGAAACTGGTACAATTTTGTCATAAGTCAAAAGTACATAGGGTTAGATGATACCTATAGCAGTTGAGGTAATCATTTACTTACTGAGGAAGCCATATGAAATGATAATTAAATAAGAAACAAAGTGATGACATTTAAAATAGATTGCATGCGTGTCTCAACATTTAAAAAAAGAAAAATCAATTGAGCATACTGCAGCTTTGAAGAAAAATAATGTTACCATTTTGGAAACTTGTGCCTATATTGGTCATGTATAAAATTAGATTTATAAATGATGATTCTTCCAAGTTGGAATCCTTTCAAGTATGTATAATTTTATTTTGGATCAATAATTCAGTTGTGCTTGGAATAGATTGAGGGCGCATGTGAAACTTTGGTAAGTGCAATATAGTGTGCATCTCCATGAAATTATGCAAACCTGTCATGACAGGTATCATCCTTTGAAGAGTAATGAATGCAGGTAGATTGGTAAGCACAGGAAATAGTCAGCAGTACCAGAACAACATCTGTCCTGGTGAAATATTCACTCTTGGCAAGGCAGTGTTAAATTCATAAACTTTTTCTGCTCCAGGTGTCTGTAAGAACATTTCAGATGCCAGTGTTCAGTAATTATTGCACACATACTGTACGCTTCAGATTTAATGCCGCCTTTTGCCTACAGGAAACTAATGGCCAGGTGTTTTTAATTTCCTCTGATGGTGGCATTTGTCACTCAAAATGTCAAAAATACATTATAGATGCCATCAACAAAATCAGCATTGTGATGATCTTGATGTCAGTGAAGTGACATGCTCACTTTTCTTTCAGTGTAAAACTTTTTTTGTTTCAGATTAAAGACTCCCTTTTTTAGTTCCAGAGTGAATTGTCTTCCATGCAAATTTGGGTTAATTTTCCTTTTATTACTGAGAAGTCTTTATGTCAGAATGTGGAAGCAAACATTGAAGATGAGAAGATGAAATGTTTTGAACCTT
>VWYP01011709.1:0-12005 GCA_013400435.1 Pycnonotus jocosus
GGGTGCCAGCAGGTGAGTGCTGTAGGGTTTTGGGATGCCAGCAGGTGAGTGCTGGGGGGTTTTGGGGTGCCAGCAGGTCAGTGCTGGGGGGTTTTTGGATGCCAGCAGGTGAGTTCTTTTTTTTTGTACACAGGGAGTGGGGAATTAGAGCTGTTCTCTGCAGGGAAAACAAAACAGTGGGAATCCTGTCTGGATTTAATTTCACAGATGTGTCTGAGGCAAGTGGTGCTTTCCAGCTGGAAACACAACTTCAGGATCCAGTCACAGCTCTCTTGCATGTGAGCCAAGGGTCTTTAGTGCCTCAAAAATTTGCAGACATTTATGGTTTATGTCAGCTAATACCTCATACCTGTGGAAAACCAATATTTAGTAGTCAAATCTTTGCTAAGTTGAATTTGGTCTGACAAGGTCATGTTGGAGAAAAGGAAACAAAGTCCAGTAAGTGGTAAATAAACTTGAGCAGTGAACTTTGAGGAGGGGACCTCAGCCCATTAGATCAACAGATTCCTAATCCAAAAGCCACAAAAATCTGGATGTAGCCCCTCTTAGTACTCTACTTCATTCCCTGTTGTGTGACACCAGGTATTTATCTGTGATTTTAACTGTTATGTAAATAATAAGCTAAAATTTGCAGAGTTAACAGCCAGCTCTGGGGCTTGTGTTGTGTTATTGTTCCCTCATGGTTGTTCTGCCCTGGAGTGCAGGATTTTATAATTCCAAGAAAAGCCGAGATGAGCCCATGGCTGTGGTCACTCAGAGATTTTTCCTGTCCTTTTTGTGGAAACAAACAGCAAATTGAGGATTTTGGCCAGCTTGACTCATGGGAAGTGTATTTCTCCTACACTTCCAGGGAGTACAGACAGGAACTTATCACTGAGTGAAAGCTGCTTTTCTGTTGGAATATTGCCCTGGCAGAGCCATGGGGTGCCTCTGCCACCAGCTGACCTTGTGCTCCTCCACAGGAGAGAACCTGAAAGCCCCTGGGAAGAGCAGGAGCTCCCACAGGACCAGGAACAAGCGGGGCCGGGCTCGGGCCAGCAAAGACACGTCCAAGCTGCTGCTGCTGTACGATGAGGACATCCTGGAGAGGGATCCCCTGCGGGAGCAGAAGGACCTGGCCTTTGCCCAGGCCTACCTGACCAGGGTGAGGCAGCCCAGGAACAGAACATGGGAGATTTGGGATTCTGTGACACAGAACTGCTGGTTCTGACTGGGAGAGCTGCTCTGGCTGGGGTGGAGTTACTTCTTCCTATACCCCAAATGTGGTGTTTGTTGCTTTTGGGGGTGCAGCGTTTGTTTTTTGGAGTTTGGAAAGGATGAGGCAGGACAGGTCCGGAGTCAGCATGTATAAAATCTCTTTATTTAAATTTTCTGACTCTATTTATATACACTGTACATAGATGGCCAATTACTGGCTGAAAGCAAATGATGCCATCACTTGGATTGGTGATCATCTCAATCGCTCAAATATTCTCTCAGAATCAAAGAATGTAAACATTTCTTATTTACATGAAAAAGGCTTGGGAACTCAGCTCAGAGTTCCAAAACATCAGAAGGCTTTTTGCTTTAATATTAGAATGCAAGTCAGAGACATGCAAAACAGAGTCACAGGTGTTCACTTCCCAAACCATTTCTTTCTTGAGCTGAGAGTTTTCCTGCTTTTGTTCTTCCTCCTCCTTCCCCTGTCCTGGGTGGGGGAGCTGGGAGTGAAGGAGTCAGGGGCTGGGGGTGCTCAGCTGCTGCACTCAGTCCCCTTCTGAATTCCTGAACTTCACAGTCTGGATTGGGATCCCTTCTCTCCTGAGCAGTTTAGGTTGATCTTTAAGGAAGAGACTTCAACAGAATTGCAAGCACTGTGTAGATTTGGAGTAGAGGAGATCAAAGATTACTCAATTAAAAGAATTTAGGGAGAAATTCCTCCATGTGAGGGTGGGGAGGCCCTGGCACAGGTTGCCCAGGGAAGCTGTGGCTGCCCCTGGATCCCTGGAAGTGTCCAAGGCTTGGAGCAGCCTGGGATAGTGGAAGGTGTCCCTGCCCATGGCAAGGGCTTGGAATGAGCTGATCTTTAAGCTCCCTTCCAAGACAAGATATTCTGTGATGAACTCGTTTTTCCTGCTGGGTGTTACCAAGGCCTGTTGCTCCCCCAGGTCCGTGAGACCCTGCAGCACATCCCAGGGAAGTACGAGGATTTCCTGCGCGTCATCTACGAGTTTGAGATCAGCACGGACAAACGGACAGCTGTCGATCTCTATGCCACCCTGCAGAAGCTGCTGCACGACTGGCCACAGCTGCTCACAGATTTTGCTGCTTTTCTTTTACCAGAGCAAGCTTTGGAGTGTGGGCTGGTAGGTGGAGTGGAAGGAGGAGGCCGGATTTTAGGCAACATAAAATCTTGTGGGAGTGAAAGGATAAAGAGCTTTTCCTAGGGCAAGAAAGGCAAACAGCTGGTAAATCACTTGCTTACCTTGCTGCTTTTATTAATCAGCATTGGAAGGTTTGATGTTCTTTGTAAATCTCCTGCTCAGTGTGGCTGTGGAGGACCAGCCTTTCCCACTTGCATCACCTCTGACTGCAGAGACAATGTGCAGATACAGCAAACAGTGGTTCCTCTTCTCCAAATCTGCCTTCCACTTTGTAGGATAGAGGCTTTCACCAGTTCCACTCTTTCTGGATTTCTCTATCTTATGTGCAAAGCCAAACTTTATAGCTCATGTAAGTATTGATTAGCCAAAGTGGTGTTTCTCTTCCTTTGCCTCTTCCCAGTTTTGTGAAGGGCATCAATACAAAGGAAAACAAAGACCAGGACAGGAATTTTACAGCTTGTTTAAAACAGTTTGAGATGCTTGGGAATATGTGCTTGAGCACGAGGGTGAATCTTTTTCTTTTGGCCAGTTTGAGGAGCAGCAAGCCTTTGAAAAGAGCCGGAAGTTCCTCAGGCAGCTGGAGATCTGCTTTGCTGAAAATCCTGCCCACCACCAAAAGATCATCAAGGTCCTGCAGAGCTGTGCAGACTGTCTGCCCCAGGAGATTGCAGAGGTAACCAGGGCCCCCTTTTCTCCCAGTCTGAGTGGAGCCAGCCTGACTCCCTGTCCCTGTCCTGCTGCTGAGGACCTCAGGAGTTGGCCCAGCACCTTCTCCCTTTAGAGGGTACGGCTCAAATTCATAGAGTCAAAAAATGATTTGGGTTGGGAAGGACCTTAAAGCCCATCTCCTTCCACCCCCTGCCATGAGCAGGGACACCTCCCATAGCCCAGGTTTCTCCAATTTCCATCCAACCTGACCTTGGATTCAGGGGCAGTTGGAGCTGTCTCTCCAAGAGGGTGCACAAGTCGATGCTCTGTGCATTTCCCCTCTCCCACCTCCACCTTGCCTTTATCACCTTGCAGTTGTGGCTTAGTGTCATCTACAGAGTCTGCCTGGAATTCTGGAGGAATATTTCCTGGCTAATTTGATAGCTGAGTGTGGAATGATCTGAGAATATCCAGGAAGTTGTTCCCATGCAAGCACCAACTTCCATTCTGGAGCTGTAACGAGCTGTGGTGCTCCCCTTGCTCTGAGAGTCCTTCAGAGGGCTGGGATGATGTGGAATGAGACTCATTTCCTCTGGATTTTTCTCTTCCAGCTGAAGACCCAAATGTGGCAGCTGTTGAAGGGACATGACCACCTGCAGGATGAGTTCTCTGTTTTCTTTGATCACCTACGGCCCTCAGCCAGCCGCATGGGAGATTTTGAGGAGATCAACTGGACAGAAGAGAAGGAATATGAGGTGGAGCAATCTTATCCCTAAACCCAGAAATTATAAAAGCAGAAATAAGAAACTCAGTTATAAAATAAGAACTCAGTTAGAAGGTGCAGTTCCAGAGAGAGGGAAGCAGTGGGGTGGGAGGAGCTGCTGGTGGACTGAAGCAAACTCTTCAAATTTTTGAACAGGATTTTTGTTTTCTGGGGAGAACAAAATGTGATCACCTGAGACCAGCTGGTGTTTGTTTTGCTGCAGTTTGATGGGTTTGAAGAGGTGTCTCTGCCAGATGTAGAAGAGGAGGATGAGCCACCCAAGATTCACGGAGCCACCAGAAACAAGAAGCGGAAAGAGATTGGAGGGCAGCACCACGACAAGGTGGGCCTGGGCTATCTCCCTGGTATTTCTCACCTCTGAGCAAATGCATGGGGATAAACTGTCTGATTGAGAGACGTGGCAACAACCTCACAAAGGTGGAAGAAACGGGATGGGGATGTTTGTGTTGTGCTTTGCTTGCCATCATCACTTCAGTTCTCTGCAGGTGTTGCAGCCCCCTTCCCCCCGTGTCTCCTTTGTTCCCTGTCTGTCTGTCTGTCAGCTGGAGTGTTGTCTGTCTGTCAGCTGGAGTGTTGTCTGTCTGTCAGCTGGAGTCTGTCTGTTTCCAGGAGGTCGAGTGGGTGGATGGGATGAAGGAATGTTCATGTTCCTGCCATGAAGGGAGTAACGATCTCAAGCTAAAGAAAAGCAAAAGGAGGAGCTGCAGCCATTGTAGCAGTAAGGTCAGTGGAGAGGCCTGGAGTGCTCAGGGGGAAGGGGAGTCCTGCCAAGTCTCCCTGCTGTGATCATCCTCGGGCCTTGTGTCTCCCAAATCATGGGGTGAGGAAGGGAATCAGTCCAAAGGTGCCCAGTGGTGCCTCCCTGTCTGGAGCTCTGACTGCACCTGCCTGGCCTTCTCCCATCTCTCTGCTCCTCACTTTCCACTGCCCCTCCTTGCTCTGCTAAATGATGTCATTTTTGATGTACTTTTGGGTTAAGAATAAGTTTTTTTGAGTGGAAGATGCTGGCATAGCCACTATGTGAAAAGATCCATGCCTGTTCATAATAGCAAGATTCAAGTTTCTAAAGCAAACATAATGCCAAAGTGAAGCCTTTGGCAGGGCCAGGAATACCTGGGAAGGAAAAGCTGAGGTGTGGTTGGGATGGACAGACCACATGTGTGTGATTGTGCCTGTGGGTTGGTTTGCAGGTGTGTGAAAACAAATTTTATAAAAACAAAGATTCTCAAGAGCTGCCTGCCAGCCTTGCTCAGCGAGAGTCGAGTCCCCAGCCAGAGGGGAAGGATCCTGGAATGTCAAAGGAACCTGGAGAAGAAAGCCTGGAGAGCAGAGATGAGGGAGAGGATGTCCAGAGCAGGACAAAACCTGTCTCTAGGAAAGTGGACTCTCTGTCTCCAGGTGTGTGAAACTTTTCTCTTCTACAGACAGGTGTGGAATCCTCTCCACACAAATGAGCAGAGCTTCAGGACTTTGTCATGCACATTTATTGAGTATAATGAGAAGTTCTAATTGTTGTCTTTCCACGTTTTTTAATCTTGTTCCTCCACTCTGGATGCTCCAAACCTGTCTAGCATTCCCTTCAACAAAACCCTTCCTGCCCAGAGAATATCCTGCCCTTTTCACAATGATTGCTCCATTTAAGCCTCTCTTGCCATGATACTGCTCCAGGCCCCAGTCCATGGTACTGGTTCTTTCCCAGTTTCCATTTTAGCCCAGCAGTTCAGAACCACCATCTCTCTAAGCTGCCTTTAAACAATCTCTGTGGTGATTGTTTTTCCTCCAGTCTGGTACAGGCAAGGAAAAACACAATTGTGGCAGAACAAACACAAGGGAGATCTTTTCCTCCTCCCTGGAGCCAGGGCTCAGCTCATGCTGCTGTTGGGGACAACACACAGTTAAATCCAGGAGTTTAAATGTGGTTTCATGTCTGGGTTTGTAATCAGGGTGCCAAGAGCAGCAGTGGCTGTTTCACTGGAGAGTTTTGCTCTGGGCAATACACTTTTAAAATCTTCCTTACTTCACACAACAGTTGGTTGTAGCAACCCCCAGGGGTGAAGAAAATGAGCTGTAGGTTTTCTTCTTTAAAGTACAGGTGGGTAAAGTGCAGATGGAATCACAAAGCTGCTCCCAAACTGTTCTCATGTGCAGCATTAGGCTCTGTAAATAAAAATCTCTTTTTTAAAGAGGTGAGGGTGAAGCCTCCAGGAGATTTTCCTTACAGCCTCTCTGACCTTGTTTCTGTTTCTTAACAGGATCTCACCTGGAAGGAAGGGTGGCCTCCAGCACACCTGGCTCTTGTGAAAAACCTGCCCCTGCTGATGCCCAGGTTCCTGAAGGTGCCAGTGCAGGTGTGGACGCTGCCAAGGACAGGGACTCTGCTGCCACTGGCCCCAGATGGGCACAGCTACAAAAAGCTGCTCTAAACCTACCTCAAGAAACCAAAGACTGCCCTTGCACTGAGGGACTGAAGCAGCCTGGAGGGAATGCAGAGGTTCCCCTGGGGCTGAGCAGGGACCTGCTGATCTCTGCTGCAGCAAAAGGGTCCCCAGGACCTCGACCCTCCTGTGCACAGAGCCCCTGCCAGACTGAGGGGCTTCATTCTGCTTCAGCTGAGCAGCCCAGGGGCTCTGCTCTTGCTTCACAAGGAGCTGGCAAAGAACTCGAGGGACCACCTTTGCCCCTGGAAGGAACAGCTGAAGCAAAGCAGGGCTGGATCCCAACGAGCAGCAAACCAACCGTGGGTGAGAGCGGCAGCTCAGGGCCCCCCGGGTGCTGCAGTATGGGGACACAGGACAGAGGCTGCACTGCTGAGGGCAGGCCAAGGTCAAATGCAAACAGCTGCCTGCAGCTGCATCAACATCCTGAGCAGCTGCAGCCCAGAGTGGGCACAGCCTCCCCAGGGCAGAGGGAGGAGGAGCAGCAGCAGCAGCGAGTGACAGAGGCCACCGTGTGTGCCAAGAACAGCAAAGTCAGCTCCACTGGGGAGAAGGTTGTGCTCTGGACCAGGTACTTCTGCCTGACCTCCTGCACCTTTCTGTGTTCACTCTTTGCCTCCAGCTCTTACTGGGTCCTTTCTTTTCGTTTTGTATCCTCATTTTCTGTCCCCTCCCTTTGAACATTCCTCAGTCCACCAGTTTGGCCCCGTGAGCAGCACTGGCTGCTCCTGGCAGGGCTGGTATTGGAGCACTTTGGGCTGGGAAAGAATCTCTTTTCTCCTTCAATAAACTTAAAACCAGGCTAAAGGAGTTCTGCTTAGGGATGGGTCCTGGGATTAGGGGGTGGCAGGAGGAGTAAAGGAAGATTTGCTGAGGGATTGCTGAACTGGGAACAGGGCTGAGGGTGCTTGGGTCTGTCACTGCTTTCAGGCTGTGTTCACAGGGGTTTGTTTTGCAGGGAGGCTGACAGAGTCATCCTCACCACCTGCCAGGAGAAGGGAGCCCACCTGGACACTTTCCATGCCATCTCCCAGAAACTGGGCAACAAGACAGCGAGTGAGGTGAGGGGTGCTGTGGGAGAGCTGCCTGCTCCAGGGCTGGGACAGGGGCTGGGAAGGTGGAGGGTGCTGTCATATCAGACTCCCAAACTTCAATTTGATGAAAAATCAAAACCTAAACCAAACTCAGCTCTGTTTTAGTGCTGCCAAAAATCCCACGTGCCCTGGTCCTTCTGACAGGGTTACCATTGAGATTTGAGCTGCACATTTGGTACTGGAGTTGTTTCAGGGGCTGCTGCTCAGGTCTTCAGCCTCCTGCTTCTGTACCTGCTTTTGTCTCTGAATCTTCCCAAACTGCCAGATTTTACCTGGAGAATGTAACTGTTCTTCCAGAGAAAAATAACAACCCAGTGCTCCTCCCTTTCTCTTTCTTTATGACTGAACCTCATATGAAACATCATTTGGTATTGATTTTTTCATTAAAAAACTCCCTGAACTTCATAATATGAAATTCCAGTTCCATGTCACCTCTTAGGTCACTTGTCACCCTGGATTTCCCTTTTCTGCAGGTGTCCCACAGGTTCAGGGAACTGATGAGGCTGTTCCACACGTCCTGTGATGGGAGCTCTGAAGATGAGGAGGATGCCACCAGCACCAGTAACACAGACCAGCTGTCAGATAAAGATCTTCTGCTTTCTGAGGAGGAACCTGATGACTGAGGTGATAAACTACTGACTGCACCAGAAGAGGGCTTTTTTGCCAGTTTGCTGCTAGACAGGTGCTGTGGAAAAATGTTTGCACAGGTACTTGAGACAGCACCTTCTTTTTTTTTTTTTTTTTTTGTTCAATTTCCTGCTGCACTTCCAGCCTGTACCAAACCAAAGGCAGGAAGTAAGATGAGAACCTTCTCTAGAACCTCCCTGGGGAGCTTCAGCAGTGAAAAAACAGAACTTGTGGACACTGACCTGGCCTCGGGGTGAAGGTTGGGCCCAGCAGCCTCTGACCAGAATCTGTAAATATTGTACTCTAAAATATCAGTTTTCATGTGGAACAAACTGTTACCTTTCTCCCAACCTGGAAATGAAACTCGAGATAATTTTAGTAAGAAGGTAATATAAAAAGGGATCTTTATTTGAACCCTTCAGGAGCAGTTATGTAAAGATGTCCACAAAAGCTCACTCCCCCAGGGGTGAGTACATTTTATAGGTTTTAGGAAGTTAGCATAATTGATAAAAAGCACCAATTAGGAGAACAAATGGTGATGCAATTCCCCCCCCCAGGTCAAGCCCCTTCTCTGGAGCTTGTATGTGAGATAGTTACAGTCTGAATTCTATTTATTGTGTGGGTTTATTTGAACAGGCAGAGCAAATCCACTTTGCACAGTTGAAAAAACCCAACCAAAATATACAAAATCAGCTCTCAAAAGAGCAGTTTTATTCCTTTGCAACACAACTGTGAGTAGCTGGAGAACTTAGGCCAGAAGATTTTTGGTGAACTGAGAAGAAAGCAGCAGCTGGGCCATCTCCAAAACCATTCCCTTTATTTTGGGAGTGATCTTAAAGCTACTCTCACTTCCTCCACCAATAAAGGTGGGTTAGTCTGAATCTGCTTCATCCTCAGATGCTCCAAACCCTGTCTCATAGCACTGGGACAGGGTCCTGAGCTCCTCCAGGGCCTCCTGGAAGTCGTCCTGTTCCAGCCCGGCCGTGAAGAAGCTGCTCCAGCGCCGCACGCTCGGCGCCCGCAGCTCCCGGCACAGCCCCGAGAGCAGCGAGTGCAGGACAGGGGAGCTCTGCAGGGCTGCCAGCACGGGAATGCTCTCAACACCTGCAGGGTCAGAGACACAGCAGGGGTTAAACACCCACCAAAATCTCAGTCCCTGCCCTGTGCTGCTTCACAAGCCTTAGCTGAACTCAGCTGCTGCACACTCCCAACTCTGCCCTCCAACACTCCACACCAGGGCACTTTGTTATTAATAATTTTTACCTATTTAAGGCCCTGATCTCTCTGTTGCAGAGTTTATGGGGCATTTGTTACCTCCTGAGGAACGGCCCTGAGCTTTGTCCAGGAGGAAGCCTTGTCTGGTCAGGAGAGGAGAGAAGAACTGGGGGAAGGGAGGCTGGGTGTGACAGGGCTGCTGGAGCACGTGGGATGTGCTGTGAGGAGATGAATAAAATCACCCAGAGCTCCCTCGACTGTTCCCTGCTCTAAACCAGCACCCCCTGCCTGTACCCACCTGAAGGCTCCTGGGAACTGGGTGTGGAAGAACTGCTGGAGCACCTGCTCAGGGCTCTCACAGCTGTGCAGGGGGGACCGGGGCTGGCCTGGGCAGCTGCTGCAAAGGAAATTCAGAGTTTTCCAGCCTGAAACCATCACTGCCTCAGCTGCTTTTTAGCTCTTTTGCTCTAAAATTAGTAGCACTGAGTCACTAGACTGCTCCTGCCTTCAGCTGGCTCTCTGAATGGAGGGAGTGTGGATGCCTCCAGTGAGGAATCCCTGCAGAAGTGCAGCTCAAATGCTGATTTACCTGGCGGGTTTCTCTTGGCAAATTCCTCGTAGCACAACAGACTGAGCAAAACAGCAGCTGACCTTTTGCTCCTTCCACGAGGACAGAAGCTTCCAGGGCAGGTCCTGCTGGTGGGCACTCAAGAGATCGGGGAGCGAGGAGCCAGACAGGGCAGGGAAGGGAAGAGCCGCCCACGCAGCCACGACCTGGAGTTGGTGACAGAGCAGAGTGTGGAACACGCTCCTGGCAGTGGGGCTGTGCAGAACAGCTGCAGCACAGCTGGAAGGTGCCCTCACCTTCCTTCCAGAGAAGGTGAGGGAGTCAGCAAAGTGCATCATGGAGCCCTGGGATGACCAGAGCCGGTAGGGAGCTGTGAGGGTGTCGAGTGCTGCTGCCAAAATCGCGCTGCTGTGGTAGTTCAGGGATGCCTGGGGAGGAGACAAATGCAGGAATTACAGGACAGGTCACAGTCACCCCTTCCTTAACCCAGTTTTGTGTATTTAACTTAACCAGACTGTACATTGTGCTTTTGAAAGAGGTGTTTGACAGTTATGTCAGGGTTGGGATAAGCAGCCAGTGTGTAACAGTAGCTCCAGCCCAGCTGTTTGCTAACAAATGTGTTGGTGCCAGTTTCCTTATCTTTCTTTGGCTCCTTAGGGCTCCAACGAGGCTAGAGTTATTCTGAGCATGGAGAAATAATGTAGTGAAGGCTTTTCTTCAGTGCCAACCCTGCAGGCAGCACCCCACCAGAAAGCACAGCAGCCAAGGAAATGTGTTAGTATTTTTCAAAAGTAGAAAGAATACAGAAATTCAAAGTTGGCAGTTACATCCCAGTGAAAAAGCAGAAAAAGGTCTCTGCTGAGCAGAACAGCACCATGTAAAACCACCAAACCACTGCAGAAAACACTTTGAGGGGGTAAAGCTGCACGAGCTCAAAGCCAACCACAGTGGGTGATCCCAATCCAGGACTTACCTCATATTTTATGTATGGAAATGTCACAGGAGGTTCTGGCTTGATTCCCAAACTCCCACTGAGTGACAGAGGGCAGAAGAGAGAGCTGTGACGAGAGAGGTGGGCAATGCCCAGGGCCGTGTTCATCAGTCTGTAAAAACTGTTCTGAGGGTCCTGGGGGAGAAAAATCCAACCACTGAAATCTTAAGGAGTGGACAAGAACCTGTCAAACCCAGGCTGGGCACCTGTTCTTGGTTCTCCCCATTGTTTACTCACTCCCATAGTACTCAGGACTGGAGTCAGGCCCCAGGTCAGGATCCCTTTCCGTGAATACTCATCGTGGAGCAGCTCTGTCACCTTGGCACCAACTCCAGAGAATCCATTGTGAAGGTCACAGAGGACCTGAAATCCCTGTGGGAAACAATGGCAGCAGCTCAGATTCTGCTTCATCTTGAGCAGAAAGTTTCTTGAAAGCAAAGGGAGCTTGGATAAGGTGTGAACCTGAAGGTAATCACACTCCTCAACAAAGAAATGCAGCCGATCTTCCAACTCCTCAAGGCAGGCAGGGTCCTGCAGGAGGCTTTCACCTTGTGCAAAGGCTTCGAGACAACCACAGTCCCTAAGGGAAAAAGGGTTAAAGAGGGGTTATTTTATCCCTTTTATTCATCCTTGAAGGCAAAACTCTGCTGCTGTTTTGGGTTCTGGACCAACCCCAGCCATACCCATCGTGCAGGTACTGCCGGATCACGTAGAGGCTCTTGGGGTGCAGGTGCACATTGAGGTAATCGGACCAGAGCCGCACCGAGGGAGCGTCCTGGGACCCTGCAGGAGCTGCACCTGCAGGGACACAGAGGGGAGAGCAAAGGTCCTTTCAGCTCTGAGCATCCCTCTGAATGCAGAAATCAGGTGTTTAACTTGTCCAGTTTTTCAGCCCGTTTGCTGCTCTGACCCAGCTCTCTATAAGCTGAGCAGTCTTATCCCATAGTTTTCCTTCTCCTTTTTCATTAACGCGTCGTCCCACAGCAGGGACCAGGGAATTCCGCCCTTCTGGAACTCTGATCCCAGCCAATGAACCGAACCCGCACCGGCTCGCGCACCAACCTGGCCTCGCAGCACCGGGATTCCCCTTCCCGTCCCCGGCAGCGTCTCCCTACGGGAACAATCCCGGTTACGGGGCGCTCGTGTCCCGGGCCGGGAGCGGTGCGGGACCCGCGGCCGCGCTCACCCTGCGGTTCCCGGTGTCCCGCGGCGCGCAGTCCCCGGCCGGGGCGCGCTCCCGGCAATCGGCCACGGCCCCGTCCCTGCGACACAAAGCGGCG
>VWYP01011709.1:12073-29218 GCA_013400435.1 Pycnonotus jocosus
GCCCCCCCGCACCTGCAGCCCCCACCAGTGCGCGCCCACGCAGCCCGAGTAGTGCCCGAGCTGCAGCGTGACCGCCTCCCCCGGCATCGCCGCAGGAACCGGGAGCGCGTCACGGCCGGGCCCGCCCCGGACGGGCGGGGACGCGAGCGGGGCCGGGCACGCGCACCAGACACGGCCACGGGCACGCGCACGGGACACGGACACAGAGACAGACTCGGACACGGAGGGAGCGGAGCCTTTATTGAGCTAAAGCGGCCCCGCCAGCCGGTCCAGCTGCCGCGGGTTGGAGCCGCTCAGGAACTGCAGCTCCGCCTTCCCGTCCTCCGTGTGCGCTGCGAGGGAGAGAGAGACAGAGTGAGGGAGAGATGGAGGCAGGGAACGGGCTGGGACACGGCAGAGCGGGCACAGCCCCCTCCCCGGGCACTGACCTTTCTCGTGCTGCAGCCATTTGCGCTCCAGGTAGTAGCCGTAGCAGCTCTCGAACTCTCTCGGGCTGTAGTTGGGGACCGGGATGGGCACAAAGGGGTCCAAGGTGTCGAACCCCTCCTGGGAAGGGAGATCAGTCGGGGTCAGTGCCAGGGGCTGGCTGGGGACACGGCCCAGACGCCTTGGGAGCTCAGTCATGGAGTCATGGAATACGCAGTTGGAAGGGACCCACAAGGATCACCCAGTCCAACTCCTGGCCCTGGAGACACCCCAACAATCCCATCCTGTGTCTGGGAGCACTGTCCAAATGCTCCTCAAGCTCTGGCAGCCTTGGGGCTGTGCCCGTTCCCTGTTCACTGTCCAGCACCCTCTGGGAGAAGAGCTTTTTCCTTCTATCCAGCCCAACCCTCCTCTGACACAGCTCCAGGCATTCCCTTGGGTCCTGTCCTGGTCACAGGGAGCAGAAATCGGATCTGCCCCTCCTGAGAAGCTGCAGATCCCTGAGGTTTCCTTTCAGTCTCCTCTTCTCCAGCTGGACAGACCAAATGCCCTCAGATGCTTCTCATCCTCCAGACCCTTCACCATCCTTGTGTCCTTCCTTTGGACACTCTCCAGCAGCTTCAGCCCTTTCATAGATTGTGATGCCCAAAGTGCCCCCAGGACTCGAGGTGAGGCTGCCCCAGCCCAGAGCAGGGACAATGCCCTGCCCTGCCCATGCACCTGGCACAGCTCAGACTCTGCTGGCTCCCCTGGCTGTCAGGGCACTGCTGACCCAAAGGTGTGTGTGATCCACAGACACCCTGAACAGTGTCCCCTTGAACAGAACCAGATCACCAACCAAGGTTTTTGTTTGTTTCCCAATGTAGAGAGGGAAAAAAACCCCAAAGAGGCCATGACTCACCTTTCCCAGCAACTCCTGGGGAGTGTAGGCTGAGCTGCATTTGAAGACCGAGCCAGTCTGGCTGAGGGTGGTCACAATGGCACCTCCACTCTGGAAGGCAGATCAGAAATAAAAATCCAGCTGCAAACCCAGTACTGGTTTAGGATCAACCCCTGAGGCATCTTCTTGGAGGATGGAGCTGCTGGAGCAAGTCCAGAGGAGGCCACAAAGGTTCCATGATGGAGCCTCTCTCCTCTGGAGCCAGGCTGGGAGAGCTGGGAATGTTCCCCTGGAGAAGGGAAGGCTCCAGGGAGAGCTCAGAGCCCCTGCAAGGGCCTAAAGGGGNATCCCATTCTGGGATCTGGATTCTTCAAAAATTGTACAAGATTAACTTTTTATAATGCTCCTGACCACACTAATCCTGGCTGCTCCAAGTCCATGTGAGTACAGGGGAAATACACAGCTCATGTTCCCAGGGCTGCCATTAAAACTTTTCATACCTATAATTGGTTTTCTATGCAAACAAGTGAAATACTTTAAAAAGGACTTTCCTATGTACCTTTAAATCTGAAACCTACTCATTCTAGCTCTGAGCATCCAGGGGATTGAAAAAGCAGCAGGAGGAGTTGACCTCCTACAGCAAAATGTTCAGAAACCAGAAGTTCTCAATAGTTAAAAAAAATCATAACCCCAACTGCCCCAAGGGCTATCAAACACCTCCAGCTCAGGGTCCTACACTGGAAATCAGGGCAATCAGGAAATGCTGCTGCAGATTTGACCTGTTCTCATTCTCCTCAGGTGGTGTCACAAACACTGGTGCTGTGTCTGTGCTCTCCTTCAGCATGTTGGACTCGTAGCTTTGGGCTTGTGGCAGCTTTAATTGCTGGAGTGACAGAGCCAAAGGCAGAGCCTGGAACTCACCCAATCATTCCTCACCATCTTGCGCAGGTTGTGCACGAGCGTCAGCTCCTCTGGAGAGACCTGGGGGAGATTTTCTGCATCACTTTTTTTTATTGCCAGCAGCTTCTATCTGAGGCATCAATTCCCCTCCCCTCCTTCCAATCAGGCTGGCAGGATCATTTGTATCCTTCAGGCACGTTTTTTTCTTTGCTTTCCCTTAGCCCTGCAGCATCGAGCCTGAGTCATGCTGCACTGAGCAACACCCAGGCCCTGCCTCTCCAACAACACCCACCTGCACTTCTGTCTCAGGGAGAGACAGTAAAAATCCAGTAAAAATTGTCTAAAGCACAATATGGACCTTTCAGGCCCCTCCAAAGCCAAATGAACATTTTCAGGGATTGCCATAGAACTAAAACAGAATCAAACACCCTCCCTGCTCCCTATTGCAGCAGGAATCAGGGCTGTCCCCAGGGCAGAGCTCAGGGGAATGATGCCTTAGGATTTTAGCTTTTGTATTTTCCATATATTTGTAATCCTGCAATTCTTTAGTGTATAACTCTAAACTCCATACACAGTGTGAGCTATGGCTTTCCCATTTTGGTCAAACACAACAATTCCTCTCCAGGCCTGGGAATCAAGGACAACTCACATTTCTCAGGCCCTGAGAAATGTAAACAAAAGTGAGTTGGAGGGGGAGCAAACTTGGGGTAAATGACTCCATTACCTGAAGCTGTAATTGGAAACTTAACCCCCAGTCTGCAAATAGACCAAAACAAAAGTGTAAAAACCCATGACACATCCATCATCCATTTTTGGGTGTAGCCCCTGCAGGGGAGCTTTGCCCTAAATGTACCTGAATACCCTTCAACAAACACAACCCCTTTTTATTCCCTTCCTTTTGTCTGGCCTGTTTTTAGGTGGCCCCAAGAAAGCATCATCCTCACAGGGCTCTTGTCCTCCTTCCTCAGCGTGGTCCGTCCCCAGAGCGCGTTGACGCCGTCCACGGCCACCAGCAGCCGGAAGGAGCCGCGGTGACTCTGCTGCTTGAGCTCCCTCAGCACCACCCCCACGGCGTCACTGGCGCTCCTGACACGAGCCAGACCCTGCAAGGGAGCACAAGGCACAGAGCTCAGCCTGCATTTCTTGCTAAGGGGTGATGCTGGTGACTTTTGGGCTGCCCTTCCTCAGGGGAAGGCAAACTGACAGTCAACAACTTCTTTGTTCCTATCCAAGGAGCACTTTGAGCATCCAAATATGGGAATTTCAAATTCTAACTTTGTTTTCTATCCAAATTCTCTGTACAATTTTTTTTACAGATCCACCACAGCCTCCACAACGTCTTTTGTTGATAGGGAGACACCTTCTATTTCCCAGGACTCACACCTCTGAGCCCTTTAGGAGCAACCTGTTCCAGAAACCCAGTGATGGGATCCTCTGGTACAAGGTGAGACCACACCAGCAGCAGTGGTTGTGCCTTACCTGCTCCACCACTTCCCCCAAAGGTCTGCCCTTCTCTGTGCTTTCTTGTTTGCCCCACATGTATCTTTTTTGTGTTTTTATCTGTGGGAAGAAAACTATGATTAGATTGGGAGGCAAAGCAAGGCTGGATTGCAGAATCTGGGAAAAGTATCCAACACCACCAGCCATCCCCACAGAGGGGAGGGACCTAAAGTGCTTTTCCTACAGCACCTGAGGTCCAGCACAGGGCAGTGGGTGGGATTTGCAGCCACAAACCTCTTGCAGGAAACGTTCATTGGAGCTTTTGAAGTTCTTGAGCCACGCAGAGGCCTGCAGAGGCTGATCCAGCCGGTCTTTCTTGTAGGAAGACTGCAAAAGCTCCTTGCAGTTCTTCACCCAGAGGTGAGCTGTGAGCAAAATAAAACGGTTGTTTTGATTTTTTTTTTTTAAGTCAATATAATGGTATGAGGCAGAGGTGGTGGGGGTGTTTGTGTTGCTTGTCCTTATTCTGCAACTCTGATAAGGAAAGTCACAGAATCATGGAATGGTTTTGGTTGGGAGGGACCTTAAAGATCAACAAGTCCCACCCCCTGCCATGGGCAGGGACACCTTCCACTATCCCAGGTTGCTCCAAGCCCCAGTGTCCAACCTGGCCTTGGCCACTGCCACTGGAGCAATCACAGCTTCTCTGAGCACCCTGTGCCAGGGCCTCACTGCCCCCACAGGGAGGAATTTATTCCCTATATCCCATCTAACCCCACCCTCTGGCAGTGGGAGGCCATTTCTCCCTTGTCCTGTCCCTCCATTCCCTTGTAAATAGTCTCTGTCCATTTTTATTGTAGCCCCATTAGGTCCTGGAAGGCCACAATTAGGTGAACCCAGAGCCTTTTCTTCTCCAGCTGAACAATCCCAATTCTCCCAGCCTTTCCTCACAGCAGAGCTGCTCCCCTGATCCTTCTGATCATCTTGGTGCTTCCCCTGGATTCATTTCAACAGGTCCATGTCCTTCCTGTGCTGGGACCCCAGAGGTGGATGCAGCTCCCTCCTCACTGAAGAACTCTCCCTTGGGATCAGAGGAGGACACACAGACCCCAAACAAACTCCTCCTGTGCCCATTAACAATGGAGAAAACCAGACTGACCCAAAGTGTGTGTGAGCAGGTGAAAATAACTAACTATGCGCTGCTTTATTTGTTTTGTTTTTTTGTTATATGAGTCTTCTCCACTACGGAAAAACAAGGATAGATTGTGGTGGGCTATGCTTCAGCTCCTAAAGCAGTTTCTTTTGGTGTTTGGTGTGGTAACAGAGCCCTGGTTTTCTCACCATCCGGGATGTGCAGCACCAGCCAGCCCTGCCTCGAGCAGTAATGAACCACGTGGCACAGAGTCATGGTCTTCCCTGTTCCTCTCTCACCATCTCCAACAAGGACTGTTAAGGAAAGTCTCTGAAAAACCACTTCAGTTTGTATTTGACTGTGATTCCTTCAGAAAGGGCATAAAGGGAGTTCAGAGCTCGTCAAAGCAAGGATGACATTTCATCCAGCAAACCCAGAGTTCCTTCTCCCTGTCCCCCACCCCACTGAGCAGAGCTGAGGAGCCCCATGCCCTCTGTGCTGACCCTGTTTGTAGGTCTGTGCCATCAGTTAGAATAAAGGTATCCAAAAATTTCCTGAAGTGCCCCGAGTTCCTGCACTGACCACAGACCATGTGGCACAACCACCTCCTGGAGACTGAGCCAGCTCAGGCTCACAACCACCCCCTCCCCTGCACAAGCTGCTTGTGTTTCTCTTCATTCTACCCCCAAGCAAAGGATACAGATCAGGTATCTGACAGCAGGGTGGGCCAGGTTGGAGCCCTTCAGGTAAGAGAGGAGCTCGAGCGCCGGCCTCCGCACCATCACCCGCGCCTCGTTGAAGGTCTGGATCTGAGAAAGGAGCAGATGTGACCGAGCTGCCACGAGCTGGCCCAGCACAGCTGACCCCAACCCAGCTCCACCCCTGCCTGGAGGCTCCCAAAACCCCCAGCTCTGCCCTCTTTGCCCAGCAGCACCCACAGGGTTGGTCAAGCGCTGCTTCCCCTCAGTGACGGGACCCTCTCGTCCTTCCTGTGCCTGGAAAGGGTTTTCTGGATCAGCTGTTCCACCCTGTTCCCACTGACTGGGGCATGGGTGACTGACCTGTCCATGAATCCAACTCAGTGACCTGGATATGCACAGGTAAGGAATCTGCTCCTGACTCAGGCAGGCAGCTGCTCACAGAGCAGAGCCCTGTACAGCTCCATCTGCCTCACCACACAAACCAGGAGACATGATTGTTTTGTTGCAGATATAAACTTATTTCATGAGACAGCCTGTTTCACACAGAAATATAGCCATGGAAAATATTTCTGTAATTCATTATGTGCTTGGATGTTAGAGATGAAGAACACTGCAATGAAGGTTGCCTGAGGTGGAGCCCTCAAACTCTTCTGCTGCTGCTCTGCGTGGTTGACTCATCTCTTTTAGATGTTGAAAACAACAGTAAGGGCCAGGAGTAACTGCACTCCTGCTCTCTGTCATTCCAACAGGAAAACATCACAGTCACCAATGGATCTGGTTCTCCCCACACAGAGTTGTGGAATGGTTTGGGTTGTAAGGGACTTTAAAGATATCACATCCCACCTCCTTCCACTATCCCAGGTTGTTCCAAACCCCATCCAGCTTGGCCTTGGACACTTCCAGGGATCCAGGGGCAGCCACAGCTGCTCTGGGCAACCCAAGTGCATTCCCTCCAAGCTGGAATATTGAAAATTCCATACCTGCTGCTGGAAGCGAGGGGGCAGCCCATGGGGGAACACAGCCTTCACCTCCTCCAGGGGAATGTTGTACAGACGCCCTTCGTGCTGCTCTGTGTGCTTGGCCTGAAGGGAAAATGGGAATTGTCACCCTGGTGATGCTTCCCTCCTGGACACAGGTGGCCTGGGAGGGTGGGACAGGGAGGCAATGCTCTCTTACTGGGAGGCAGAGCAAAATAATGCAGGAATGTGGGGTCAGGACACTGCTGGCAGGTGCTTTGGAGGAGGCTAAAGAAAGGAGATCCCACCTGGCACTAAACAAGGAAGGGATTCCCTGAGCTCCTGTACAAACTGTGGTGTTTTGGGGGCACCAGTGGCCCCATGCTCCATGAATTTACCTCACCTTTCACCAGTCCCCCCAAACCTTAACAGAGGTGTGACACCCTTTTGAGTTACCTGCTGGTGTCACATTCACTTTCTTTTGTGACAAAATGTTTTCTGCCTTGGGCTGCTGCCTCCCAGGAGTAATGGTGCCATTTGGTTACTGGGGTTGGAGGCTTAAAAACTCACTATTTCTTTTCTGAGGCAATAATTTCCAGTCCTTTGTGGTGACCTCAGTGATCAGGGCTATTCCTCCACTGGACTTGAATCCTGCTGCATTTATTTCTAGTGTTCACCTGCAGCTTCACCATAATGACAGCAAGAAGCTGTTGTCACTGGGATCTGAGAATTTAATGCTTTTTCCCTTCATTATTCTCTTTTCCTGCCATGCAAGATCTGCAAAGCACTTACTTATTTCCTGTTGCTCAAGTCATCTGGTTTTATGTCTTGTCTAATTAGGACAGTAAATAGAGACTACTCTGCAGCCCTTCCTGTGTGACTTTTAGCAGTTCTGTGTTAATCTTTGAAGCTCAGAGCTTGTCCTGCTCTGCTTTCTGCATTTTTCCATGGACTTAAAGTAAAAATATCCTCCTCTTTCTCCTCGTTATATACAAAAACTGGCATGCACAACAACAAATATAACCATTCCCTTGGTTTATTTTATGTGTGAGCATTTTTATGTGCAGGTGTGACTTCTGCCTGTTTGGCCAGGAATATTTGGCTTTCCCCAGTTCTTGATGGACCCTTCATGGACCACTGCTGGTAGCTCTGTTGCATATCCATGGATTTTCTGGCCTCAGGATTTTTGTTAAGTCTCCCTCCCCTTCTTCAGACCAGATTTGCAGCCTTTCAGCATTAAAAGACACCTCTACTGTCACCTTCTGCCCCTTCCACTCAGCAACTACCCCCTGTTCCACATCTCCCTAGGGAAGGTTCTCCCAGACAGGCCAGGGTGTCCTGGACTCTGTGGTTTACCTTGGCACAGCTGCAGGATTTGAGGAACTCCTGATTCAAGGAATTATTTCTAGGAAGAAACCATTTGGTAACTTCCACAAAGGGCTGGGCTGCTGGAGCTGCCAAACTGAGGTTCACTGGTCAGGAAATCTTTGCAGCAGGGGAAAATGTTAAATCCTGGCTGCTCAGGAGGTGCCCTGCTGAAAGGAGGCATCACCTGAGGAGAACTATGAAGTGACTTCAGGCTTTTCCCAACCTTATTTCAAACCATGGATTCCCTGGAGTTCTGCAGGTGCCAGACACAGACCAACAGCACCTGTGGTTTTCCATGACTCAAACAGAAGAGCAGGACTCCAGAGCCCATTTTCATTCTCAGCTTCATCCCTGACTTCCTGCATGACTTTGGGCAAATTCCTTCACTCTCCTACACAATGTGGGTCAGTGCCTTTATCCTCACGTTTAGCCACTTGGAGCTTTGCTAATGGAAAGGTACACAAACTCTGATGGAAATTTTCATGTTTAGTGGCTTTCTTTTAAACGGGATTGTCTGGTGCAGGAGCTGGGGAGCACCAGGGTTTGCTGCTGGAGTGACCCAGCGAGCCCAGGGAGCCAAAGCCGTGCCAAAGCTCAGTCAGAATGCCAGAGCCAGTTGCCTGGCAACGAAAAGGCAGGCACAGGACAGTGGGGACAATGGTGACCATCTGGCCTGTGCTGTGCAATCCATGGAGACACCGGGTCACGTGCAGCAGATCATCTCCCGCTGCCGTTTCCATAGAGACCCCGGAGGAATCGGCACCGAGAGACTCCAATTACACAGGCAGCAGAAAAGCACCTCAAAGGCTTATTCCATTCATCTATTCCCCTTCATTTTGTGCTTGAGACAGAGCGTGAGGCTGGAATTGTGATGCTGCAGAGCTGCGCTGAGGTCATCTGGGGTGTGGTTTTTATCTCCTTCACAGCCAACTCAGAGAGGATTTTCCAGGGAAGAATAACCCTGGAGTTGAAATTAATGGTGTCTGATGACAAGCTAAGCCACCTCCCAGCTTCTGCAATACACTCTCATGTGTGCAGCTCTGGAGAAGGGATCAATACTTGTTCCCAGGAGCTCTCAGGCAGAGCAGCCACCCTGTACAGCCATGGCTCATTCCCTTGGGGCTGGATCCCTGGTTTAGGTCTGTGTTCCTCCTTCCCTGGAACAGCACAGTCCCAGGCAGCACTGCTGGCCCCCAGCATGGCCCCTGGTGGCACCCAGGACACCCAGCCCTGTGCAGGGACAGTGGTGGCACCCAGGAGATTCAGCCCTGTGCAGGGACAGTGGTGGCACCCAGGACACTCAGCCCTGTGCAGGGACAGTGGTGGCACCCAGGACACTCAGCCCTGTGCAGGGACAGTGGTGGCACTCACTCACCGGGTCGCTCTCGCTGGTGTGGAAAATTGCTCGGGGCCTTTCTGCCGGGACATCCTGGCTGGACATGGAGCTCAGGCCATCCCTGGCTGCCGTGTGGAGGGCACAGCCACGGTCCAGCTGAGGGGAGAACAAAGCAAAGAGACAACAAAGCTCTCAGCAGCCAAGGATTGCTGGTGAAAAACAAGCCAGGGAGTCTGTTCTGAGCGCTCGTGGCTCACACTCTGTGCTCCCGCCGAGGCACGTGCAACCCAGAGCTGAACTCTGATTGCAATTAGAATGAAAGCTCATCATTAGCATGGCAATTCATCACGAAAACCCACATGCTGTAGAACCAGATCTTACATTTAGATACCTGCACTGAAACCCTTCCCACCTGAGCCAGTTCCACCTGAAGTCACTTCAGTGAGCCAAGCTCTGCACCTGAGTTTTACCCCACGAAATTCCTTCAGATCCCACATCCAGCCATTAAGGCCTCACTGCTGGGAAGTGCCCACCATGTTTCTGCCTACACTGAGAGAGTGGCAGCACCCTGAGAATTCAGGCTGTCTAGCAATCCATAATCACCCAGGGATTACAGCAGCTCTGCCCACTATTTGATATTTATAATTACACTCCCTGCACTGATTTCCCTGACTGTGTCCCTGCATCCAGACTCTGGCATTAGGATACAGACGTGGCTGAGAAACCAAAACAGCCAGCTAAGCTGATTAATTCATTTTTCCCCAGACAGACTGCAAAGCCCAGCCAAAACAGGCAAGAAAGTGAGCAGTGGCAGGACAAGCATTTTATTATACTGTGGTGAAAGAAAACACAAACATTTGTCAATGATTTAGAAAGTGCATCCTCCAGACAGGCTCTGAGAGAAGCTGAGAGCCCCTCACAGCACTGACAGGGCCAGTTGCAGCTGAACAGAGCCAGCAGTTTCCTATTTTGTCTGTCTGGGTGAGAGCAGCAGAATGCAAAGCTCAGAGCCAGAGCCAGCTGTCTCAGCTCCCCATGGCATGACACAGCTCTGCTGCCACCCCAGTGCTCCTCAGGGGGCCACTGCAAAGCCACAAGGGCTCCAGTGAAAGTGGCATTACCCATATTTCAGATGACTGAATCAGCATTTGGGCACTTGCCTTCCTGTTAGGGAAGGAATTAAACCAGTCTGGACCCTCTGGAACAAACTGCTGCAGTGCAAATAGGGAGGTCACCCAACACATCTTGTTCTCACGTTGCCCTTTTCCTCCTCAAACACAAATGATGTATTAGGATGGCTTATTCGGCTCTGTTTAGTTTAAAATCCATGGAGGTGACAATTTACAGCCTTGAGCAAGGCACAAAGATGCCAATTTAATACATGAATAACTACAGAAGGTGACTCTCATCACCTGATCACCTAGAAAATGCCAGTCCTAAGTCACTCCTAGCCTGGAATCAGAGTTCTTCTCATTTCCCTTGAACATCTTTGAACAGGGTGCCCAGAGAAGCTGTTGCTGCTCCTGGATCCCTGGAATGTCCAAGGCCAGGCTGGATGGGGTTTGGAGCAATCTGGTCTAAGGAAGATGTCCCTGCCCGTGGCAGGGGGTGGGACTGGATTTGGTGTGAGGTCCCTCCCTACACAGTTCATTCCGTGATTCTGTGATCTCACATTCCCTCCTCCTCAAGCCCCAGGTGAGTGTGTGAGGGCTGTGAGCTTTGTTCAGCTGGCAGGAAAGCTCCCTGCTCATCCTTTCCCAGGGATGTCACACAAATCCTTATCCCTGACCAGTGCAGTGGTGAAGAAAATGAAGCAATGATGAACTTGCTCTGTGTTCAGATTTTAGGGATGTCCAGATACAGCCTTGAGCTGAATGACGCTTCACCAAACCAGTATTAGCAATCTCATGTTTTAAAAAGCCCAAACTGAGCTCAGCAGGACCTACAACCTCTACAGGACACAAGCAGAGCTCTCTGAAGGGAGTGGAAGTCAGAATGCAAGCATGAGGAGATTTGGTCTTTGAGTCCAGTCCTCTGGTCTTGCAGCCAAACACATTAAATTTCTATTTTTTTTTTCTGTCAACACAGCACATCCCATCTGTAAACGACTCCACCTGTCCCCCGTAATGACAGTGTTTTACACTGCCACTTGCAGCCTTAGCAGGACAACTCCTTCCCAAAACCCCCTGGAACCCCGTGGTGCTTTGGAACCTTGCCTTTGTGGGCTGTGGGTGTGGACGCAGCTCCCAAGCACCTGGAGAGAGGGAATCTCTCCTCTCTCAGATGCTACAAAGTCAACACAGGCAGCGAGTAGGGAGAGCTCCCAGCTGTCCTGAGCTCCAAAGATACAGACTTACACTTCACCAATCACTGCTTCCATTTACAAAATCTACCCGGGAGAGAATCCACATTTTAAACAGCCTACGGATAGCTCAGGACAGCCCTGCTGAAGCATTTTATATCCTGAGTTTAGGGCAGCAAGGTGCCCCTGGGTGCCTCCTCCTGAACAAAAGCTCAGCATCCATCCCTCAGCTTTGGAATGCCAGAAACATCCACAGACCTCCCTGCTCTCTGTGCAGCTCAGCACAGCCACCCCCAGCACACCCATCAGGCCCTCACAGCCCCTCCCAAGGCTGTTTTTCCCGGGAGCAGGGAGTGGATTTCGGGATAAGTTTCCATCTGCCAAAGGACAGGAATCGTCTCCCTGGGATCCCTGAAATGGCAGCGAATCATCACGTGGTGCCGGCAGATGAATCGGGAGTCCCGAGCCATGAGGTGGAGCTGTTCCCGCATGTTCCAGGGATCCCAGGCTCAGGAATGCCGGGCTGTTCCCGTGTGTTCCATGGATCCCAGGCTCTGGGAATGCCGGGCTGTTCCCGTGTGTTCCATGGATCCTGGGCTCAGGAATGCCGGGCTGTTCCCGTGTGTTCCAGGGATCCCAGGCTCAGGAATGCCGGGCTGTTCCTGTGTGTTCCATGGATCCCGGGCTCAGGAATGCCGGGCTGTTCCCATGTGTTCCACAATCCCGGGCTCAGGAATGCCAGGCTGTTCCCGTGTGTTCCACAATCCCAGGCTCAGGAATGCCAGGCTGTTCCCATGTGTTCCATGGATCCAGGGCTCAGGAATGCCAGGCTGCTGCTGCAGGCTGCCCGGGAAGGGAAGCACTGCACAGCCAGAGCTGCAAAAAGCAGCTGCAGCCACCCTTGACCACATCACTGTGCTCGAGGGGAAAGCCTGGAAAAGGCAGCAGCAAACAGCACAGCTGGAACTCTTCTCCATCAGGAAGCCATTCCAGCCCTGCACCGTGAGCTCCTGCTGCTGTTTAGGGTTGAAGGAGGCTCTCTGGATAACACAGGGCTGCTGTGAGTTGGGGCAGAGCTGGTATCACTACACCCAGCCGAAGCACTGAGCCACTTTTTGGCTCAGAAAATGAAAAAAAAGAAAAGGTTCTTGCCCCAGAGAGTGCTGGGCACTGCCCAGGCTCCCCAGGGAATGGCTGCCAGAGCTCCAGGAGCCTTTGGAGCTCCCAAGCACAGGATGGGATTGTTGGGGTGTCCGGGCAGGGCCAGGAGTTGGACTCCCATGGTCCTTGTGGGTCCCTCCCAGCTCAGGATATTCCATGATCCTGTGATTTTTGGCAAAACTCTTGCCACCAGCAGCACGGGCTTTGTGCAAGGCTGGTGCCTTCTTCCTCTGGATGTTCCAGCCATGCAGAGCAAGTGGAATAATCCCTGTTCCCCGAGAAACAAGTGAATGGAAGGTGCAGGATCTCAGCATCTTGGTTTCAGCCAGGCTCCCTCTCCCCAGACTCCTCAGGGAAACATGGAAATGCTGAATCAGCTCTTTCCTTGGCCCACAATGGGAGTTTACACCCCCAGCCTAGAGGAGCCACCAAGGTTTTAGCTGACAAATATAAGAAGAATCTCACTTTTTACTGTAAATTGTCTAGAATTGTACTGTAAATTTAGCTGTAAATTGCCATTCCAGGCCATGGGAAAGTTGGAATATTGGAAATAGCACCAGGCTCTTACAGGACTCACCTTCAGAGACCGGCAGACAAGTCCTTGCAGATTTCTCAGCATTTTCCTGCAGGAACAGAAGTGGGTATTTTAGTTGGTTTTGTTATGCTTGATTATCTTATGCTGGAAGAGAACTGTTTATGTTGAAGGACTTTCAAGACAAGGCACACAAATAATTCAGACCAAGTGTCAGATGCTCTGCAGTGACAAGACTGGTGACCAACACCACTTGCCTAAGAAAAACTATTAATAAAATAATCCCCATGCCATTAAAACATAAAAATTACAAATAGTTTAAAGTAGAAATTATTCCATTAAAATTTTAAAAACGCCCAACCTAATAAAGTATAAATAAAACTCATAAAAGCTATTCCTTTAATTATGTGGCATATATTCAGAGACATGAACAGAAAAAAAAACCCTCATTTTGTAAATGAAGGTATTTCATTCTCCAAGTGAGGAGATCAGTCTTTTGTTGGGATTGACTGGGAAAGGAATTCTGACTGTTACGAGATGTAAGACTGCAGCAGTGATTACTGTGAAGGAACTGGAATAATGCAGAGACTGAAGGTGCTTCTGTGTCTCCAGCTTCATCCTAATCATTTACCAGTATTTACTGCTCAGCCATCCCTGGTTACAGCAGGAGGAAAAACCCAAAACAAAGCACTAGAGCAGTTGTGATGCACAAATAAAGGCAAAGAGTGAAGTAAAGAGGTTACAGCTGCCATCTCTGCTGGCATCCAAGGCCTTTTCCATAGAACCTCCCAAGGAGAAAATACTGACAGAGCCTAACAAGGATGCTTTGAGAACTCTTGGGTGCAATAAATTGCATTCAAAGGGAGTATTAATTACCTTAATTCCTCAGGAGGAGCTGCTGCCTCAGTGGAATTGGTGGTTACCTGCAGCTGAGCAAGACAAAGCTGGTTCACCTGCAAGAACAGCATTTCCACCTGTTACTGCAGGGAGTGGGAAAACAACCCCACAGGGGAGGGTGTGAACGCTGTAAAGTCGGTTTTCATTCGTTCAACTAAAATAAGCACGGGAAAAAAACAACCCCCACTCCTGCTATTTCAGGAATGAGTGAAGATCTCATCCTGCAGAGGAATTTTTGGCCATTTTACACGCCGTGCTGGCACGTGCAGCACAGCGAGGAGAAATCCTGCTCCACGTGGGAACCGATCCCAGTGGCTTCACATCAATTTTAGCTGCAAAGAAATCAGGGAGGGGAAAGCTTCTTTCTCAGACACAACTAAAATTGTAGAAGATTAAGAAGCCACAAAGACTGAATTCTGTTAATACCTTTAAACTTCCTGTTCGTTTTTTTAAACTTCCTGTTGATTTTTTTTTTTTTAACCTGCTGTTGACTTCTTTTAAAACCTGCCGTTAACTTTGGGCACCCCGAGCACTCTGACAGAAGCCCTGAATGAGCAAGGCAGCTGTGGGGGCTGCTCGGGGGCTCTGTCCCCGGGACAGGAGATGGAAACCGCGGCCGCTCCCCTGGGCCAGGTTCAGAACAGCCCCGGAGCACCGGGGGCGCTACGGGAGCAACACGCGTGGATTTTTTTACCACCAAAAGTCACGCAGACAACCCCAAAGGTGCATTTACAGCCATCCACCAGCGACCAGAGCGCCTCGGCTCTCCTTATGAAATAAAAACAACCCCCGGGCACTGCGGAACGAGCGCGGCCCGGCCCCCCCGGTGCCTCCCACGTGCTGCCCACGGGCTCCGTTCCTCATTCCCGGTCACTCCCGGGGCCGGAGCAGCGCGGCCACTTGAGCGCGACCCCGCGGACAGCGGGAGGGCGCGGCCGTGCCCCTGAGGGGGCCGCGGTGTGACCGAGGGGCCGCAGTGCCCCCGCACTCACCGGGCCCGCCGGGGCCGGTCCCGCCGCCGGCGCCGCCGCAGCCCCGCGATGACGCGACCGCTACGGGAGGCGCTGAGGGACATGCGGGGCGCGGCCAGAGAGGGCGTGATCGCGTGGGCGTGGTCAGAGGGGGCGTGGCCTCCTGTGCCGGTGTTTCTGTACGAGCGGCGTTCGTTTGTTAGTTTGATAATTTGTTTAATTGATTTCATCCCGGCAGGCCCCGGGATTTGGATTTGGCGGATGCAGCGCGAAAGCTGCTCGCGGTTTGTCCGCAGGTTTTCAGACATGGAGAAATTAAATCAGAATGCCGGCATGGGTCATGTTGGGTGGGACCGCTGTGGGTCGCGCCTGGTGCCACCGCCCTGCTTAGACTGGGCCATCCCAGGGCACAGGGCACAGGATTGTGGCCAGATGGCTCTGGCATTTCCAGGCACGGAGGCTCCACAGCCTCTCTGGGCTCTGCTCAGGGCTGGGCACTGCCCAGGGCACAGCTTCTGCCTCCTGTGCAGGGGCAGTTCCTGAGCTCAGGCCCTGCCCGGGGCTCTGGGGCCATTGGTGGGCCTGGAGCAGAGCCTGGGGCTGCTCTGCCCTCCCTGCACACAGGGACAGACATGGGGACACGCAGAGACAGACATGGGGACACACAGGAATGGACAGGAACACCCAGGGACAGCCAGGGCTGAGGGCCCCTCTCAGCTGGGGCTCCTCTCCAGGCTGAACAGCCCCAGCTCCCTCAGCCTTTCCTGGGCTGGGATCTCTCCAGGCCCTTCAGCATCTTTGTCACCCTCCTGGAGCTCCCTGTCCCTGCTGTGCTGAGGATGCAGAGATGGACACAGCACTGCAGAGGTGCCTGCCAGGGCTGGGCAGAGGGGCAGGATCACTCCCTGACCTGCTGGGAATGCTCGGCCTGATGCCCCCAGTATTTTGTTGACCTTCTTGGCCTCTGGGTCACAGTGCTGGCTCAGGGACAGCCTGTTTTTAATTTCTGAGGAGTCATCCAGATCCTCAGTATTGAATTTTGCATGCGTAGTGCAAAAGCAATTTGCTGTTCATGGTTTCATTGCCAGTTTTTCAGGTATTGACAACTTAAATCTCTGCTTCTTCAAAGATTTCACATTTCCTTTTGCTATGGGTGTTTTAGTCCCAGAGATTTTTGTTCATTTGGGTTTTATATGTACATATTGCTGTAATACAATTTTAAAATTAATTTCTCCTTTTTCTGGCAGACAATGTTTTAAATTTTAACAGCAATTACAAACAGTTGTAGTAATTCCTATCAGATATTGTGAGCGTCATCCCCAAAATACGTAGGATATGGAACTGTTAGAAGAAGTCTTGTGGGGACAACAATGTGGCTAAAAGGGCTGAGAGAGTTGGGAATATTCAGCCTGGAGAAGAGCAGGGTCTGGGGAGACTTCAGAGCACCTTCCAGGATCCAAAGGGGCTACAGGGACATGGAGAGGGACTTTTCTTCAGAAACTGTGGCGATAGGACAAGGTGTAATGGATAGAAGTTGACAGAAGGAAAAGTTAGGTCACCTATTAGGAAGAAATTCCTCGTGAGGGTGGTGAGGCCCTGGCAGAAGCTGCTCAGAGAAGCTGTGGCTGCCCCTGGGTCTCTGGAAGTGTCCAAGGCTGGGCTGGACAAGGCCTTGCATGATCTGGTCTAGTGGAAGATGTCTCTGCTCATGGCAGGACGGTTGAGACCAAACATTTAAGGTCCATTCCAACCCCTAATATCCCATGAGTCCAGATTCACGAAAATGCTTTAATGACCCTGAACCGGCAAGTGCGTGGGTGAGGCTTTCAAGGAAAGATGGCTCTGTGGATGAAAAAACACCTGCATCACTTTGGGGCAGAAAAGCGCCCTTTCCTTTCCCGTCTTTTCCCTTTCCTTGGCGCTTTGCCCGGTGGGCGGGACCGGGATCGAGGGGGCGGTGCCTAAATGGGCGTGTCCGAACAGTTCGGGGCGTGGTCAATTGGGGGCGTGACCAAGCCTGACCGCCGCGCCCTCAGCCCGCGGGGGTGTGGCTGTGGCCGTGGGCGTGGCCGGGCGCGGAGTGGGCGTGGCCGGCTGTGGGGGCGTGGCCGTGCGCTCGCTCGCGGCGGAGCAGGAGCCGCCG
>VWYP01011709.1:29546-42298 GCA_013400435.1 Pycnonotus jocosus
GGGCCCGGGGCCGGGGCAGCCCCCCGGGGGTGCGGGAGCCTGACAGCCGCGCTCAGCCGTGTGTCGGGGGCCGGGTGTCACCTGCCGGCGGCCCCGGGGGCCCCTCCTGGCCCCCGCTTCCCTGCGGAGCGGGGCCGTGCCCGAGGCTGCGCATCCCCGAAGTTCGGTGTTTCCCCGGGCACAGCGCGGTCCTGCCCCGTGTGACGGGCGGGGGATGCGGGGGACGGAGCCACGGATCTCCCTGCCAAATATTTATGTGGTTTTTAGGGTTTGGGATACTGGCTGGTTTACTGGGTCAGTGTCTTGTAGACTTTGTCATCTCCCTTCTCCAAGATCATACTTGTGAAATTTTACTTTCATTGCATTTTTAATCCTATTTTAGCTTCGTTGACCATGAATTTAGGTTTAGGTGGTTGAGCCTTATCTTGGCCTTACTGATCTCTCACATCAAAAGCCAAAATGTCTTTCCATCCTAGTCGCTCTCTTTCTCTTTCAAGTTCTCTTGACTTTCTAACTCCTGGCTGTGGCCCTTGGTTTGTGGTTCTTCACCCTGTTAATTATGTAGCAGAGAACTGGAAGCTACTTGGAATGTGGGTTTCCATCCGATGGCCTCAGGACACGCATTAGCTCTCCTGCGAGCTGTGTGTTGTCAGGAGCCATTCAGGGAAACTGGAGGTGGTGGGAGCTCTGGGAGCAGGGACCGAACCTGTGGCTTTATCCTCATCCCTTGAAATCTCATTTTCAAGAGCAGTGCACCTTCTTTCCTGGTTTGATTTGGCTGTCCACCTTGCAGTATTTTGGAGTGCACCTGCACTTGCTTTCCAGGGTTGTGGGGTTTGGGGGTGAATTCTTTTAAGACTCGTGTTTCCCGTGGTCATCCTTGAGGACCTTGGGATCATCCCTGATGCCTCTGTGGGAAACGGGGAAGTTCTGGCAGCTGCTTGAACATATGGGGAGAGATGGGCTCTAAAATCATCATCTGTCTGCCTGCTTGAGTTCTTATGAAGTGTTCTTACTCAAAGCTTTTCTCAACTGTCTGAGAGTATAAAAGAGAGGCTTTCTTTTTTCATTTTGAAGAGTTGTAAGTCTGAAACATCTTGGTTTAAAAGACAAAATTACCACAACTTCTTTTTGGACTTGAATTCATTGCTACAGGCAGTCGGCAGTCGCCTAAAAAGGTTTGAGTGATAATAACCAGTGACAAAATTCGAGTTACAATTTCCAGAAGCTTTTTTTTCCCAGTTGTTTTCAAAAGTTTAAACTGTCATGGAGGATATAAAAAGCAGTTTTTTCCTTGGTGGAAGAGACAGACATATTGGTAAAAATGGCAGTGCTGTTGTCACAAGAGAAAAGTGGCAATAGCACATGTAGTTACTGAATTAGAGGTATTTTAAATAGATATTGTTGTGTATGGGATTGTTGGCTTTTTAAAAATTAAATTAATTTCTGCTGCTGTTGGAAGGGCTGGTGCTCTTGTGGACACATTCTCCCACTCCAGTGAGGTCATGTGTCCCATCTCCAGCTTGCAAAGGGAAAAAAAATCTGTCATGAGACCTGTTGTGATCATTCTGTGAAAGCAAAATCTGTGTTTGTCCCTGATTTTCTGTCTGTTACCTGTGGCACAGGTGCAGCTATTCTGATGCTGGGATGGGTTGGGAATAACCAAAGGCATCTCTCTGGAGTTAAAGGGGGAGTGCTGGCTTGCTGTGACCCTTATCTTTTACTTGATGGCTATAAATAAATGGGATTTGTCCAGAAAAATCCCCTGGAAGGCACTGGATGTAGAGACCTCTCAGGAAGCTCCTGACTAACACTGCAGCAGATGGGATAATATTTTAGGAGAATTCCCAAACTGCTTTTCCCTCGGCAGTCAGCGTTGGTTGATGTTGGCACTTGCAGCCTAAGGGTTGAGGAACCTTTGCTCCCATCAAACACGGGTTGGTTATGCAGATTTTAGCAATTTTGCCTTTATTTGCATATGAATAGGGAACCGACAGAATTACCCTGCACCTCCAAATTCAGCCCTGTGATTCCAGACCTGCAGTCAGGTAGAGTGTCAGCTGTGGCCGGGTTAAAAAACAGGAGAAACTCTCTCTCTGCTTCCCAGTTTTCCTCCCACTGGAGCACACTTGCAGGGTGTCTGTCCTCTGCCTTTCTTCCCACAAAACCCGTGTCCTGCTCCATGTGCTTTCCCCGAGCGTGGCCTCTGCTCCCAGCACTTCTGTGGAATATTCTTCCTGGCAAGACAGGTCCCCTGGGATTTCTGTCTGTCAGAAACACATCCAGCAGATTCCAGTTGGAAAGTGTTTTATTTATTACCTCCTGGAACGCAAACAGGAACTTTATTCCTGATAAATGTCTCCATCTCTAAACATTTTAAAGATGCTTGTGCAGGTGATCCAGGGGCCTTGAGCTCCTGTTTCCCCTGTGATTATGGTGCAGAGAAATACTGTAAGGCGTTATCCCACGTTTTATTTCTCTTTTCTGAGTATGGTAGCTGTCCTCCTTAGCAAAGAAAAGACAAGGAATTTGAGAGGGGACTGTGGGAGGCCAAAGAGTTTGTAGTAATATTCTGGGATTTCTAACAGTCAGCTGAATTGATTTTAATGTCTCTTGGAGCTGAAGCAATGAAAAGAAGCAAAAGAAAAATATTCACCTTCCAAGTATGACATGACAGTGTGTTTTCATCGACAAAAGCAGCAGCAGGAATGAATGCAACATCCTGAATTGAACAGAGGGGGAAATCTCAGTTAATATTGCTGAGGGGGTGTGGGGAAACACTGGGATCTGGCAGTAGAATCAACCCTTGGCATTTTCTTTCTGGGAAAGCAGAGGATCAGAAGAACAGAAATCTTAGCAGCTGATGGGCAGAAAGGGCTTGGGATGTGACACTAGGGGAATAAGGATGAATGCCAGCTATTAAAACTGTGTGTGGCATTAGAGAAATCATTAATGAGCACCACTTAGTTCCAGGTGGCACATGTCAAAATGGATGTTAAAATGCTTCATAGTTAATTTTTAGGGGAAGAACAATTTTAGGAGGGATTTGAGATCTGCAGAACCTGCTGGCTGAGGGGCTGGGAGTTTGATGTGATCTGCTTCGTGGGGACAGGTCTTGCTCATCACTTGAGAGGCCATGCAGGGATTTGGTATTGGATGGTTTTCAATCCAGCAAAAGTTTTGTTAACCTAAGATCCCATGGATGTAGGATAATTCAGAGCAAGACTTGGAACTTTGTGCAGCAAACATGGAAAGCAGAGACACGGATAAGTACCTTATGTCACGTGGTTAAATGTGATCATTTTAGGTCTTTAAAGTCCCAAGACACATCAGAGTTTTCAGGGTGAATTCGTGCAGGATTTTTAGCTGCCTCTGAACTGTGGCTGTCACCAGTTGGCTGCTCATTTGCTTTGACATCCACAGGGTTTTAAGGCACAACCTGCACGAGGAATGGAACAGATCCTGCAGTGAGTGAGGCACACGGAGTGTGAGGAGTAGCAGAGAGAAAGTAAAGTGAGAAAAGAAAACAAATAGTGGCATCACTGGGGAAACAGCTCTGAGGAACAGGAGCAAGGGAAGAGCCAAGGTACACTTGAGAACACCTTGGAGACAGTGACAGGAGGCTTGAACTTGATAAGGCAGGGAGGAAGCAGCACATGGGGATTCAGGGAGATGAGATCCGAGTGACAGACACATATCCTGTGAATTAATGGGGTAACTGGGGAGTTGGGAGAAGATTACAGTGATCGAGGCAAAATGGTGATTAGGGCCAGGATTAGCAGTTTTGTTGTCTGTGTTGAGAGCAATTAATGGATAAATAAATGGCCTGCTCTGTGTTTGTGGGAGCCATCAATTTAGTGACTTTGTTTCTGGATGGTTACTGATCCTCTTAGCACAGAGTAGGATGTGAACACCATTCCTTTGCTCTGATTCCCACTGTGCACTTTGAGTCTTGCAGTTTTTAAGGTCAGTGTGTTGGTTTCGTATTTGAAGCTGATGAATTAATTTTATTTGTAAGAAAATGCCTGAAGTCTTGTCACTGCTCTGCCCCCCAGTCACTAGAGAAGGAAATAGTTGTGTGAGCACAGATTTGAGAGTTGCATGATGGCATGTGGGATTTTCCCTTTTCTTGGACTTGAATAATACAAATTCAGGCTTTAGCTCACAATGATTTACCTGCTGGCCAGTTTTCCTTGCACATTTATGTATATGAAAAGCCCATTTTTGGTGACATGGTGATACCTGTTGGACTAACATTGGGCTTTGAACTGGGCAGTGCCACTGATTCACTTTCTGTGTCCATGTCGCACTGCTCTACTCTTTTTTCTCTCCTTGTAAAATGGAGATTTTACTTAATTACCTCTGGACTGATGAGTAATGATAGCAGGTTTGATTTCTGAGGATGTGCACAGTTGGAAAGGCAGAGCTGCAGATAGAAACCCCGTGAATAATGTGCACAGAACACATGGAAAGAAGTTTTGTTTTCTCTGAGGATGTAGCCAGGGAAGCCTGGCTTTGTGACGGGCTGCATCTGGTGTTCCCAGCAGCATTTCTTCTGCCCCCACTAATCCTGGCATCTGTCCTCCAACCTGTGTCCACTGCAGTTGCCTTGGTGCTCTCTGGTGTCGCCTTTCACATTCCTGATCCTTTCCCTTCCCATGCGGTGCCTGCGCTCCGGAGCCACCCCAAAAACAGCTCCTTGCTGCTGCTTCCCCAATTCTTGTCTGGCCAGGGGGGCTGTGGGACCTGCCACGTGCTCTGTGCTCCAGTGGGTTCCTGCTGACCTGCCAGGAGGCCAAACATCACAGAACAGTGCTGGGCTCCTTGAGACCTTTATTTGAAACTCATTTTGAGTTCATGACATCTTTCCATGCCGTTCCTCACAGTTCAGCCTTAGAGAAGATAGGGACAGAAGGTTCAGGCTGGTTTGGTGCCTGTGATGCACTTTTCAGCAAATCAGTGTTTTCTCAGACTTGTTTCTGAACCATTTCTTTTCAAAAAATGATAAAGGTATTTAAGTGCTGAAGATATTTAAACATTTTCTCCTTAGAATGCCTCCAGACAAATATCTTTATAGCACCTCAAGGGAGCCTGCAAGAAAGATGGAGAGAGAGTTTTACAAGGCTTTAGAGACAGGAGAGGGGGGAATGGCTTCATGGTGAGACCTTGGCACAGGCTGCCCAGAGAAGCTGTGTGTGCCCCATCCTTGGAAGGGTTCCAGGCCAGGTTGGATGGGGCTTGGAGCAGCCTGGGATAGCAGAAGGTGTCCCTGCCCCATGGCAGGGGTGGGATGAGATGATCTTCAAGGTCCCTCCCAGCACAAACAGGTCTGGGATTTAGGGATTTTTGTCTGCATGATAAAACTGCAACGAGCACAGGTTTGATTTGTTCTCTGGCAGGGAGGGAAGCTCAGGGTCTGTGTGTGAGCAGGGGGTCAGTGGTGTATGAGGGTCTGGGGACCCTCACAAACTTAGAGCTCAAGTCTAATTTGCTTTTGCTGTAGCTAAGATGAAAAAGTTCCCTCTATTATTTTATGCTAAATAGGTCAATTCTATATTCCTAACAGTGTCTGTGCTGATGGAAGTGTGGACTTCCCTCTTCCCATGCTTCAGGAAGCACCAACCAGTGTGTGAATGTTTGGTGGGGTTGGTTGCCTTCTGTTCTCCCATCCTTCTTCCTGAATTGTGGAAAATCCTTAACTAACAAGCAGATTTTGTGGCGTGTTTGTAAACTGATGCACACGTGGCTTAGGCTCAACTTTCCTGGTGGCTCAGATAATTAAAACCAGAATATTTCTGAGGTTTGGATACTTTCTCATGGGTTTCATTTGCCTGCTCCTTCCTTAGATGCAGCTCTTCCAGTGGATCCAGAAGCAGCAAGACTGGGACTAACTGGGCTCTGGTTATAAATAAAAATATTACTTTGATGATCAATATTAAAATCTGCAGCCATCATTTGAAGAGTCCTGTGGATAATTTGGAAATTACAATATTCACATACTCTTTATTTTTCATTTACCATTTAAGAGTGTTTTACAGATAAATTGTGATTTTGAAGGAAATGACTGGAAGGGTTGGTGTCTTGGAACATCAGCTTGTCTGAAATACAATTTTTTGCTTTTTAATTGGTTTTAATACTAATTTAATTTCTGCTAGAAAATCCAAGTTTATTCTGTCCGTCTTTTCCTCCCACAGAGTGAAAGATGTTGACTGTCCATAGTGGAACAGCTCTTCTGAGGAACATATCTCTGTAAATCTTCCCTAAAATCACCTGAAGGCAAATATTCCGCCTGTGATGGACCCTCGGAATACTGCTATGTTAGGCTTGGGTTCTGATTCTGAAGGGTTTTCTGGGAAAAGCCCCTCTGTGGTAAACATTGGCACGTTGGTGGGCAAAGGGGAAGCAGAGCTCGAAGGCTGCACCAAGGACGAGGAGGACGGGAAGAAGAAGAGCCGGGAGGGGAACGCGGAGAGCGGGAAGAGCGAGGCTCTGGGCGATGCGCAGCAGCAATTCTCCGTGAAGGAAACCAACTTCACTGAGGGCAACCTCAAACTGAAGATTGGCCTTCAAGCAAAGCGGACGAAAAAGCCTCCCAAGAACCTGGAGAATTATGTCTGCCGGCCTGCCATAAAAACCAGCATCAAGCAGCCAAGAAGGGCTCCCAAGAGCGGGAAGATGACAGAGGAGAAGAACGAGCACTGTCCTTCGAAGCAAGTGAGTGATGTGTCTGTGGGGTGATTTGCAAGTCATGGTACATTTAAGCTGTGTTTAAAAGCTTCATCATCTCTGCACCACCGTGTTCTGCTGTTTTTTTCGTGTAACCTCTGATACTGAAGTGTCTGGAGTCAGAAATGGTTTTATTTTGTGGCCATTAGCAGGAAAAAAATGCTCTTTCACAGTTGGCCAATTTGTTGTTTCAACAGCAGTGAAAGATAATTCGCATGTTCACTTGAACTTTACTTCTGAAAAGTAAAGGGGGATTTTTAGTCTCTTTTCTGTAACAAAGTGGAGTGGTTTGGGTGTCTTGTCTCTCTTGAGATGGAGCTCTGGATGTGCTGTGCTTGTCTCTGGTGGTTGGATTTATATTTTTTCCTACCTGTTAGAACCAGATATTTTGCTGTGTCTCACCTGTTGCTGCCGTGAATGGCTCAAGACAGGGTCTGAAAAGTAAAATGGACTTTTCCAAATGAGTTAGAAACCAGCCTGGTGATAACCTGCATGTAAATGCAGTGGCTGGAAAGATGTGCCAGGGCTTTTCCAAACACCAGGAAGTAGCCCTGCCTCGAGGATTTGTTTTTGTGATCTCCATGATGTAATCAGTAAGAGCAGCAGTAGCAGATAGGGAAAATAGGATAAATGGCAAGGATTACAAATATAGTTGCATAGATGCTAAATTTTTGAAGGGTTTGGTTACAGCCTGCTCCTTTTTTCAATAAACATAAAAGTTTTGTTACTCAAGTGTTAGAATATGCCCTTATGTAGTACTGTCAGGTGATCCAGCAGGGGAATCCAGGGAATCCCTGGAAGTTGGAGTCCTTCCTTTGCAGGGCTTGTCTGTTCAGGGGGCTCCTGCTCCAGAGGTTCCCAAGGCTGAAGCATTTCCATTTCTCCATTTCTCTCTGTCCTCTTCTCAAGGCTTTCTGCATAAATCTCTCCTGGCAGATGTCCTAAGGCAGAGCCTGCCCAGGGGGAAGGAAAATTCCTCACCTTGTGCTGAGGTCTGTCTGACATACCCAGACCTTTTCCTTTCCCCTGGCACACCCTGACTGGAACTGGCCTTGAGGAAGAGTCACCTTAGGGAGAAGTGAAATTTGGGGATGACCTCATTGTGGCCTTCCAGTGCCTGAAGGGAGCCTGCCAGAGAGGGACAAGGGCCTGGAGAAGGGGAATGGCTTCCCTCTGCCAGAGGGCAGGGCGAGATGGGATATTGGGAAGGAATTCTTCCCTGTGAGAGTGGGAAGCACAGAGTGCCCAGAGAAGCTGTGGCTGCCCCTGGATCCCTGGAAGTTTCCAAGGCCAGGCTGGACAGAGCTTGGAGCAGCCTGGGATAGTGGAAGGTGTCCCTGCCCATGGCAGGAGGTGGAAAGAAATCTTTAAAATCCCTTTTAGCCCAGTCCAGTCTGGGATTCTGAGTACTAAATTATGTGCTGACGAAACAAGTGTGCTAGGTGTTACATGTAAGGACTAAAATTGCCTTTTCCAGACTCCACAATGCACTCACATTGGGGTTTTCCTCCTCTGGAAGCAGAGGTGTTTTTAGTCAGCCTATTGAACAAGAAATTCTCAAGTGTACATTGCGTAACTTAAAATTTTGGCAGTGGTCTTTATTTTACATTCTTCCATTTCAGAAGAAACTTATTATTTCTAATGATGTTTCTAACTTTGGCTTGAAAAACATCAGAAGAGTCTATCACAGTTTGTTATTGCCCTGATTTTTTTTTTCTTTTTTTTTTTTTTTTTGTTTTTAACAAGACTCTGTTGCAATAAGTTAAGTATTTGGCCAGTGTGGAATATCCAACCAGTGATTTCTCTTGATATCTGAATTCAGGTGGCCCCTGCAGCTGAAAGTCTCTTATTCGGGGGAAGTTTAATATTAAGTTAATCAAGGGAGTTTTAGGTTGGGTGTTAAGAAAAGGTTCTTCCCCCAGAGGGTGCTGGGCACTGCCCAGGCTCCCCAGGGAATGGGCACAGCCCCGAGGTTGCCAGAGCTCCAGGGGAGCTTGGACAGCGCTGCCAGGGATGCCCAGGGTGGGGT
This sequence comes from Pycnonotus jocosus, assembly GCA_013400435.1. Lineage (NCBI taxonomy): Eukaryota > Metazoa > Chordata > Aves > Passeriformes > Pycnonotidae > Pycnonotus > Pycnonotus jocosus. The sequence goes on from VWYP01011709.1 coordinate 38,302, forward strand.
TGTTGGGGTGTCTGTGCAGGGCCAGGGGCTGGGCTGGGTGATCCCTGTGGATCCCTTCCAGCTCAGGACATGCCATGATTCCCTGATTCTACACTCAAAAGGCGCCACTGAGTCTGGAGACTTTCCCTTTGCTTCAAGAGATCGTGCCCTGGGAGTTTTTACCAGAGAAAATAATCAATATTCGAATTTGCATGGTGACAGCAGGGATTCTTCATCCTTGACATCTTTGTTTATACACCGGGATTTTTTCCCAGAGATCCATCCCATTTCAAATGGAAAGTAGAAAAGGAGGCAAATATTAGTGATGTTGTAGAATATTATTGATGTGGTGCATGACACTGTTGATACCACGTCAGTTTTAGACTGCAGCTCCTCTCAGTGCATTCCCTGCTCTCCTGCCTGGCAAGCAGCCCCAGCGTGATGCAGAGGATGCAGATCTGTTGCATTACATTTGCATTATTTACAAGAGTTTCAAATCCCTGACTCATGATAACTCACTTTAGATCCTCTGCTCTCTCCCGAGTTGTTCTGAGATGGTGTTTAAGTCTGTCTGTTCCCTGCTGCCATTTTGCACTTTGGATTGTTAGAAATGACACTAAACAACATCCTGCTGATTCCTGAAGTGGGATTAGAAGTGTCTGTGTGGAAATAAATGGGAATGGTGGCTTAAAACCATCACATGTTTTGAATATAATACCCAAGGGTTGTTTTTTTTGTCTTACTGCCACGTAATAAAGCGAGTTTTAGCACTGCAAATTACACTTCAGCAAAGGAAAGCTATCCGTGAATTTTTGCTGTGGATGCAGAGGAGGGGAAAGCAAACATGTGACCCATTCAAAGCCAGGTGTGGCTTTACTTGGAGCCCTGAAACGGAACTTTCTGTTCTTTTAAAGGAGCAATAAAGAATTAGAATGAAAATTCAGCACTTGCAGTGTGCACAGTTAACCACTGAAAGAGAAAGCAGTGGAATTCTTCTCCTGGGAATACCAGTGTTAAAATGAAAATAGTGGGAAAATCCTTTGCGCTGTCATCTCTGACAGGTTTTTTTTCCTCAAGTTTAGTGCTGACAGGACTTGTAGAATCTCAGGGAGTGTCTTCAGGTGTATGAATAGAGGGTTTATCTCCAGTCTGAAAGGGGAGTGGGTGGGGGAGGTAAATTGGAAACAGAATCATTCAGGTTGGAGAAGCCCTCCCAGATCATGGAACCCAGCTGTTCCCCAGCACTGAGCCCTGTCCCCAGGTGCTGCTTCCACATGATTCTGAACACTTACAGGGATGGTAATTCCAGCACTTCCCTGGGCAGCCCTTTCTAATGCCTGACCACCCTTTCACTGGAGAAATTTTTCCTTGTATATTTACAATTTGTCCTCCAGAAATGTGTAGATGTAGAAGTTAATAAATATTTCTTTTGAGGAGAAAATCGTAGAGCTGTAAAGGGAAACCCAGAAATGTCTGTGGTTCCCAGGTGTTACAAGAAACAAAATGAGCAGGTACTGCAATAGCCAGGCAATTTTCAGTTTTCTTTTTGACACCAAGTATGGATTTCGTTCCTTCAGAAAGTGTCCTGAGGTGGGCAGACATTGCTGGGCTAAACCCAAAAACCTGAGCCTTGAACAAAAAATAGACATTTTGCTCCTGTTAGTTTGTAGGATGGTGTGTAGGAATGGTTTAGCTGTGCTGGCAGAGGTGCAGTTTAGTGAAGGTTTAGCACAAAAAAGGCAAGAAGTGACAGTAGCAGCCTGTGTAACTCTCGTTCAGTGGTAACACAGGGCAGCAGGTTGGGACTCGCCCTCCTGCTCCATCTCCTTATTCCTGTGTAAAACTGCTGAGTGCAGGATTCTGGAGCTCTTTCTCTTGCCTTTGGTCATACAGGGAAGCTCTACAGGGAAATTTGCTGATGAAATCACAGCCACCAATTGAAAGAGTTTCAAGCAAAAAAGTTTAAAAGTTAAAGAATTTATTTATTTTGTTTAGCTCAAGAATATTTCCTGCAGGATCTGGGACGTAAATTTTTGTCTTAGACTAATTCCTCAGAATCATTGTTTTCCTGGTAGTTCAAACTTGCTTTTAGAAAAGACTGAAAAGTCTTGGAGGTGAAAAATACACAGCGTTTTTAGCTGGGGAGTTGCACAGAACATGTTGATGCCACAACTGCGAAACAGTTCCTGTGATTCCTCAGAATGCTTGTTAGAACTGTAGTCTGAGCATTGGCCTGAAGTACAACAGCCAAAACAATAATGGGTAAACCTGTGTATGTGCATTAAAAAATCCTTATTGCTTGGCAGTGGCTCTCAAGAGAAATACCAAAAAAACATTTTCATTGACAGGCTGGTTCCTTCTAACTACTTCAGGTGTTGGAAGCTGAGACTATCTTGTGTTTTGTAACTTGGGTTTAGTTGAGAAGTGTGACACCAGGCTTGATAGATGTCCCTGCTCACAGGAAAGATCAGCTACCCTTGAGCTTTTTGCAAGTAAATACCAATGATAATGACACTAAATAATGATCTAGTAGTAATAAACCCTGAGACTGTGCTGTACTGTAACAACAGATGCCCTTTTTAGAATAAAGGGGTTTTTTGCTGTTGGTGCCTGTGATGGAATCACAGAATTGCTCAGGTTAAAAAGGACCTTTAAGATCACGGAGTTCAACTGTTCCCCCAGCACTGCCAAGGCCACCACTAACCCATGTCCCCAGTGATGGATTCTAACCCATTAATAGTTTATTTCAAAATAACCTGGCATTATTATTCCTCAGATGAACAGTGCAAGTTGAGAAACTTTATGTTCACACAGAAGATATAGAATTTTCAGTTCATCTCAGTGTCAAACTAAGAATAATACCAATTTTATGGAAATGTAACATGTTTTATGCAATTGCTTTGGGCAATACTTTCATTGGATGGATTCTTAAACCAGACAGTTGAACTAAAGATTGCACAGGAACAAATGTTTCAGTTTTTAAAGCACAAAATGCTTTTTGATGCAACGTAATCTCATCCTTTTGAACAGCTTTGTGCCCAGATGGGCCATTTCATTCCATCTGACACCACAGGAACGTAGAGCAGGGCTTGAAATTTGGGCTGAAAAGGCATGGAATTCCAGGAAAACTGGTTTAGTCTATTTTTTATGGCATTGTCCATTTGATTGCAACATTGAGACAACAGTGAGGAAGCTTGAGGCAGGTGCTTGTAGAGACAGGAGGTGAGACCAGGTGAAACACTCAGGAGATTTTGATGTTTTCTTTTTTCCACAGTCTTCAGTCCTCACAAATCTGTCTGATTAAAACCTGACTTTGTGTTTCTCTGATACAAAACTGTGCATTTGTCCAAGTCAGGCAGGGCTCAGGAGGGAATTAAGTGCTGAATGCTGCCCTGTGAGCCCAGCTCAGCACCTGGAGCTGGCAGGAGACAGGGACACGTTTAGAGCTCCATGGGAGCAGCCACTGAAGCCCTGAGGACACTCTGTCACTTGGGTTCGACTTCATGTCTCTGTTTCCCATCTCACAGAACGCTTGTGTGGGCACGGGGGGTTATTGCAGTGAAGCTGGGCACCTTTCCTGTCCCCTCTGCAGGTGACAGTCCTGGCTGCTTGCCCTTCCCAGCTGTGGATTTGGAGGTTTCCGGGGGAAGTTGCTGAGCGCGTCCATCAGATGGCAGCTGCCACAGGAGAGCAGGGCTGAGGGTCAGCCTGACCCCACGGCCACGGGCTGTAACACTGCAGGGTGTGTCCTGGAGGGGCTGTCCTGTACCCTGTACCGTGTGCCCTGGGCGGTGCCCTGGAGGGGCTGTCCTGTACAGTGTGCCTTGGGGGGGCTGTCCTGTACCCTGTACAGTGTGCCCTGGGGGGTGTCCTGGAGGGGCTGTCCTGTACAGTGTGCCCAGGAGGGGCTGTCCTGTGCAGTGTGCCCTGAGGGTGTGTCCTGGAGGGCCTGTCCTGTACTGTGTGCCCTGGGGGGTGTCCGTACAGTGTGCCCTGGGGGTGTGTCCTGGAGGGGCTG
>VWYP01011709.1:42415-53511 GCA_013400435.1 Pycnonotus jocosus
CTGTCCCGTACAATGTGCCCTGGGGAGGTGTCCGGGGGGGGGCTGTCCTGTACAGTGTGCCCTGGAGGGACTGTCCTGTACAGTGTGCCCTGGGGGGGTGTCCCGTACAGTGTGCCCTGGGGGGGTGTCCCAAGGTGTGTCCCGGGGTGGGTGTCCCGAGGGGGTGTCTCAGGGAGTGTCCTGGGAATGTGTCCAGGATGGGGAAGGAAGGGGTGTCTTGGGAGTGTGTTCTTAGAAGGTGTCTGGGATGTGTGTCCTGGAGTGTGTCCTGGGGGAACTCGGGGGTTTGTTCTGTAGGCTGTGTTTGGGGAGTCCTTGGGGAATGTCCTGGGGATGTTCTGGAATTTGTTTCTGGGAGTGCCCTGGGGGTGTTTCCCAGAGGGTGTCCAGGGCAGGGTGTGTGTGCTAGGAGAGTTGGGCTGATGTGGCTGAAGTTGGTTTACCTGATTCTCTCAGTATATGAGCAGTGGAGCCCAGTTCTTCCACTGTTGCCTCTGCACAGAAAATGTCCTTTTTATTCCCGAGGTTTGGGGCTGTACATGATTGCAGTTTGATTTTGGTAGCTGTCTGCAATACCCTTACTCTTCCAATGAGATCCTCCTTAGAGGCAGCAACACCTGCTATTCACTTCAACCAAAAATCTGAAATTTTTAATGATACAGAATTGCAAGAAGAATCTTTGACTCTCTGGCTGACGTTGGGAGTTTTTTTTTAATGTTTCTGCATCCCCTGCAATCTTCTCCAAAGGAAACATCACAAGATGTTTCTATTACAAGTTACCGGATTAAATTTTGTCCTTAAAAATTTCCCTCCAAAATGTTTCTGTTAATCATGCTGATTATTAAGTAGCTATATGGGGGGGGAAAAAAGGAAAAAAGAAAAAAAATCCTATATAAGAATTTTGGGTTTAAAAACGATGAAAAAAATTACAGACTTTTTCAATGTCTTGTCCGACCTCTCACTAGATGCTTCCTGTTTTGGTATTCATTTTCTTTGAAATAATTTTCAGTGTGCTTGGAAAACTCACTCACCCTTAGATGAGAAAGAAGTTTTCCAGGGCACACACCTTCAGCTTTCAAAGGATCTGTGTTTGATGCTAAAGTCTTGTTTTCAGAATCCTGGCATCTTGCTCAGATGAAAGCTGGTGTTTGGAAAGGTTTTGTTAGTTATGTATTTATTATTTAAGTGTCTATTCAAACTTCCAAGCTCTTTGTTTGGAAATGGAGGTGAGCAGGGAAAAGCAGAGCCTGCCAAGAGGTGTTGGATACCCAGCAGTGGCAGCATGAGAGCACCACAGAACCTGACTCAGGGCGGGCCAGAGCACCCAGGAGGAACAGAAGAAAGAGTGGGGATACACTGATGGCTGAGCAAATACAGGGATGAGGAGCTGAATTCCCAAGTCAATATTTAGGTGGATTTTTGAAGTCCGCTGAACAAAGGAAATTTTTCTTCCAAAGCTCTTGTCAGAATTTCTGGCCATAGAAAAGAGGATGCAGCTCTCTGAAGGCTGCTCACTTTAATACTCGTTAGTGACTCTCTGGCAGAGTCTGCCCCAGGGAATTCCAGGAGCTCAGGGTGGTGTCGTGCTGACTCAGGAGTTTCCATGTGAGTGCCAGGTCTGGAGGTGGGCAGAAAGAATCCCCCTCCTGCTCCATCCCTGCAGGAAGGAGCAGCCCTGGATTTGGGGTACCTTGGGGTCACTGCAGAGGCTCCCACATTACCCACACAGCTGCTTCTCATCTCACCAGCTGGATCCAGCCTGCAGCCTCCTGGTTAAGTCCTGCTGGTGCAGCTGATTGAACAAATGCTTCCTTCATGATCAGCACCAAAGTTGGCTGTTTCAGAGGAATCCAGGCTGTCCCTTCAGCATCCGTAGGTGTTTGCCATGGGTACTGCTCTGGGATCAGGGTAATGCTGACTGTAATCAAGTGCAGGAAATGCCAGGCCATTGCCATATCAGTTTTGATTGCAGAGGGATGAACAGCTGTGGCATTGATGTCTTTCACTCCGTGTTCAGTGTTTGTTCTGCTGGGTCTCAGAAGATTTTCAAATTGGGAATGAAATCACAGAATCACAGTGACTTTGGTCTGGGAGGGACCTTAAAGCCCAGCTTATTCCAAACCCCCTGCCATGGGCAGGGATACCTTCCACTATCCCAGGGTGCTCTGAGCTCCATCCAGCCTGGCCTTGGAAACTTCCAGGGATCCAGAGGCAGCCACAGCTTCTCTGGGCAGCCTGTGCCAGGGCCTCCACAGCCTCAGAGGGAAGAATTTCTTTCATATATCCAACCTAAATTTCCTCTCTATCAGTTTGAAGCCATCATGCCTTGTCCTGTCACTCTAATTCCTGATGAACAATCCCTCTCCAGCTTCCCTGGAGCCCCTTCAGATCCTGCAAGGGCCTCTGAGGTCTCCACACAACCTTCTCTTCTCCAGGCTGAACATTCCCACTCCTCCCAGCCTGACTCCATAGGGAAGGTGCTCCAGTCCCCTCAGCAACTTCCTGGCTTCCTCTGGACTTGCTCCAACAGTTCCATGTCCTTCTTATGCTGGGGACATCAGAACTGTGGGCAGAATTATCTCATCAGGGGTCAGAGCCTCCCATTCCCAGCCTCTGCTTGAAGCGAACGTGTCCTCTGCACTGCAGAGATGTGTTGGGCACTGTAGGTAAAGAATGTCCTTCCAAAATAAAAGATGAATTTATTGAGATGCTCCCAGCAGGATTTATGAAGATAATGGGTATTGCAATTTTGATTTTAACCTTTGCAGAATACATTTCAAGTTTGGTTAGGTCTGAACTGGAAATAACTCTGAGTTTCAGTTATTCGATGCGTGTGCATTATCACACACCCCCTGCAAACAGAATAATTTGACTTATTTTATTTTTCTAATTTTCCTGACTGTCAGTGTTGTGCTGGGAGGAGAAGCTGTTGGTGCAGGGGCTGTGGGGACACGACTGAGCTGCCAGCAGGGCTGTGCAGGGACAGGGTGACAGTGCCAGCCCTTGCAGGGCACTGCTCAGCTGCTGCTCAGCACCATGTGAGCTCTTCTAGTTCTCTCACATTATAAATAGCCCAGCACTTAGTTGTTAGTGGGTTTTTATTAATAAACATCAACAGTATTTTTGGAGAGTATTTATAATAATTGGGGGACAGATTAAATGGTTTATATTTCCGGACTGGGAGGGAGTTTGGGTTTTGTTAACATCAGGAAAGCCTCAGCATGTGCACTGTTTTAAAATTTTGCTTTAAATACGAATTTTATTTGCTGAATGTGTTTATTTTATTATGACATTTTATTATTTTAATTTTTGATATTACTATTGTTTGGTTTAAAATTAATAGGATCATGAAGCCTCTGTTTATACAGTAACCTTGTTACCAGAGCAAGTGTTAATCACCTAAACATAAAAAGATACTGTATTACTCAATGATACTTTGTACTCTGTTCCTAAACACTTTTTTTTGTTTATTAACTCTTAGGACCCATCAAAGTCTTACAAGAAAGCTGGAGAAGTTGCATCAGTTGAGTTACACACGGAAGAAGGTATCCAAGTAGAAACAACCCCTTTATCTAAGAAAGTTTCCCCATTGCATTCTGAAATGACAGATTATATAAAGTCATCTCCTCCAACTCTTATCAGTAGCCATAATTCTGACTTAAAGGATAGAACAGAAATTAATGGAGCAACAACTGTCACAGAAAAATTGGCTCAACTTATTGCAACTTGTCCTCCTTCCAAGTCTTCCAAAACCAAGCAGAAGAAGCCCGGAAGTGGAAGTGGAACTACGTCTGGTTTGGTGAAAGATTCCGGGAAGAAGCTGCCAGGAACCATAACTGCGAGTGGGTTGGTTAACAAAGATTTGGTGAAGAAACTGCCAGGCTCTGGGATTGCTGTTGGATTGGTGAACAAGGACTCAGGGAAGAAGCCATTAGGGATTGGCAGCGCAGCCATACTGGTTAACAAAGACTCTGGGAAGAAGCCCCAAGCAATCAGCCCCTTAATTGGATTGGTTAGCAAGGATTCTGGGAAGAGGCCTCCAGGGATCAGCACTCCAACAGGGTTAGTCCACAAGGATTCGGGGAAGAAGCAGCCAGTGACCAGCTCTGCAGTTGGATTGATCAGCAAAGATGTGGGGAGGAAACTTCCAGGGATGAGCGCTCCAACTGCATTGACTAACAAGGAGCCTCTCAAGAAGCCAGTAGGGATCAGTGCTCCAGCAGGATTGGTTAACAAGGATGCTGGGAAGAAGTTGTTGGGAATAAATAGTCCTGCAGGTCTGCTTAACAAGGATTCTGGGAGGAAGATGCCAGGGACTGGGAACAGCACAGTCCTGGTTAACAAAGACTCTGGAAGGAAGACACCAGGGATTGGCAGCCCAATAGGACCGGTTAGCAAGGACCCTGGGAGGAAGATGCCAGGAATTAGCAGTCCAGTGGGATTGGTTAGCAAGGACTGTGGGAAGAAGCCAGCAGGGATTGGCACTCCAGCTGGTTTGGCTAACAAGGACTCTGGAACTCTGAAAGACTCCCTCGTTCCCTCCTCAGAGCCCTTTAAGCTTCCTTGCAATTCAAACCTCAGTAGCCTTGAAAGCCATGAGCCTGCGGATTTACTGAAGGAAAATACTACCAGCAAAACCTTTGAGAAGCACATCATGAGACAGAGCAAAGAAAGCATCTTGGACAAGTTTTCGATTCGGAAAGAAATTGCTGATGTAGGCAAAGAGATGTTCAATGAAGGAATGTGTGTTCCACAGGATGCCTACTCATCCAGCGAGAAAGGGATTTATGAAACGTCTAAGCACGAAAAGCAGCCTCCAGTTTATTGCACTTCACCAGACTTCAGGACAGGAGGTGCCTCGGAGGTGTCGACAGCCAAGTCCCCATTCAGTGCAGTGGGAGAGGGGAATCTCCCATCTCCTTCCCCCACGGTGTCTGTCCCCACCCTGAACAGGAGCCTCTCCACAGCCTCCTCCCAGCTGGCATCCAACTCATTGCACTTAAGTTCCACGGCAGAGCTTTTGGAAGGCATTTCAGATCCAATGGGCAAAACGCCGTTCTCCTCGGACAGCACCCTCCTGAATCTGAACAGGACATTGAACCACACCCTCGGCACCGATTTTAAAGGTGCTGAGAAAGATTTAAGTGATTCAAAAGCATCTTACGTGGAAACGTCAAGGACAAGTCCTCCCACAGGGAAAAAGCCCATTTTGGCAGCTGAGACAAGTATCCACGCTACTGTCACCCCTTCAGTAGTTAGTTTCACCAGCTTGTTTGGTAGCAAGCAGTTCCTCAAGATCGGTGCAATAGCTGCATCTGAGAAATCCTGCCAAGGAGCAAAAAACCTGAGCAGCACTCAGCAATCAAAACCTTTAAAGAAAAGAAAAGGAAGGAAGCCACGATGGACTAAAGTGGTGTCAAGAAGTGCATGCCGACCTCCAAAGGGTCTGGAACTAGAAAGGTCAGAGCTTTTTAAAAACATTTCATACAGTGCACTATCAAGCAGTAATTTGGAGCAGGCCAAATTCCTGAAAAACATCGGATCATCCTCATTTGTGGAGCAGGATTTTGTCAAACATCAGTTGCCAAAGCTGAATGAAGCTAATGGCCAGTCTCTGGCACTGCTAGCTGAGACTGACAAACAAACTCAGAAGTTCTATAGTGCTCACAAACAACCTTCTAGCTTGTGTATGTCAGATGATTTCTTACCTGACATTTACAAACCCAAGAGAGGAAGACCTAAATCCAAGGAAATGCCAGAACTTGAAGGTCCCCCCAAAAGAACTCTCAAGATCCCAGCATCAAAAGTCTTCTCAGTGCAGTCAAAAGAAGAGCAAGAACCTCCGATTTTGCAGCCTGAAATCGAAATTCCCTCCCTAAAACAAAGCTTATCAGGACAAGCTTTTCCTAAAAAGAGAGGGAGACCTAAAAGGCAGATCCGGTCATCGATTAAAATGAAACCGCCCATTCTGTCTGTGGCACCTTTTGTTGGAACAGAGAACTCAAGCAAGATGGGGCCAGAAAGTGAACAGCATCGACCCGGGGAGTTCTTTGAGAGGAAGGACCAGCTCCGAGGGCCAGAAGAAGTCCAAAGCCCCAGTATTTGTAGCATGAGTGATTTGGAAGTAGACTCAGACAGAAAAGTTGCCAAGAGAAATAACGGACAGTTAATGAAAACAATTATTCGAAAAATAAATAAAATGAAAACTTTGAAGCGAAAGAAACTTCTGAATCAGATTCTGTCCAGTACAGTGGAACCAAATACCAAAGGGAAGATGCAATCCAAGCTCCACAACACCGTGTCAACTCTTGCTGCCACATTTGGTTCAAAACTAGGCCAGCAAATCAATGTCAGCAAGAAAGGAACAATTTACATAGGAAAAAGGAGAGGGAGGAAACCTAAAGCTGTCCTGAATGGCATTTTAGCCAGCAGTGCTGCCGGTCTGACGGTTCTGGAGAAGTCTGCCCAGCAAGCTCCTGGTACGTCCCTAGGACAAGTCCTTCCCCACTTGCTGCCCTCGGCAGCGAATCCCTCGGAGATCCTCCCGTCCCCAGTTTGCTCCCAGTCCTCGGCCGTGAGCGGAGGGCAGAGCCCCGTGAGCAGCGACGCGGGGTTCATCGAGCCCAGCTCGGTGCCCTACCTGCACCTCCACTCCAGGCAGGGCAGCGTCGTCCAAACGCTCGCCATGAAGAAAGCAGCCAAGGGGAGGAGGAGATTGTCCCCACCGACGCTGCTGCCCAACTCCCCCTCCCACCTGAGCGAGCTGACGTCGCTCAAAGAGGCCACCCCGTCCCCCGTGAGCGAGTCCCACAGCGACGAGACCATCCCCAGCGACAGCGGGATAGGCACGGACAACAACAGCACTTCGGACCGGGCCGAGAAGTTCTGCGGGCAGAAGAAGAAAAGGCACTCGTTTGACCACGTATCCCTCATCCCACCCGAGACTTCCACCGTGCTGAGCAACCTGAAGGAAAAGCACAAACACAAGTGCAAGCGCCGCAGCCACGATTACCTCAGCTACGACAAGATGAAGAGGCAGAAGCGAAAAAGGAAAAAGAAGTACCCTCAGCTCCGAGGGAGGCAGGACCCCGACTTCCTTGCTGAGTTAGAGGAGTTAATAAGTCGATTAAGCGAAATTAGAATAACCCACAGAAGTCACCATTTTATACCCCGAGATTTGCTGCCTACCATTTTTAGGATAAATTTCAATAGTTTCTACACCCACCCTACTTTTCCTTTAGATCCTTTGCACTACATTAGAAAACCTGATTTAAAGAAAAAGAGAGGCAGGCCTCCAAAAATGCGGGAAGCTATGGCAGAAATGCCTTTCATGCATAGCCTGAGCTTTCCCCTGTCCAGCACCGGGTTCTACCCCTCCTATGGCATGCCTTACTCCCCTTCTCCCCTGGCAGCTGCTCCCATAGGATTAGGTTATTACGGAAGGTACCCTCCAACTCTTTACCCTCCTCCACCCTCTCCTTCTTTCACCACCCCCCTGCCCCCACCTTCCTACATGCATACAGGCCACCTGCTTCTCAACCCCACCAAATACCACAAGAAGAAGCATAAACTCTTGCGCCAGGAAGCTTTCCTCACCACGAGCAGGACGCCCCTGCTGTCCATGAGCACGTACCCCAGCGTCCCACCCGAGATGGCCTATGGCTGGATGCTGGAACACAAGCACAGGCACCGCCACAAGCACCGGGAGCACCGCTCCTCCGAGCAGCCACAGGTTTCCATGGACACCATCGCGGCCAACAGCTCCTCCAGAACGGTTCTGGAGTCCTTGAAGCGCTACAGGTTTGGGAAGGAGGCTGTTGGCGAGAGGTACAAACATAAAGAGAAACACAGATGCCACATGTCTTGTCCTCACCTGTCACCTTCCAAGGGTTTGCTAAGCAGAGATGAGCAGTGGGTCAGGAGAGAGCCTTCGGAGTCCAATTCCTTGGCACTGGGCTTGCAGACACCTCTGCAGATAGACTGCTCCGAAAATTCCCCAGCTCTGTCCCTGGGGGGATTCACTCCCAGCTCGGAGCCAGCCAGCAGCGATGAACACACAAACCTTTTCACAAGTGCAATAGGCAGCTGCAGAGTCACCAACTCTGCCAGCACCAACGGACGTAAAAAGTTACCTGAGAGCCCTGGACTGTTCAGCGGGCAGGACGCGTCGCTCAGCCGGCCCCTCCGGAAGGAGCCCGTGCCTTCCCTGGAGAAGGCCCTGCAGCCACTGTCAGGTAAGGGAGCTCAGGCTGGGCCTGCTTTCCACGGGTCTTGCTGGGTTCTGTTGTACCAAACATGGCTGGAGCAGGGGCCCTGTGAGGCTTTGGCTCTGCCCCTGCCCTCACCCGAGGGCTCTGTTCCTGCACTGTCAGCACAGACTGACACGGGATCTCCCCCAGAGCCTCCAGAGCACTCTGTCCTTCCTCCCAGCAGATTCCTCTTGCTTCCTTACAGGCTAAGGATGCTTTCTCGTGCAAAGGTGTTTGCTTTTTCCATGCAATTTTAATCTTCTGGAGAAATGAGAGAAAGTTTCTCACAATTTTGGATATTTTCAAAGCCATGTTTCTGTTTGGTTTGAAGTTTGGTTGGTTTCGTTAAGACCAGCTGTTGCTGCCAATGTTGTGAGTAATGTTTCCATTTAAGAAAATGTTTCCTATTCCTTTTGTAACTCCATTTTGGTTATTTGACAATCTCTGCTACAATAGAGCTTTCAATCCTTTCCTTGAGGCCTCTTGCAACACCTCGGAAGAGCTGGGGTTGATGCTGGGGATGCCTGAGACCAAACCTACAAATTTTGGATTTATTCATAGTTGGGAAATGCATCTGACAGCCTCAAGCAAAACTGGAACAGGAGGAGCAGGAACAGGAACTTGTCATTTGCATAATATTAAGGAAAAGAAAAGATAACCTACAAAGGGCATGTGTGGCTTGTGCTCCTGCCTGCTTCCAGCGTGTGAAGGAAGTCTGAGCTGCTTCTCCCTCCCCTTCTTGCCTGCATTCTCCCTTGAAGTTTAAATCATTGTCCAAAGCCACTTGTGACTAATATTTCACAGAGCAAGAAGCAGCTGCCAGGACTGAATAATCCCTCCTCACATTCCTGGCTCTCATCTTGCTCCTTCCTGTGGGATACTCCTGCTCTGGTGCCTCCTGCCACCTCCTGCTCTGCACACCTGTGTACGAACAGGGTTTTTCTTTTGATTCGAGGGGGGGTTATGTTTTCCTTCTTTATTTTAAGGGCAGTTGGAAGCAGCTGGATCTTTGACAAATTCATATTTCTTTGTACTGGTACTGAAATTATTTGAGGTGGTGAGTGGAGTGTGGAGAAGGCAGCAGAGCCATGAGGTTGCTTCTCCTGCAGTGATGGAAAGAAATTCCAAGTGCTGGGTCGCTCAGAGGCTTAAATTTGGCTCTGAGGATTGAATTGGTGGTTGGAACCTGTGGGACTCTGGGAATTTTGAGATGTTTTCCATTGCAGTGAATGATCTGACCTGGGTTTTTGTGGGGAGTGACCCAAGCGAGGAGAAGAGCAGAGATGCTTTTTGATGAAGGCTCTGCCTGCTCCCTGCCCCAGGAAGTTTGAGAGATTCCTCAGGTGTGGGATATCACTTCCAGGCAGTGCATTCCCACCTGGAACTTGGCTGTTTTGTGAGGCTGGCATTTAGTTCGGTATCCAGCTCATTCCCAAGGAGCTCCCAGTGCCCCACACCACTTGGAAAACTTAAACCACATCTGGTTAAAAAGCTCCAGGGAAGAGAAATGCAAGATTTGGGGGCGTGTTGGGTTTGTGGTGTTTTGGTTTTAGCCATGGTACCGAATGGTGATCCTGAATCCATGACCATGGAAGATTAAAGGAAAGGCACAGATGGAGGGAAAACCTTTGGTGCATAAAAGATTGTTTATTTACAAAACCAGATGCAGTTAGGGTGTGTGGAGGAGAGGTGCTGGATCAGAGACTTGGAAGCAGTCAGAGATCAGCATCTGGGAACTCATCCAGAATGGATTTTGGGATCCATAGGGAATGTTTGTGGTGCTTTATTTCAGAGTATTCCATGTGGAAAATCCACCTCACCTCCACAATATCTTGAATGTAAACCTGGCCTAACTGGATGAACAAATTCTTTTTATGATATTGCTCGATGCCAGGTATTTTCAGAGGTTTGCCTATGAGTTGTGTTAGAAAAGGGTTTGTGTTGGTTGTTTGTGCAAACCAGGGCTCCCAAGGAGGTCGGAGTTTCCCAGGAGGTGAAGCACAGGTGGAAGTTCCCTCTCTGAGGCTGTTTGTGTGACCTTGGCACAGCCACAGTGGTGCAGGTCACGAGGCTCTGGTGTTTTGTCCAGGGGAGTTTTGTAGGACACTGCTGCCGGTTCATCCCAAGTTCCCAGGCACCGTTCCTGAACTTCTGCAGCTTCACATCAGGAGTTATTTTGGACAGCTGATGCTGTATCATAGCCCAGCCTTGGTGTGCCTTGCCCTGTGCCTTGATGTGCTGCTTACAGTTCCTGTGGCCTCGGTGTGTTCCACTTGCAGTCCTGGCAGGAAGCGGGGAGGAGAACGGGATCAGCCGTGTGGTGGGGAGTGGTGCAGCTGAACAGTCTGTACCGCTGCCATTCCCTCTACAAACACCGGGCCGGGTGTGAGGCTGCTCCTGCTCTGGCCGGCCCGGTCTGAGTGAGGGGCAGGTGCCGCTCTGTGCCTTCCCCTGGGCTAACCGGTGTTACCGGGCACGGCTGGGTGAGCTCCTGGGGTGACCCGGGCAGTCCCGGACCGTGCCCAAAGAGTCCCTGTCCCTGTGCCGGTCCCTGTCCCTGTGCCGGTCCCTGTCCCTGTGCCGGTCCCTGTCCCTGTGCCGGTCCCTGTCCCTGTGCCGGTCCCTGTCCCTGTGCCGGTCCCTGTCCCTGTGCCGGTCCCTGTCCCTGTGCCGGTCCCTGTCCCTGTGCCGGTCCCTGTCCCTGTGCCGGTCCCTGTCCCTGTGCCGGTCCCTGTCCCTGTGCCGGTCCCTGTCCCTGTGCCGGTCCCTGTCCTGACGAGTTTCTCCCGTTCCCGCCCCGGGGCCGCGGGACCGGCGGGCAGCAGCGCCCCCTGGCGGCCCCGCCGC
>VWYP01011709.1:53543-73023 GCA_013400435.1 Pycnonotus jocosus
GAGCGGGGGGAGCTGAGCGGGGCAGGGGCGGCTGAGCGTGTCCTGGGATGCTGGGCAGGGTGGAGGGTGTCACACAGGGCCCTCCCGGGGGTCCCAGAGCACCGGCGGCGACAGCCCCCGGGATGTGCCACCCCTGCCAGCAGCGCCGGCGCCGCTGGCCTATCCGCACGGCCTCCAAAAGTTTCTCCCCCCCCTTTTTNCGAGGGGTCCCTATCCCCAGGGATCTCTGTCCCTGTGCCGGTCCATACCCCTGTCCCCAGGGGTCCCTATCCCGAGGGGTCCCTGTCCCTGTGTCGGTCCCTGTCCCGAAGGGTCCCTGTCCCCAGGAGTCCCTGTGCCGGTCCCTATGCCGAGAGGTCCTTGTCCCGAGGGGTCCCTGTCCCGGTCCCTGGCCCTGTGCCGATCCCTGTCTCCAGGGGTCCCTGTCATGAGGGTTCTCTGTCCCTGTGCCGGTTCCTGTCCCTGTGCCGGTCTCTATCCCTGTGCCGATCCCTGTCCCCAGGGTTCCCTGTCCCTGTGCCGGTCCCTGNTATTATGAATTACAGCCCATTCCCACTTTGAACACTAACTCATGCTGTTTAATTTCTATTTTCAATCCCTGCTCCCAGGGTACTTGTTTAATGTAGATTTTATGAAATCAATGCATCTTGAAGTTCCTCAGGAGGAAAACTCATCCCGGAATGACAGACCTGCTGTGGATGTAACTCATGGGCAGCTCAGCAGCTCCCTGAACCCAGTGGGTCAGAATAAAGTGAAACTCGTGGGTGGAGATAAGAATTCTTTAATAATTGAAATAAAATTTTATCTAGTAATAACAGTAGTAATAATTGTCATGAGAAGGACAGAGGGATATAAATCCCAGGAAGCACACGTGATGCCTGGTACAGTTGCTCAGTACCTGCTGCCAGTTCCCAGCGCTGACTGGGGCTTGGAGCAGCCTGGAGTATTGGAGAGTGTCTCTGCCCATGGTAGGGGATGGCATGAGGTGAGCTTCAGGGTCCCTTCTAGCCCAAACCCCTGCATGATTCTGTGAATAAACCCCAGGAAGCACAAGTGATGCCCAGGGCAGTCACTCCCCACCCAATGCCCAGCCCCTCCCCTCAGGGGATCCCAGCCAGCCCCACCGGGCTGGACACTCTGTGGTGTGGAATGTCCTGTGGCCAGCTGGGGTCAGCTGTCCTGGCCCTGCTGGCAGAGGAGGGGAGCCTGGAGAGTTCTGGGCTGAGGGTGAGCACTGCTGGGCACAACCAAACATTGGGGTGTGACCAGCAACATCCTCACCCTGAACCAGGCACAGCTGAACCAACCACTGGGATGAATTCACTGTGTCCCAGCTGGAACCAGGACAGCTCTTCCCAGTGCTGAGCACCTGTGCAGTGCCCCAGCTCAGCTCAGCTCTGCTGCAGGTGCCTTCCCCTGTGTGTGGTGGGAACAGCAGGTAGCAGAGCTGCTGGGAGAGCCCACTAGCACCCTCATACAGCAGGATGCTGTGAGGAAATTCACCAGGAACATGGGTTGCAGCCTGGGACAGTGTCCAGGAGCCTTGTGATGATGCACCTTGTTGAGGAGAGCCTTCATGAAAAGGAGAGCTATCTCTCTGCCCTCCTGAGAGGTTGGAATCCTTGGAAAAGTGCTGTTGTTCGTTCCCTCCACCGGTCACAGATGCTACATCAGGAGCTAAGAGTGCCCATGATTAAAAAAATTCCAAACTTTGAGGCAAGAGAGGATCTAAAAGGAGATTTCCCCAGAGGTTCTGGTGAATCAGTTTGGTGCTTTCAAAGATTGTCCCATCATCACACACCTTGTGGTTTTCCTTGAGGCACTGAAGCCTCAGGCCATGGGCAGGGGAGGAATTTTGGGCCTTGATTTTGGGCAGAACTTCAGTGTCCTGCTGTTACCTTTTGGAGGATTCTTTGAGGAAGGGAGGGAAGAGCTCAGAACCAAAGAGCTGATTCATTATGAACCATATTTTGAAGGGAAACAGCAAAAATCTGGTTTTTTGCATCCTAGATTTTGTCTTCTAGATATTTTCAGGATATGCACATTCTCCTCTTGCACTGCTGTGTGCATTTTTGCTTATCTGGGATTTTATACTGATCTGAGTTTTTAATATCTCAGCATTTTCATAACTGCAATACCAGTTTTTTCTATGACATTTTCATGACTCCCACAGCCTTTGCTTTCAAGAGTAATTGGGATTCTCTAAAAGTTGAAATTTTAGGAAAATAAAGCAGTTTACTGTAAGAAAATATTTATGTGTAAAAAGGGAAACAGAAATAGGTCTTTGCTTGTATTCTCAGCCGAGCTGCCATTCCCAGCCCTGTCCCTTCACCCTGCAGCAGTCGTGGGATTCCTGTATCTTTCTAAAATTGGTTTTAACTCAAGGAATGGTAATCGTGCTTCCTGCTGCCTGGTGACATCATCCAAGGATTTAGCAAGTACCAGCAAGCTCAGAACACAGAGGGAAGCATGTTTTACAGGTGCCTAAAATCCACTGTGTGTAGATAATCATCATCCTCGCTTGTTTAGCCCCCAGGGCTTTAACAGATTTGCCATGATGGACTGGAGCAGAAATATTTGTGGTTTTTATTGTGACAGGATCTTGAAAAAGAAAAGCAACACAGCGAGGGACAAATCTAAAGAATTTTAAAATCTTGGAAATTTTGGTTTTTAGGTTTTCGCCTTTCTTCAGTTCCTGGTGACCAGTTCTGCCACCAGGAGAAGAAGGGGAAGGGAATGCTTTTCCAGAATGAGATGACCTTCCAGCACAGAGGGGTGGGATCAGCAGCACAAAGCCACTCAGTGTTCCCCAGGGATCAGTCTGGGTTCCAGTGCTGTTTCACCTCCTTTCAGTGCCTTGAAAGGTGGGACAGTGGCTGAGAGGGACGATGGGCACGGCAGGGGACAGTGCCAGCACGAATGGGGACCAGCACTGGCAGGATGGGCTGGAGAGACTCTGTGAGGAGCAGCACCAGGGGCTGGGTTATGGAGATCATCACTGGGGGATGAAGGGCACATTATTCCCTTCTTCTCCACCCTGGAGAGGCCACACCTGGAGTGCCATGTCCAGCTCTGGGCTGCCCAGGCCAAGAGAGACATGGGCATGCTGCAGTGAGTCAGGTCACAGGAATGAGCAGGGGATGGGAGACTCTGTCATCCAGAGGGCCTGGGAGAGTTGGGATTCACCAGCCTGGAACAGAGGATGCACAAAGGGAGCTCTTTCCAGTGTGTTCATGTTCCAGGTGGGAGGGAATGAAGAAAAATGAGCGAAACTGGTCCTGGTTGTCCCAGTGGCGGGAGACCCACTGGAGTTTAGGGAATTGTTTGGGCAGAAGAAAAAAATGTTCACAATGAGGGTGAGGGAATGGCAGATCATGAATCTGTGTCACTGGAGATGTGGAAAACCCAATGGAATGTGGTGGCCCTGAGCAACCTGAGCAGGGTGGTTGGTCTTGGTAATCTGCAGAGGTCTTTTCCAAACTCTTCTGAAAGTCAAGGAGTTTGGATTCAATTGAGAGTAGGAATATGTGGAGGGTTTTGTTTTGTTTTCTTTTTTCACAAGCAAGTGAATTGTTTAATATTACATGGCTTTACTTGTGGCTTGTTTGCCTCTGCCATTGGCCTGTGCAAAATCCCTGCTTGGTGTTTCCTTTCCATCCTTCCCCGTGTCCATGGGAGCACACAGGTGTTCCTGAAGCCACACCAGAGCAACCTCACTTTGAGCCTTTAGTGCTGTACTGGCACAGCCAGACTGAAATGATGTTTTTTGTGCCTTTCCCTGATCTGCCTTGCAGGCACTTTGCCAAGCCAGGACAAGCCCTCACAGAGGCAGTTGGAGAGCACAAGCTGCAGCCCTTCCAGGAAGAGATCCACGTCGGAGAGCACTTCTTCTCCAGGCAAGTCCTGCTCAGAGGCCTTGGTTTTGGGATCCCTGTGTGCTCAGACCTGTGCTGAGACACAGCTGGGACAGCATGGCTGTGAGAACTTCAGCTCATGGAGATACTGAGTATTTCCACTGACATTTTGGGGTACAAGGGCTGTGGGTTGGGTTGTAGAATAGGGAGACTTGAGGCAGTGCTCAGAGAAACAGCAGCAGAGCTGTGGCGGGGTGGGGTTTGATTCCTCACCAGGTTAAGTTAAGCCCTGTGTAGGTCAGTGCTTTAATCCAGACCTGTGACATTACAGTTAATCAGTGAATTAGAGGAATAAATTAATTCCTCCCTGGGGAAGAGCCTGACTCTGGCACTGCTCTGGAGGCTGAGGGTTCTTGCCCCTGGGCAGGTCACAGGAGGATCAGGCCAGGCTGTGCTGTGGGGTTTTCTTCCTCACATGTGAGAATCCTGCCAGGGTGATGGAGGATGACACGTGGCCTATCCCAGCCATCAGTAATGGCACAGCTGTGAATGCCCCCAGACAGGTCAGAAATGCTCATGGAAGAGAGATAATGCAAGGATTGAAAGGCCTGGGAGCTCTGGTAGCATCTCAACAGGTCCATTATACAAGAACAAATCTTGGATGCAGGATCCTGGTGAGCTGGCGTGGATGTTGCAGCAGGACAGCAAGGGAGCCAAGGGCTGACATTCCCTGCAGGTCACTGCCTGAGGCTCATGAGGAAGGGAAGGGTTTTCCCTCCTGACAGGGCAGTGGAGCTCTGGAGAGTCATCTGAGGGATGGAGGAGCCGGGAAAGGGGCTCAGCCTGGGAAAAGGGGGATCAGGGGGACTTTGTGGCTCTGCACAAGTCCCTGACAGGAGGGGACAGCCGGGGGGGTCGGGCTGTGCTGGCAGGGAACAGGGACAGGAGGAGAGGGAACGGCCTCAGCTGGGCCAGGGGAGGCTCAGGGTGGGCAGCAGCAGGAATTTCCCCATGGAAAGGGAGCTCAGGGCTTGGAACTGCCCAGGGAGGTTTGGAGTGCCCATCCCTGGAGGTGTCTGAGGAGCTCCTGGAGGTGGCACTGAGTGCTCTGGGCTGAGAACAAGGTGGGGGTTGGTCAGAGATTGGTCTCAGTGGTCTGAGGGGTCTTTTCCAATCTCAGTGATTCCATGGTTCTGTGATTCTGTGTGTTTGAGCTTTGTTTTGTCAGGAGGTCAGACCTGTGCAGACACTGTGTGTGTGACTCTGTGTGTGTTGCCATCAGTCACATTTTACCCCTATGCCAATGTCAAATCTGTTGCCCAAATTGTCACAGGGAAGATCTGAAGATGTTCATTTCCTGCATGTTGTAACCCAGTGGTTATCCCAGGTAGCAGGAGAGGCTGGAGTGGGCTCTGAGCAACCTGCTCCAGTGGAAGGTGTCCCTGCCCATGGCAGGGGGGTGGAACAATAGGGTCTCTAAGGTCCCTTCCAACCCAAACCATTCTGTGATTCTGTAAAAATGGGATGTGAGCTCCCCTAGGATTGGACAGAAGAAAATCCAGCAGGTTGACCCATTTTGTAAGAAGCTCAGTTGCAGAAACACTCCCTTTATCAGAATTCAGACATTCTTAGACACCCAGATTGACTGCAAATATGTAGTAAATCCCTAGGATTGGTACTTAGAACTAGTTATGATTTCCATCTAGGAAGGATATGCCAAAAGTGCCATTTCCTCCCTGCTTTAAACAGATGTTTGTGACAGATGCTCCATTCAGCCTGTGCTGCAGAAAGTCCTTTGCAGTGGGAAAAGAATCTTCCTTTTTCCTCTGTCTCATTCACTTTCTTGCCCTTGCTCACTTGAAAGGGCCAGCTGCAGTTGTTGTAACTGGGAATAGGAAGTGTTAAAGTTGAGGAGTGTTTTGTGCAGGAGCATTGGAATGACATGAATCACAAGTTTATCAACTTCAAAGTCACCGAAGTGATGATGCAGCTGAGAAGATCAGTCATTGTTGTATTATCTGTGGATCTGGAATGCATGTGGGTTTCAGTGTGTTTGTCAGAGAGGAGCTGCAGCTGTTCAGGATCAGAGCCTGCAGTGTCCCAGCCCTTGGGATCAGTTTCCAAGCAGCAGCAGCAGCAGCAGCACCGGTTCCAGGGCCCCCATGGGATGTGGTGCTGGTTGAGGGTCACTGAGCAGGTGGGTTCTGTGAGGAGCCCCAGCTCCATTCTCACATCCCTCTAAAGGCCAGAAGAAAACAAAGGGTAATTTATCTTTATTATTTTATCTGAAATGTAGAGCTGAAAGTGTAAATCCTTCCAGTTGTCTCGGAGTTGTTGCAGTGTCCATGTCAGCTCATAGCAAGAGGCTTCTCTTGTCCTTTGTCACCAGGAAGAGCATTGTCCAGAGGAGGATTTTTAAAACATGTTTTGCTGACTCTTTCTCCTCCAGATTGTGTACTCTCTGAAGCACCTTTTCATTTGCACTTACAAAGTCCTGACTTTGAAATCTTAGTGAGGAATGCATTCTCCAGAGTAACACAATTGGTCTACTGAGCACTGGAAAATATTAGAAAATATTTAAACTAGAAAGTACTTCAAGAACAGCTAGAAGGCTAGAAAATATTTAAACTGGTTGTGCTTTATCTCTGTCATCTAATAAATAATCTCCCTCCTGTCAAGTGCTAGAGCCCTTTATAAACACATTTTGTTGTCTTCCTTTAACAGTTCCCTTGACACCAGGATGTGCTGCTCAGGCTCCAGCCTGGGCCCCGCTGGGTTAAGTAGATCTGATCTAAGTAATTGGCCATGATTACAATAACATTTTGTCAATGCTAATGTGAAGTTGTGATGTATTTATGAG
Source organism: Pycnonotus jocosus (assembly GCA_013400435.1). Taxonomy (NCBI): domain Eukaryota; kingdom Metazoa; phylum Chordata; class Aves; order Passeriformes; family Pycnonotidae; genus Pycnonotus; species Pycnonotus jocosus. The sequence goes on from VWYP01011709.1 coordinate 60,258, forward strand.
AAGGCAGCATCCATTTCATTTCAGAAAGAACAGGATTTCTTCTGATGGAATGTTATCACTAAGGAGCAGCAGGGCAGCTTTGGGAAGCTCTTCGTTTGGAACAAATCCCTTTTTAATGCAGCATAATCTACATGGTTGACCTGGAAACTTTCTTTTTCAAACACCAATTTTCAGCTCTAAAGCATAGACCAGTTTTAAAAGTCAGATCTAAATTTACTTCCTGTGTAAATTAGCCTTTCTCTTTTGTCCAGATACTTTGATTTACCTTTATCCAGTCAATTCTGTCATCATCAGCCTTGTCTATTAGATTAAAAAAAAACTGCAAGAGCAATGAGAATAGTTGTTTTGGTACTTCTAAACTATAAAAGAAAAGAAAAATTAGTATAAAAATATTCAAATATTGCTCCATTTTTAATCAGGGGTTTTTTTGTGCACAGAGGGTTTTGTATTTTTATTGTTGAATCAAGAGAAACTTGAGGACTATGTGAGACCTCAATGCTTTTTGCTGTTAGAAATGGGGAATTATGTGGGAATGAAGAGAAAATAATTGTATGTTAAAAGTGATGATATAAAATGTGACTGACTTGTGTTACTGAGTCCCTCTCCATATTACAGAATCTTGTCAATGAACATTCTGGGCAGTGCCAGAACACAAATGCTGTCAGCTGATGCAGCTGTTGTGTTTTAGTTCTATGGTTTTGGTCCCATCCCCACTCTGATGCTTTCTGGGGCCACCTAAAAACAGAGGCCAGACAAAATTAAGGGAATAAAAAGGGCTTGTATTAATTGAAGGGCCTTCAGGTACATTTAGGGCAGATGAATCCTCCCAGAGGCTACACAGAAAAATGGATGATGGGTCATGGATTTTTACACTTTTATAAGTTTGGTCCATTTGCATATTGGGGGTTAATCTTCCAATTACAGCTTCGGGTAATGAAGTCAGGTAATGGAGTCCCCTCCAACTCAATTTTGTTTACGTTTCTCAGGGCCTGAGAAATGTGAGGTGTCCTTGATTCCCAGGCCTGGAGAGGATTTGTTGTGTCTGACCAGAATGGGAAAGCCATGGCTAGCACTATGTATGGAGTTCAGAGTTATACACTAAAGAATTGCAGGATTACAAATATATGAAAAATACAAAACCTAAGATGCTAAGGCACCAACTCCAGCCGTGTCTGTGTTTCAGGGGTGGCGGGGCCGGCCCGGGGCACACGCCTGGCCCCGGCGGCCGAGGACTCTGTGGACTCGCTGCTGCAGCGCATGGCCCAGCAGGACACGCCACCCGTGCTCGACAAGACCCTGGAAGCCGTCATGGCCAACGTGTCCGCCCCTCCATCGGCCAGCCCTGCCCGGAACCACTCCCGGGAGAGAGCCCTGGGCAAGCAGGACGGCCTGGGGGCTCCGGCCATCCCCAGCAGCTCCTGCAGCGACGGCATCTCCCTGCTGCAGGAGCGCCTGCCCGGCAGCTACTCCCCGCGGCACCTCAAGAGGAGCGTGGTGGAGGCCATGCAGCGCCAAGCGAGGAAAATGTGCAATTACAACAAGATCCTGGCGACAAAAAAAAATCTGGACCACGTCAACAAAATCCTGAAAGCCAAAAAGCTGCAGAGGCAGTCGCGGACAGGGAACAACTTCGTGAAGCGCCGGCCGGGGCGGCCGCGCAAGTACCCGCTGCAGGCCGTGGTGTCCATGCAGGCCTTCCAGGCGGCCAGGCTGGTCAGCCAGGAGCTGGAGGATAGGGAGCAGAGCAGCAGCCCCCTGCACCTGGGGCCAGACACCATCACAGACGTCATCGAAGCCGTGGTGCAGAGCGTCAACCTGAACCCTGACCACCGCAAAGGCTGGAAGAGGAAGAGGTGGCTGCCGGAGGAACAGGCCAGGAAGAGACACAAGTCTTTGCCTGAGGATGAGCAGGAGAGCAATAAGAGGTGATTCCCTTGCAGTGTTGTGCCTCAGGTGGTTTTAGAACATTTCAGTCATTGAGAGAATCTTCTGCTTGTTTATTAAGGAGTTCAGTGTAGAGGGAATCAACATGTCAACCTTAATTGTTGTTCAGGGCCTTCCTCAGGTACTGAACACATCCCAGGAATGGGAATCTAATGTGATCTAAAACTTTTGGTTCTGTACTTGTTGTGTTCGTGAAGGATACGTTTAAGGAGCTGGTAACAGGGTTACTGATGAGGTGCCACAGATTGTTCCTTCATCCTGTGTGCAATGAGGAGCCCTGAAGAGTTGCATGTGCCATGGGATCTATTCATTAGATCACAAACAGATACTTACAGGCAACACAGGATGTAGTGTGAGGTCAAGTGATGAACAGCAGATAAAGAGTAAAGCTAAAGCAGCAAGGAGGAGTTAAGGGATGCACCTGCACAGTCACTGGTAAAGGCACACACCAAAAATCTCTCTCTGATTTCATCTTATGCTTGTCCCCAAAGTCATCAATAAACAGGACAAACTGGGTCAGGAGTTCTCCTTTCCAGAAATGGGTGCTATGAGGGTGCTGCTGGCACCAGATGTTCAGGGGCTGCTCTGTGGCTCTCCTGAAGGCTGAGGAAAGGGTTACCATGTGCTGGTTTCAGAGTGTGAAAGCAGAGAGCAAGAGCTGCCTTCTGAATTACTCAGCTGAGGCTCCAAGGAATAAACATTAGCAGTACAAACAACATTCTTTTTGTAATAATAATATCACAAAAAAAACCCCAGCCTTTTCTTATGATTATGCTTAACCCCAACTTGATCATGATCATTGAGTTGCATTTTTTAAGTAGTTGAGACACCCAGAAATTCAGAAGCATGAACTTTTCTGCTGACCAGATTCAAGAGAGATGATTTTAATGGGAAGGTGATTTTTTTTATCTCTACTTTTTTTTTTTTTTTCCAGTTTCTCTGAGACAGTAGCTGAACCTCCCAGTCCACATGAGGCCCTTGGGAAACCACCTGAATCTGAAACCCCTGAGCAGCCTTTGCCTCCTCTAACCCAGCGTGAGAAGAAAGCCCCTCGACCCCCAAAGAAGAAGTACCAGAAGGCTGGGCTCTACTCTGATGTGTACAAAACAACAGAGTGAGTAAAACAGAGCAAAACTGCTCTCTGGTAGTCCAGGGGGAAGTCTCCTTTCACCTAGAACCATAAAGAGCTGCCACTCATGAGTAGGTGAAATAAAATCATCAACTTAATTGAAGCCTGTGGAAAATTACATGCATGATAATTGTCAGAACCTGACCCAGTGAGGATGTAAAATGTCAGTCAGAAAGCAGCCTTGAGCAGTCTGACAGAGTTTCTGGTTATCAGCTTTGAAGAAGGTAAGAGATTTATTCCAGAGTCTTAATGCTCCTGGCAATCCAGGTGCTGGGAGAGCTGGATATGTGCAGGTTCTGAGCAGGAGCTGAGCACAGTGTCTGCAGAGAAGGGGTCATGAGGTTCCTGTTTTCATTGGCTGGATGGTGACAACTGGTCATCTTCTGTGTGAAAGAATTTCAGATATGCACCCAGTTCATTTCACGGTTCAGCAAAGTTCATCTCTATTTTCTCTGACATGTTTAGAGTAAACAAATCCAGCGTTTCTTTTTTTTTTTCCCACTGGTTGGTTTGCAACCTGGCTGTCCACTAGAATGTGGACACCTGCCTCTTTCCCTCCCCTTTGTAGTCACAAATGTTTTCTAATGCCATCTGAACAAATGAGTAGAAGTAAGGAATTTATGCTTCTGTTCCAATGTGATCTGACAGATTGAAAAGTGAGAAAATTTGGCACCTTCTCACTATGTCATAGACCACTTTGAAATGTTACAGAGACCACTGGGAAACTGCCAGTACAGTTTATCAGCTGCTCCTGCTGTATTCTCTCTCCATTGTAAAGTAAAGGAATCAGGGAAAGGGTCAAGACTCTAAGGAAGAAACAAAGATCTCAGTCTGTCCAAAGTGAGGCCACTTGAGTGTTATCTGTTTTAAAGAGATGTGCTAAAACTTTATCACTTGGATGGTCTGTCACTGCTGTACACAGCATGCAGCATTCAGATATCACCATTCCATCTGTTGCCTTAGGAGAGGAGCAGAGAGCGTCTTCTCCTTTTCTTTAGTGTAAATATTTGGGACTTTGAGTGTTCCTAGAGTGAGAAGGGACCCACAAAGATCATGGAGCCCAACTCCTGGCCATGCACAGCCCCAACAATCCCACCCTGTGCCTGGGAGTGTTGTCCAAAGGCTCCTGGAGCTCTGGCAGCCTTGGATCTGTGCCCATTCCCTGGGAAGCCTGGGCAGTGCCCAGGGGGAAGAACCTTTTCCTGATACCCAACCTAAACCTCCCCTGGCACAGCTCCAGCTGTTCCCTCAGGTGCTGTCCCTGCTGACACAGAGCAGAGATTGGAGCTGCTCCTCAGGGAGAAGTTGCAAATCACTTACAGGGGGCTGGTTTGTCTTCCCTTTGCCTGTTGTTCCACGTGCTGAGTTCTTCCCTGCTCTGATACTGGGGTTTGGGATGAGCTGCTTATGGACACTGAGGAACTTCACCCTTCCAAGGAAGCAAATGCTGCCTCTGCCATGTGAGCTGCCTCTGCACTGTTTGCACACTGGTACTGAAGCAGGGCATGGACCTGGATCATAGCTGGGCAAGGACACAACTGTGGCCATCTCCAGTCAGGACTCCTTTGCAGCCTGAAGGGCTAATCCCACCATTCCATCCTGCTGGCACTGGGTCACTTCTTTACCAAATTGGTTCAGCAGACTAAATCCACAGAACAACAGTCACTTTTTGGTAATTAGATTTTTATCTGGTTTGATGTGCTGTTCCCATTCTACTGCATGGTTAGACATGTGGTTGGATATTTGGAAACAGACTAAGAGGGGAGCAGAAGTTCATGTAACTTCCTGCTGAAAACTTTGAAAACCTGATCTGAGTGGAGAAGGAAAAGGCAACTCTATGATTGTGGGGCACCCTCTAGTGCTGTCACAGTGAGTTTTGGTCCCTGTCCCATTCTTACAGTCACTGTGTTCCATTAGTGGGTTGTACTCACTGGCTTTCTGTAATTGTTTGCAGTGTTCACTGCAGACATTTTGCCTTAAACACCATTTCCCTACTCTGTTTCATCCTTCCTAAATAATTGCTGAATGTCACGAGGACATGACAAGCAGTGAAGGTTGCACTGAGATTTGTACAATTCACAGCCTGTCCCTGCATCAGTCACATCCAGCTGCTCAACCACAGCACAGGAAAGGCTTGGCTTGGCCTGGCCAGTGTTGGTGGACTGAAATCTCTCTACAAGAGATTTCAAGAGTTGATTTGAAAAACGTGTTTTAAAATAAGTACTTCCTTTCTCTGCAGCCAGGTACAATTTGCCTCAGCAGTTCACTCTAGCTCCCCTCCATCTGGAGACCTTGTTAAAATACAGTGAAGAAAGCTCAGATTTTGATATGTTGCAAATGAACTGAGGATAAAAGGAATGGTTCCTGAGTCAGTCTCAGTTCTACCTCCTTTCCAGCTGTGATTTTGTAGGCAGCATGGCTGTAACCTTCAAAGGAGTGTTCCCAGTCCTCTGCTCCCTCTGGGAGTTCCATGGACCTGGTGATGGAGAGATGTTCAGTTTGGTGGCACAAGGTTGCAGTTTAGAAAACAAGATCTTGTGCAGTTGTTCTCTGTATCCAGCAGTGGCTTTCCTAGAGGAGTGAACAGCAAAGTCCAGTTCACAAAAAAAATCATAATGGGTAAATTAGCAATTAATTAAAATGTTGTAGAGTGCTTAGAGAAATGCATTCTTTTGATACTTGAGCAGGACATGAATTGCAGTTCAGCAGGTTCCTGATGTTGGCACAAGCTGATGTTGCACTAAAAAAATGAGCTGTGCTTTCTCCTCACCTCTGTGGCATATTCCTGTTCTTGTGCTGTCCCTTCCTTTCTCCCATCCTGATGTCCAGGTAGGATAATGGTTGGATGGAATCCAGCCTTCCACTGGAGGCTTCCTGGAGCAGATAACCCTGCAGTCAGACCAATAGTCAGATCAGCATCAAAGCTAGCTTATGCCCACTTAAAATGTTCATCAGAATGTGGTCTGAGGAAAAATGGGGCTCCACACATCAAAAATACAGTTCCACAGAGAAGTAATCCCAGGCAACATGGTAAGAGTGTAGAGATGCTGGAAGCTGGAAAAGAGGAACATAAATGGAACATAAAAAAAGGAAGGAGAGTGACAAAGAGAAGTGAAGGTACCAGAAAGACAGCTCTGGGTCTGGTCTCTTGTTCCCTTAGTTTGCCTGAGACTTGAGACTGACATTTTGAGACTAAACCTGGTCCTCAGCCCCTGCAGAGTGGTACAAAATGTGCTCATCTACAAAAATGTCATTTGGCCATTGCCCTGTTCCTGGGAGCCTGCACAGAGAGATCAGTTCAGTTCTCTAGAGTGCACCAAAATGGGTATTATAAATTCATCCCTACAGGAACTGAACCAAACAGCTTTAGGCAATGGATTATAGAGTGGGAAGCATTTCTTGCAGAATCAGAGATCTTTAAGGTTAGAAGAAACCTCCAGTCATCAAGCCTGACCTTTTGTGCAGCCAGGCTTATGTTTCACTCTGTCAGATGCTCAAGAATGTCCTGCCCCAGCTCCTTGTGGCAGGTGCCCACCTGGGCTGGTGGAAGTTGTTGTTTCCCTGATTATTGGTGAGGTCTCACCCAGGTCTAACTGGCTTGCTTGGAATCACAGAATCATGGAATGGTTTGGGTTGGAAGAGACCTTAAAACTCACCTTGTTCCACCTTCTACCATGGGCAGGGACACCTTCCACTATCCCAGGTTGCTCCAAGCCCCATCCAGCCTGGCTTTGGACACTTCCAGGGACCCACAGCTGCTCTGGGCACCCTGTGCCAGGGTCTCACCACCCTCACAGGGAAGAATTTCTTTCTAAGTATTTCTAGTTGTTGCTATCTGTATCTCAAGATTTGTTTTAGCTTGCATTTTCACATGACTAGTTAAACAATAATGACATTTTTTATTGAGCTATCTTTCTGTTATTTGTCCAGTTATTAAAATAGATCCCTTAAAAAACTTCAGTGAGCTTCATTAGGCTTCAATAGCATTTAATCTTTGATATATTTAACCTTTAGATATCTCCTTGAACGTTGCAGGACTGCAGTTCTAAATATAACCACATCGGATTCTATTTTCCAGGGTTTGTTGTTGGCCAGGAGGAGATGTTTATAAACACCAGATAACAGAGCTGTCACCTGCTGACCCATGCAACCATTCTGATTTCATACTCCTATTTTTCTTTCTGCAAAGGGGTGTCTCATTGCTTTTTAAACTCTGATTCTGTTCTTTTTCTGCCTTTCCTGATGAACAACCTTCTAAAGGGCAGCACATGAATGTTTGCTCTTAGGGAAGTGGGAGAGCAGTGCTGAACGTGTGTCACGTGTCCAATTCCTCAGCAAAACCACCAGATACGATCTGCCAGTCGTCTTTTTATTTGTGTAGTTTCAGTTATTACTTTTATATCATGTGCTAAGCATTTAAAGTCAATGGTGTCCCATTGGGTGGTGCCTTAACAGCATTTATGGAGAAAAAATCCATTGTGGGAGGGCTGGGATCAGTGTGTTGGTCAGACAACCTGGAAAGCAGTTCTTTGGCCATTTCTATTATTACTCTCTTGCCTGATGCTCCAGACATTTGTGCCTTAACTAAAACAGAAAATTCATTTCTTGCAAGTGCAGCTGTTCCCTATTGTGATGTTTTGGTTGTGTCCCTGTCCTCCACAGCCCCAAGAGCCGCCTGATCCAGCTGAAGAAGGAGAAGCTGGAATACACCCCGGGGGAGCACGAGCACGGGCTGTTCCCAGCCCCTATCCACGTTGGTGGGTACCTCACCTGTGTTTCCATTGTTGGGAGACAAATGTGGCACTGGGGGGCCTGCACAGCTTCTGCCTTTCTCTGGTTTTTATCTCTTGCCAGGTCACTCATTGCTTTTGGCATGTGAACTTTGCCAACTCATCCCTCTGTGTTCTCCACTTTGACTCAAGAGGCTTTTTTTAGCTTAAAACGTTGTTCTTGATTTTTTTGTGTGTCAGAAAATACCATTCTAGTTGAAAACCTGCTTTAACTGTGATAGTCTCTGGATGAAATGCAGGGCAATAGTCTCCACCTCAAAGTAAAATTACAGCAGGATAGCCACAGGCAATTATGACCATTTGTTAAATCCCAAAAGCTGAGCATGAAATTATAAATTCCCCTATGTCCCCATGCACTTAATGGTGTCTGTCTTTATACAGAGATAAAAGGCTGGAAGAATTAAAAGCTTTGCTGTTAACTTTGGTTTTACTTTATCCTCATTTTTAGGTCTTGGGTAGAAAAAAAATGGGATTTAGGATTTCACAGAATCACAGAGTGGTTTGGGTGGGAAGGGACCTTGTAGGGCATCTTGTTCCACCCTGTTCCATGGCCTTCTGTAGCCCAGGTTGCTCCAAACCCTGTTCCTGGCCTTGAACACTTCCAGGGAAGTGCCTGTGGAAAGAAGCCATAACCCAGGTGTGTCCCAGGCCCTCAGAGGGGATGGAGCTGAGGATGCTTCTCCCAGGGACTGGGCTGAGGGGATGGTCCAGAGCTCCCACTGTTTGCAGCTCATACCATTTCCCAGGTTAAACCATGATTGAGTAATTTCCTGATTCTCAGGTAATTGTTTCAGCTTTTGAAGTGCTGTGATTCCTTGCTGCAAGTCCTGTCAGGCCCAGCGGGTCTGGGGAGTTCCACTTTGTTCAGCAGGAATTTTTGTCCCATCAAACACATGCTGTCACTGGTTTGTCTTCTGTAACTGAACTGTTTGGCTCCCTGCAAGGCAGAACTGCACAGCAAGGCAGAACCTCTGGACAGATCTGTGTGAATCAGGAGCAACAAGATAGGTTTCAGGGATGAAGGTGAAAATTTAAATTCTTCAAATTGTGCCCTTGCTCAGCACCTTTTTGAATGGGATCATAAAACCAGGTTCACCAGGTTCCCAATCCACATTGTTGGTCCTGCCCTGCAGCTGCTCCTGTGGCTCCAGGGGTGCCTGGGGATGGTTTAACCCCAGAGCAGTGACCAGGACTGGGGTTCTACCAGGGGGCTGCACTGGTGCCCACTCGAGGAGGGCTGGAGGGACCTTCCCTGTGCTGGAGGCCCTGTGCCAGGGCACCTGAAAGAGCCTTTTGTTTGGCCTGCTGAGGTCATAGAACTGAAAGCAAATTCCCAGCAGATTTAGCTCTTTCCTGGAACCTGCTAGGGGTGAATAAGGCATTGAAAATGGAAAGTAATTTAGGGGTAAATTGTAAGGAAAACATTAGCATTTTTATTTTCCAGTGGTGAGGGTATGCGTGTGAATTTATATGAACCCACATAGTGTTGCTGGAGGAATATAAAGGCACTTGTTAACAGTTAGAAAAGCTGGGGGAAAAAATCAGGCCTGGGACTGACATCTCATCCTAGGCACTCTGCTCCCTGCAGTTTTGTGACACAGGATTCCAGCAAAATGATCAGAGAATGTTGAATCTTGGCTAGAACTAACCAGTGTCAGCCCTTGGGTCTGGCGTGAATGATGTAATGGGTCTGTGTCCTTTAGGGGTGACAGGGAATGATAGAATAGAGCCAAAATCTGCAGTGAAAGCAGGAACTCCTGTCTAAAACGAGTTCCAGTTATTGCTGAAAATACAGATCCCCTTGAAGCCTTTCCAAAAAATCTAGGAATGTGTTTGCCAAGTCTGAATTCATTCTTAAATCTCTTCTGGTAAAGGTCACGGGAACAGGCTGGGAGACTATTTTCAAAAGTGATTTGATTTCTTTGAGTACAATATTGTGATTTACCAGCCTGCATGGGCGGTGCACGTCTTGTCCTGGGTGTTAAAGTGTTGGATTATGCACAGAAAACTCAGGAGAACGTGTCAGCTTCGAGGACAGGGCTGTGGTCAGTTCTGTCAGGTGTTGTGGTCAGTTCTTTCAGATGTTGTGGTCAGTCCTGTCTGGTATTATGGTCACTCTTTCCAGGTGTTGGGGTCAGTTCTGTCAGATGTTGGCTGTGGTACCCTCACATTGTTGTGGTCAGTGCAGTCAGGTGATGTGCTCAGTCCTGTCCAGGGTTGGCTGTGGTGGGGTCTGACCCAGCTCCTTCCCATCCCTCTCTGTCCATGGAGGCCCCTCCTGAGCAGGACAGGAGAGCAGGACCTGGGCCTTTGTCCTGGGGGCTCTTCCCTGGGTCTGCCCTGACATCTAGAACATTCTCAGAGGGTTCTGCTGCTCTCCTTTCTGCTCTCCAGCCCTGAGAGGCCCTGTCAGAGCCTGGCCAGGTGCTTGGAAGCAGCTCCCATTCTCTCAGGACACGTGGCTGTGAATGTGTGTCACTTACAAACCTTTTTGTTTCAGGGAAGTACCTCAGACAAAAGAGAATCGACTTCCAGCTGCCTTACGACATCCTCTGGCAGTGGAAACACAACCAGGTAGGAGATAAGAAGTCACGGGGTTGCCAAGATTGGGATCAGAAGGAGGCAGCAGCACTCAGAGAGAGCCGTGTTCACACATCCCGGCTGGGGGGGGATTTCTTGTTGTTGCCGTTGTGTGGGGAGAAGGGATTTGCATATGTATTTAATGTTGAAAATTCCCATTATTCCATCTCCTGCAAAATAACAACCCTGTGAGTTTCTGCTCCGACAAAAGTCATTAATTTGGCTGCAGACTTTTATTTTGGCAGTGCTGCTCTGTGTGGGGAGCTGGTTTCAGACACGCCTCAGGAGAATTCGGATGTACTGCCAGCAGCACTGAGAAATTTCAGGCCTTATTTTTCTTGGATCAATCCCAGCAGAGTGGAATTTATTTTTCACTTGCAAGCTGAATTCTTCGTACTGAGGAAAGAAGAGAAACTGTTTAACAGTCTCGTTCTTTTTAAAGGGCTTTAAATATGTGCAAGCTTAAAAATAGGATTTTTTTTTTTCCCCTGAGATGTTTCCACCAAGTGATTTACCACAGGATTTGAGGCTGATGGGAGAATCTGCCCTCAGCTCTGCGGTGAGAAAGTGCTCTCAGATGTGTAACTTGAGCATGTAAATGAGCAGGACACATTCCCAGGTGCTGTGGCTCCAGCTGCACTCCAACACCCCTGGAATCTGATCCTCACGTCAGGAGCACTGGGGACATTTCAGCCGAGGACACTTTCTTGCAGTCATGTATTGATGATGGCCTGTCTCAGTTATAAGTAACAAATACATGGAATCTGTTTTCTTGACATTTTCCAGCTCTCCCTGGAATATTGGAGGCCCCTGCAGAGGAATTTCTCTGTATGGGGGTATGGAGATGTCTGGGTTGTTCCTGTGGGCCACAAGGGTCACAGAGGGAAGGCTCTTAGTGCAGGAAATGTGTGTGAAAGAGTGAATAATTGGAAATTATTCCTTATAGCTTGTTTGGAAGGCTGGAATATGTATGAAATTATGAATTGTGATGTAAGCTTCCCTTTCCCTTCCCATCATATCCATCTACAGAGGAAGCTCCTCTGCAGAGAAGATGAATCTGCATTTCTCATGGCTCCCACCTGTACTCACAGTTCTTAGAGAATCCCAGAATCCTCGGAAAAAAAACAAACCACCCTTAAGATTGTTGAGTTACTTTGATAAATCAGCGCCTTGATTTTTTTGTTTTCACTTTTTAAAGCATTGGCACATGGTGATTCCACCAAAGATGGTTTCTCCAAAGTATGTATAAATAATTCCTCTTCTTCTAAGCCCTGTTCAGAGGAGCCTGTCCTTGGGACAGCTGTTTCTCACATTGCTCTGGGCAGACACAATAAATAATGTGGTGAACAAACTGCTCCACTGTCTCATTAAGCCCAAATTCTACTTATTCAGGTCCTTTTTGTGACCTATTTGTTAGTGCAGTCTGAGCCTAGAGAAGAGAACACAGATTTCTAGTAATGATTGTGGAACAGTTCCCTATGTACAGAACATAATTTCCCTTATCCTTTTGAATAACAGATGCACTTATGCAATGTATTAAAATTCTCTTTCTCTTCCTTTTAGTTGTATAAAAAGCCAGATGTCCCACTTTATAAAAAAATCCGTTCCAGTAAGTAAAACCTTATTACTAAACTGTGATAACTGTGGAATTTTCATGTGATACCCTCCTTTCTGTCTTGCTCTTTGTCCTACCAAAGACACTTCCACCTGCTTTTTTTACTTTACTGATTGGAATGGAAATACTGTAGATAAACACTTCTGGTTTTTTGCCTGAAAAGAATTATTTTCCCTATTTGGGTTTGTTTTATCTTTTTTTTTCCTTTCTTTTTCTCCAGATGTCTATGTGGATGTCAAACCTCTCTCTGGCTACGAGGCCACCACCTGCAATTGTAAGAAACCAGAAGATGACAGTGGAAAGGGCTGTGTGGAGGATTGTCTGAACAGGTTAGCAATGGATTATTTCTCATCAGCTCATCATCTCCTAGGAAAAGAGTTGTGCTGGATGGACCCCAGCAACAAAGGCATCATCACAGGGAGGGAAATTCCCAACCTGACCCTCTGGACACACTCTGGGATCCCAGTGTCACCCCAGATTGTCACTGCTGGGACTGAGGCCCCTTCCCAGTGACCCAACAGGGCCCTGCTGGACCCCCCCCCCCCCCAGCTGCTCCCAGTCAGACCAGTTCCCTCCCAGCTCAGCCCCAGGCTCTGGCTCCTTCCAGCCCTTGGATGGTGGAGCAGCCACAGGAACGGCTCCAGCTGCTGCCCCTGGGAAGGGACCCTGGGCTCGTGTCCCCTCCCCGGGCTCGTGTCCCCTCCCCTG
>VWYP01011709.1:73098-99527 GCA_013400435.1 Pycnonotus jocosus
CCCCCCCAGGCTCGTGTCCCTCCCGCTGGGCTCGTGTCCCCTCCCTGTGCTCGTGTCCCGCCCTGTGCTCGTGTCCCCTCCTGTGCTCGTGTCCCCCCCAAGCTGTCCCCGATGCTCTGGGGGGCTCAGAGTGGCCGCTTGGCCTTGGGCAGGCAAAGGGTCAGTGCCAGGTCCGGCCCCTGCCAGGGGCTCCGGCCATTCCCCCTCCCCAGGCACAACCTGCAGGAGCTGCACCTGCACCAGGTGATTCCTCAGCACTGCCCTACCCCTTTCTCCAGAGGGAGATCCCATTAAAATCTCCATTTTGCCCTTTGAAAGGCAGTGAGAGCCAGGCAGAGAGTCACTGTGTGAATTACACCTTGAAAACAAGAAGCATTTTGGTTATTGAATAACTTCTGTTTTGTTTAATTTGTTATTATTGATTTATTTCTTTATGTATTGATTTATTATTGAATGATATATACATTATATATATAATGTTTATATTGATTCATTATTTTATTGTTTATATTGATTTATTATTGATTTATTATTGATTATTTTTGTTTGTTATGTCATAACTGTGTAATTGTATTATATAATTTATTACTATTATTGATTATTTATTTATAAATTGATTTATTGTTGTAAATAATATTATGTGATGATTTATATATTTATATCTAGATTTCATATATTGATTTATGATTGATTTTCCTTGTGTGACAGATCCCAGAGGATGCTCTTCCCCTCCCTTTACCTTCTCTGTTGTCTCTTTTTAGGATGATCTTTGCAGAGTGTTCCCCCAACACCTGTCCCTGTGGGGAGCAGTGCTGCAACCAGCGCATCCAGAGGCACGAGTGGGTGCAGTGCCTGGAGAGGTTCCGGGCCGAGGAGAAAGGATGGGGTATCCGTACCAAAGAGCCCCTGAAAGCAGGACAGTTTATCATTGAATATCTGGGAGAAGTTGTTAGTGAGCAAGAATTCAGGTAGAAATATTCATTTGCTGCTTTAGCATGGAAGGCTCATAAATAATTTTTAGCATCTGTGGTTGTGGTTGGGATATCCTCAGGTAGGAACAAAGGAGAGGATGAGGGGGGAAAGGAAGACTTAGAATTCTGGGGGTTTTGGTTAGCACATTTTTCTCAGTCCAGTAGAGAGGGGTGATTAATGTTTGAAATGTATAGCCTGCCTCATCTGCCCTGTAAATGCAAAATGCCACAAGTGATGATCTGAAATGAGAACTCTGCAGGATTTGGGCTGCACCAGGTAGAACTGAGGGGCAGAGTGGGGCTGGAAGGGGCTGCAGAATGATGTGAAGGAAAAAGAACACGTGGAAGCATTGATAACCATTGAAAGAAAGAAATTGTCTTGTTAACTCCATGACATCATGGGATATCTGAAGCAGGAGGGACTGCTGTTCCCAGAGCTCCACCAGAAGGAAGCTGCATTCTCCTCATACCAAGACAGGCATTAACACTGACTCCTGTCCTTGTGCTCTTGAGATCCATGGATGTGATTCCAGAACCTGCCCACTCCCCAGGAGGAAGCTGGTTGTTGTACACATGCATACACAGACACCCCAAGAAATGTATACTTGCATTTTCTCTTCCATACACAGGTTACCAACATGAAATGTGTACAAATAATCTGCAGAACCCAAAAGGGAGCATTCCAGAAGAGCAAATTTCTAAATTCTAACCCAAGCTCTGTCAGTGGCCTTGACTTATAAAAATAGGTACAATAATGGTTTTCCTCCATCGCTAGGTGTATGGTTCTATAAAATATAAAAGATTATCATTGCTTTTTCTTCAAAACCCTCTGAGATGTGCTCTTACTGTGTCACTCCCCCTGGGCTGTATGGGACAAGCAGAATCACGAGGCTGTCCCTGTGTTGCTCCACAGGAATCGGATGATTGAGCAGTACCACAACCACAGTGACCATTACTGCCTGAACCTGGACAGTGGCATGGTCATCGACAGCTACCGCATGGGCAACGAGGCTCGCTTCATCAACCACAGCTGCAACCCCAACTGTGAGATGCAGAAATGGTGAGGAAGGGGATTCTGCTCCCTGGAAGACCGGTGTACCCAGAGAGAAAGAGAGAACCAGTTCATTAAGAGGGTCAGATCTAAAAATAGGGAGGGGAATCAGGCTGTAAATAATCCTTACATGGTACTCATATTGCTCAAGAGAAGTCATGTAGTGTTGGTGAGTGCTGCATGCTTTGGAGACAGGATCCAAGTTTGCTGGCAGATCCAGCACTGCTGCTTGTCACACTGGGACATTTCCCTCCCAGCATTACTGGTTACACTGGGCTGTTTCCCTCCCAGTATTGCTGGTTTTCACACTCTTAACCTGCTGCAAAGGTTGAAGCCTGGGTAATGCTCTAAAATCATCTATCTGTATATATATACCTTTTCTTTTTGACAATTCAAATATTTTTTTAAAGCAGAGAAAGAGGGAAATAGTCAGATTCCAGCACCCTCTGTGTAATACGAGCACTTTGTGAGAGCCAGACTAGGAGGAAGTACTGGTGAGGGATTTGTAGTGAGTGATTGCAGGGGAATGGCAGATGGTGGAACAGGAGTCACTGTGGGGACAGTACATCAGAGTAGCTCGTGGTTCTCACATAATTCTAGATTTAGGCGATAGTAAAGTTTTAAATTTGAAAATCCAACACGAAAGAAAAGAATTGAAGAGACAGAGGGAGAAGATTCTGCCCCTCTGCCCTGCTCAGGTGAGACCCTGCCCTGCAGAGCTGCCTCCAGTCTGGAGTCCCAGCACAGGAAGGACATGGAACTGTTGGAGTGGGTTTGGAGGAGGCACTAAATTAATTAGTGAGAAGGAGCAGCTCTGCTGTCAGGAAAGGCTGAGAGAATTGGGATTGTTCAGCCTGGAAAAGAAGCACTCCAAGTGACCTAATTGTGTCTTTCTAGTACCTGGAGGAGCTGCAGGAAAGATGGAGAGAGACTATTTACAAGGGCCTGGAGTGACAGGACAAGGGTAGTGTCTTCCCACCGCCAGAGGGAAGGGATACATGGGATATTGGGAAGGAGTTGTGCCCCATGAGGGTGAGGAGGCCCTGGCACATCCTGCTCTTTGTAAATGTGGCATTTGCTTTTTAGCCTTCAGAGTTCATTGTAGGAGATAAATAAAAGATCTGCACAAGCATAACCCAGGGCACAGCAGGGGTGTTGCTGCCTGTTTCTAATGCTGCCACTCGGCACAAAGATGATTTTCTGTTTAATTTTGGGGTATTTGACTGTATTTTGCCCGCAGGTCTGTCAATGGTGTGTATCGGATCGGGCTGTATGCCCTCAAGGACATGCCTGCTGGGACTGAGCTCACCTATGACTACAACTTCCACTCATTTAATGTTGAAAAACAGGTAAAAACCTCACTGTGAGACCTTGAAAAATCTCACTAAGGCCTAACAGTTCTGTAAAATGTGAAAATTAACAAAACCAGTCTTGTTGTATTAGGCAGAAAATGTTCATTTTAATACTGAGAATCTAAACGTTTGAGGTTTATTGGAAATTTTTTTTTTCTCAAAGCAACTCTGCAAATGTGGCTTTGACAAATGCAGAGGAATAATTGGGGGTAAAAGTCAACGCATGAATGGACTCTCAAGCAAAAGCAACCAGCCTGTGAGCACCCACAGAAGACCTGGGCGGTCAAAAGAGAAGAGGAAGTCAAAGCACAAACTAAAGAAGAGAGTAAGTAGGAAAGACAGAGTTTGGGTGGGTGAGATTGATGGGAAATCAGTCTGTGCCACCAGACCAAGAACTGGTGTTTTTGAAATTTTTAAACTTGAAACAGAAACCCAAACTTGAAACAGAAATGCAGTAGAGTAATGCTGCAGGTTCTGTCTCGGGGACTGCTTTGGCTGCTCTGCTGAGTTCTTGGCACAGTTTTTCCTGTCTATCAGAACAATCTGTTTTCCAGAGGGGCCACATCCCTGAGGAACCCAGTGAAAGTGTGAATGCCCCAACCAGGCTGACACCTCAGCTGCAGATGAAGCCCATGTCTAACAGGGAAAGGTAAGGGCTGATTTCAGGGGGATTTGCCTCAGAAATGGAGTGCTGTGCAAATATTGATGTCTTCTTCTGTAAGATGGGGCATCCTGAAATTTCTGAGGATGCAGCTGTTAGTTCTCCTTTACCAGCCAGTCTGGAATTCCTCTCCACTGAGGAGAGAAGGCACAGGTTACACCTCTGAATATCGAGCTTTCCCCCCACGTTTAATTAATTAATTAATTAATTTTCCAGTAAAAAGAGATTCTTGAATAGCTTCCTAATTCCTGCAGGAATTTTGTGCTAAAACACCACGTGTTCTTGGTGCGGAACTGGGAGAAGATCCGGCAGAAGCAAGAGGAAGTGAAGCACGTCAGTGACAGCATGCACAGCTCATCCCTGTACACCCGCTGGAACGGGATCTGCCGGGACGACGGCAACATCAAATCAGGTGAGGGGGCTGATGGGGGACACGGGGAGTTAAACTCTGTGTAAATCCACTGGGGAGTTCCAGTGAGATCCATACACATTTTGTAAGAGCTGCTGCACGGGGAAAAGCTCCCAGGGGTCACAAGAGCCCTGGGAGAAGTTGTCACATGTGGTGTCTCAACAAGAGTGGTTTTTCAGAGGAGGAGGAGAATAAAATTTAACATCGTGGCACTCAGTGCCATGGTCTGGTTTGCAAGGTGGTGATCAGTCACAGGTTGGACTTTTGGTGATCTTGGAAGATTTTTCCAGTAATTCTAGGATATTATTCTATATTGGGAAGAAATTCCTCCCTGTGTGGGTGGTTAGGCCTTGGCACAGGGTGCCCAGAGCAGCTGTGGCTGCCCCTGGATCCCTGGAAGTGTCCAAAGCCAGGTTGGACAGGGCTTGGAGCCACCTGGGATAGTGAAACATGTCCCTGCCCATGGCAGGGGGTAGAACTGGATGAGCTTTAAGGTCCCTTCCAACCAAAACTAGTCTGTAATTCCATGATTTTCCATGGTTGGACCCCAATGGAGAAGGGCTGTTTCCTGCTGACTGTATCCCTAAACCAGAAACAGTTGTGTAGACTGTGAAAATTGTCATTTATCCTCATAGTTTCACAGCTTTCAAGCCTTCAGAGAACAAAGATTTTTGGCCTACAGTCACTTGTGGGAACAGGGCAAAAAATGACTATCAGGGAAAAAAATGCTGCTCCCATTCCAAGAATAAACCTGTTGGAGGGACCGTCATCCTCACAGGATTTGGCCCCCAGTGTCAGGCACAGGAGTAGCTGGACAGTGTACATTTGGGGTGAATTCAATGAGATGTTTTGTTTGCTCCAGCAAGATAAAATACTCCAATGACCAACTGATCCATTTAGGTGAGAACTGAGATGGGAATATGGAAGTGAATCCTTGGATGTTACAGTAGCTTAGAAAACATCTTCATTTAATGAAGTGGTGGAGTTGCTACACCAGAGAAGATGCTGTGATTTGATCTCTTACAGATTTCTTGTTTAGAAAGGAATTTCTTGTGTGGAGGTAACTGTCTCTTGCCTGTCTCAGATGTGTTCATGACCCAGTTCTCGGCGCTGCAGACGTCGCGCTCGGTGCGGACGCGGCGCTTGGCCGCGGCTGAGGAGAACCTCGAGGTGGCTCGTGCCGCCCGCCTGGCTCAGATCTTCAAGGAGATATGTGACAGCATCATATCCTACAAAGGTGAAGGTGATTCTCTTTAAAAAAATCTCCGTGGGCATGCTGTCAACCTCTGGAAATGGACTCTCTGAAAAGGAAATGCTAGCAATACGTGGGATGTTAAATAACTCCTATTTTTTTAAAAATTTCTCCCCTTACCAATAATCACTTTGCTTTAGCCAGAATCTGCAGACGTTGCTCTCCTTTGAAATTGATTTCTCAAAATTCCAGAAAAAATCAGAATCTGTCCTTGTGCTACCTGTACTCCAATTACAAGCACCAACATCTAGAAATGCAGAAGCATTTCAATTCCCCGTGGCTCAGATAACAGAAAAGCCATTTTTTAACCCAGATTGAATGTTGTTAGTTAGTTTTCTTTGGAAGTTTCACTCCAGTGATGTCACTAAGCTCTGTTCCTGTTGCAGACTCCTCCAGGCAGGCGCTTGCAGCTCCTCTCCTGAACCTGCCCCCAAAGAAAAAGTAAGTGCTGCCTCCCCAGAGCTGCCTTCTCTCATGGATTTGCACAATGGGAATTGCTGGGGAAGCTGACATTGTGCCAACATTCCTGTTGTAGAAATGCAGACTATTATGAAAAGATCTCTGACCCCTTGGACCTCGCCACGATTGAGAAGCAGATCCTGACTGGCTACTACAAAACTGTGGAAGCTTTTGATGGGGACATGCTAAAGGTCTTCAGGAACGCAGAGGTGAGGCTCTCTCTGGCCTGAAAGCCATTGCACTGGCAGCAGGGATGTGCCCTCCTTTAATGCTCTTACAGAAATAAAAGAAGAAATTTATTCTGGAGGAGGAGAACTTGTGCTGATCCATTCCTGATGAGGCCTTAATAGCAAATCATGAGCTCTTTGACTGCCTTAGGTCAGAGAGAAGGTCAAGGATGCTCATGAATAACTGACCTAAAGAAATTTCCATTCCTTTTGGGGGAGGTACCCTGTTTTTCAGTATCAGGTATCATGAAATCACAGAATCATAAAAGAGTTCGGGCTGGAAGGGACCTTAAAGCTCATCCTGTTCCACCCCCTGCCATGGGTAGGGGCACCTTCCTCCATCCCAGGGTGCTCCAAGCCCCATCCAGCCTGGCCTGGAACACTTCCAGGGATCCAGGGGCAGCCACAGCTTCGCTGGTACCTCTGCCAGGGCCTCCCCACCCTCAGAGGGAAGAATTTCTCCCATATATCCAACCTATATTTCCCCTTTTTCAATCTGAACCCATTCCCCCTTGTCTTGTCACTCTAATTCCTGATGAACAATCCCTCTCCAACTTCCTTGGAGCCCCTTCATGTCCTGCAAGGGCCTCTGAGGTCTCCACACAACTTTCTCTTCTCCAGGCTGAACATTCCCAGCCCTCCCAGCCTGGAGGAAGCACCTCCCAGCTAGGGAAGGTGCTCCAGTCCCCTCAGCAACTTCCTGGCTTCCTCTGGACTTGCTCCAACAGTTCCTTGTCCATCTTACACTGGGGGCCCTGGAACTGGACACAGCACTCCAGGTGGAGTCTCAGGAGTGCAGAGCAGAGGGAGAATCCCTTTCCTTCATCTGCTGCCCATGTTCCTTTGAATGCAGCCCAGGACAGGGGTGGTTTCTGGGCTGTGAACACACATGGCCAGGGCATGTTGAGTGTTGGGTCTCCCGTCACCCCAAATCCTCCTCCCAGGGCTGCTCTCAGTTCCTCCTGTGCCCACGTCACATCCATGGAGCTGCTGGCCAGAGTCAGGAGATGGGAGAGGTGCACCCCAGGTTTGGGGCTGCAGCTGTGGGGAGAAGCCCTCCCAGGCGTGCACAGACAGCAGCTAAACGGGCCGGGACTTGGAAATAAAGCACTTTTTGGGGCTTTGGGTTTGATTTTTGCAGAAGTACTACGGCAGGAAGTCCCCGACGGGGCGGGACGTGTGCCGGCTGCGCAAGGCCTACTACAACGCCCGGCACGAGGCGTCGGCCCAGATCGACGAGATCGTGGGGGAGACGGCGAGCGAGGCCGACAGCAGCGAGACCTCGGTGTGTGACAAGGACAACGGGCACGAGAAGGACGAGGACGTCATCCGCTGCATCTGCGGCCTCTACAAGGACGAGGGGCTGATGATCCAGTGTGAAAAGTGCATGGTGAGGAGCCCAGAGGGAGCCTGCTCTGTCCTCCTCTCCTCCACAGCAAAAGGAGCTTTTCACCAGCAGTTCCCATCTGCTTGGTAGCATTAATTTACTCTTCAGGTCTTTTACTTCCTCTCCACAAGAGGAGAGATTCTCTTTTCACAGGGAAAATGCGACTTGCATTGAGCAGAGGAGCTGAAACTGCCCCAGCTCCTGCCCTTGGGAGAGAGAAATTAGTTTTAAAATTTGGGGCTTTTACACTTAATGTTGTATGGAGATCTAGTCTGTCTGCTAATGTGGTGTGAAATAGTTCATAGAAAATCTTGAATTTCCTGTGTGAAGCTTATTTTCTTGCTTTCTTCAATATTTATTGAGAAGATGCAGTTTGCAGCTGTAATCTGTGCCAGGACTTGCTGACTGTCCCTGTTTTTCCAGGTCTGGCAGCACTGTGACTGCATGGGGGTGAATTCGGACGTTGAGCACTACCTGTGTGAGCAGTGTGAACCTCGAGCTGTGAACAGGGTAAAACAAGACTCTCCTTCCTATTATTCTTATAAACTACAGCAGCTCCTTTGGGTTTTTTTTGTCTTTGTGTTTAAAATTTGTATGTTTTGGGATTGGTGAAGCTTCCTTGATTTAGGTTCAGTTGTAAGAGGGGTCAGTTTTTCTCTGTGTATTTCCAAAATGGTGATAGCCCAATTTTGAACTGATCATGGTGAGCAGCTCAGGATTCCTTTCCTTTTTTCCCTGCAGGAGGTTCCCATGATCCCACGCCCCCACTATGCCCAGCCTGGCTGTGTTTATTACATCTGCCTCTTGAGGGATGATCTGCTGCTCCGCCAAGGTGAGTGCTGGCTCTGGGGCCTGCTGGGGTTTCCATCAGTGTGCTGGGATCTCTGGCATTACCCTGTCAAAAATACTTCCATTTTTCACAAGTGGAAATAACTCCCTGTGATGCTGGGAGTGATACACAGTCAGAGTTCTCACAGGCTGTTGATGAAGAAATGTTAATTAGCACAGCCAGGGCTGTCCTGGCCAGGGGAGGATGATGCTGAGCCAACTGCTGATAGTTAACATTTAGAAGTAAAGGCCAAGAAGGCTGTTAGACCTCCAATATTGTAATGCAGAATGGTCATTAAAGGATCCAGCTCATTGCTCATGTGTTCCCTATAGCTTATCTCTTCTGGACTGTGCTCTGAATTCCTGAATCTCTCCAAGGCAGCTGCCACAGACACAATTCAGCTCACTGATTATCATTTTTTTATTTCATCCTACAGATACACAGAAGGTTAGAGAGTACTCTTTATCATTATTAGGAAACTGCTCTTGAGTGAGTGAAACCAGTTGATAAGTTTTCTAGAGAGGAGCAGGAGATCCTTAAGTAAAATGGGGAATTAAAAAAAGGTCAAAGAAGAGTGTATTCTTTATCCTGTCTGCAGGATTCTGGAATTTTCATTCAGTCCTCCTTGTTGGGTGTTGCTCTGCATTGTCTGTTCTGTCCAGAGTTCAGCCTTTGGGTTTCTCATGTCTTTTTTTGCTGCAGAGTAACTCACTTCAGGGTCTGTATCAGAACTTGCTTTTACATTCTCTATTGAAATGATGATGTTTTATCTGGTACCTGTGGCATCTTCCAGGTGTTCAGAGCATTAAGATAATTTCTGTCACAGTGTGTTAGATTTTACTTGTGCCTCTGATCTGATCTTGGTGGCCTTGATTAGAGAAATTCCCTCTAAAGAGAGAATTGTCCCTCTGTGGCTGAGCTCCATGTGCCATCAGCAGGGGACAGAGGAGCCCAAACTGCAGCTGTTGGGCACCAAATGCCTCTGCAGAGAGCAGATGAAGCAAATTCCACCACAAGGTGCTGGAACAGAACATGCAGCTCCAGCAGGGAAAGGGTGATCCATGGGCTTGTTGCTGGTCTCGAGTTTTCCACCCAGAGTCCTCAGGCAGGACCTTTACTGTGCTGTGGGGGTATCAGGCAGCTTGGACAGAGGGAGAAACAGCTTTTTACTCCCTCTGGTGTCTAAAAGGCCTCATAATTCCACATTCTGAGGCAAAAGTGTGGCCTGCAGCCCTTCAGTCTGTGTGTGGGTTTGCATTTTCCTGGGAGTTGTGGATTGGGAAGAGGCTGATGTTGCCACAAAGCCTGGAAGTGCATTGAGCCCCTGCCTGCCCAGGAGGAGCTGCACCCTGAACATCAGTTCCAAGCTTGAGAGCTGATGTTTTGGAGGAACAAGACTAAAAATCAGCTGTGTGAGTGGTCACACTCTGCTGTGACCAAATCCCTCTTGTTCAGAGGGATCTCAGGGAGGGTCCTTCAGCTGGTGGTTGCAGAACTTGTTTCTTAATTTCTTGACAATTCTGCTGGAAGTTGTTGAGTATTATACCACAGACAAGCTTCCTTTGCAAAAATTCCCTAATACCTAAACCCAGGAGATGATGCAAATAAAACAGATCTGATTCATCACATCTCTTGGAGTGAACATGGAGTTCTGCCTTGGATAGGAATTGATAAATGGGTCAGAATGGATCCTGGAAAACCCACATAGCCAGAAATTGTAACACATCATCATCTCTGATGCACCAGCACAGCTGTTGTGGTTTTTTCCCTTGGAAACTTCCTTTTTGAGGCAGAGGGGCATCTAGAACATCTGTATAAACTGGAATTGAAATCAAGTTTCCTGATCTTTCGAGCAAGAGAGCATCTGTCTACATCTTCTTCTGAATGCTTCTTTTTCAGTCAGGTACAATAATGCTGGGGTTGCTTTCTTCTCATAGGAAGGGTGAGGTAGAAGAGTTGAAAAAAGCTCATTTAAAATTAGGTGGTTTAGAATGGAATGGTTTTATTTACATTCTGCTTGGGGCCAGTAGCTCCTCTCAGTATGTTCCTTATTTTCTAAGAGAGTCTTTTAAGGAACCCACCTCCCCAATTTCTTTAAAAGTTACCATTGAAGTTGTAAAGGAAAGCTGTTATTATCCCAGTTTTAGCTCAGGTGGGAAGGAGACACCAAGCTGTGTGGTGTGGTCAAAATGCTGGAGGGAAGGGGTGGATCCAGAGGGTCCTGGACAGGGTGGAGAGATTGGGACCATGTGAACATCATGGATGTCAACAAAGCCAAGTGCAAGGTCTGCACCTGAGTCAGGGCAGTCCCAGGCTCAGCTGCAGGATGGGTTGGGAAATGGCTGAGAGCAGCCCTGGGAGGAGGATTTGGGGTGATGGGAGACCCAAAACTCAACATGCCCTGGCCATGTGTGTTCACAGCCCAGAAACCACCCCTGTCCTGGGCTGCATCCAAAGGAACATGGCCAGCAGATGAAGGAAAGGGATTCTCCCTCTGCTCTGCACTCCTGAGACTCCACCTGGAGTGCTGTGTCCAGTTCCAGGGCCCCCAGTGTAAGATGGACAAGGAACTGTTGGAGCAAGTCCAGAGGAAGCCAGGAAGTTGCTGAGGGGACTGGAGCACCTTCCCTATGGAGTCAGGCTGGGAGGGCTGGGAATGTTCAGCCTGGAGAACAGAAGGTTGTGTGGAGACCTCAGAGGCCCTTGCAGGACCTGAAGGGGCTCCAGGGAAGCTGGAGAGGGACTGTTCATCAGGAATTAGAGTGACAAGACAAGGGAGAAATTGCTTCAAACTGACAGAGACAAAATTTAGGTTGGATACATGGGAGAAATTTCTCCATATGAGGAGTCCTTAGGAGCATCTTTTGAACTTTGACATGATTGATAAATGAGCTTATATTAATGAAAATAGAATTACTTGTGCTTCACTTTAATCCTGAATCTGGTTATGGCAAAACTGGAGTGTTGATGGCCCTGGGGCCACATTGTCCTCAGTGGTTCCCTGGTATGTGTTTCCCAAGCTGTGAAACCTGCTAATTGATAGCAGCAGTATCTGTGGAAGGCAAACAGACACCATGACTACACATATGCAAAAATAGGGAAAAAAACCCAGGAGTCATTGTAACTTAACAAGAGGAAAATGTTCTACCTGAGTCAAAAAGGCAAAGGGAGTATCAGAAATTGTTATGCACAAAATAGCAGAGTGATTGTGCCTTTCTGTAACCTCCTGGGGGTCTGTCTGCTGCCTGCCCTGTGCTGCTCTGACACCCCATTGCACAGAGGATCTCACTACCTGTAAAAGGAAGGATAACGAGGGTAATCTGATCTGGATCATCTTTTCTCTGGACAGTCTGCCCAGGTGATTTGGAGGGTGAATGATGAAGGTCTGTGAAATGTGGCTCAGGAAGGTGTAACGATGCAGAAATAAGGGAACAAACAGAAATTAGCTGGCAACAGTTAAACTCTAGGAAGATTTTTTTGCAAAAGCATAACTAGACTGTGGCAAGCCTTGCCACAGGAAGGTGGAGAGGTCAGAGTATAAATGATTCCAAAAAAGATTAGACAAATTCTTGGAGGAAGGATTAATCTCTAAAGCTCTAGCCTTTGGCTCTGAAAGTCCATAAACAGCAGAAAGGCAGCTGGGCAGGGGCAGCACAGGGAGGCTTTTCCTTGGCTTGCCTGTTCCTGTGCTTTTCTCCTCCTGAGCAGCTGCTGCTGCCCATTTCTCCAGCCAGAACATTCTGCTGTGTGACCTCTGGTCCTCCCCAGGGAAGGGTTTATGACTTGGGACCTTCCAGGTTTTGGTAATTTTTAGGTAAATAACAGAAGAAGTGGAATCTCTTTGCAGCCCTAGAAGTGCTTTAGGTGAGATGGAGCTCTGAGCAGCTTGGTCTAGTGGAAAATAGCCTTGCCCATGGCAGGAGGGTGGATCTGGATGGTCTTTAAGATCCTTTCCAACCCAGGTCATTCTGGGATTTTGCAGGTCAGAGGAGAGAAGTTAAGGAGTAAATTCATTTATGGGAAAAAATCAATAAATTTAAGTTTAGGGATTGCCCTCAGGAAATAGTTTTTGATTGCCAGCAGTGCCAGTTTGTTCAGTCCTTTTTGCATTCTCTTTACCTTTCCTACATCTCATTGGAATTCTGCTGTAATAACCAAAGGCTTGGAGCTTCTCAGGACAGGATTTATTTTCTTAATAGTAATCTTCTCTCTAAGTATCTTCTCTCTCAAAGATTTATTCTTTACACATTGCAGCCATCGCTAATTCCTACACCTTTTCCTAATCATGACTGACATGTTTACATATCCTGTGGTCTGTCATGGTTTTGATTCCTTACAGGTTGGTGTTTTCAGTCTGGGCATGGAAAGTTATGGGCAGTTTTTCTGTAAAGCTGCTGTGAAAAACATCTGAGTGTTCTTGGCAGGTTCTGCAGTGGGTTCATTCCTTACAATCCAGCATTAGGAGCCTCTGTTGTGTTTGTTTTAATGACTGTTTCCTCTGGTTCTGGTGTGCTGGGCTCAGGCCAGGCTCTTTACAGGTGTGTCCTTTGTGCCCCTGGACAGGTGACTGTGTGTACCTGATGAGGGACAGCCGCAGGACCCCCGACGGGCACCCGGTGCGGCAATCGTACCGGCTGCTGTCCCACATCAACCGCGACAAGCTCGACATCTTCCGCATCGAGAAACTCTGGAAAAACGACAAGTATGTGCAAGACAGCCCTCGAGGCTGAGACATCCCACTGGCCTGCCTGTCAAAGCACAGGAGTTTGGTGGGAGTCTCATCTTAAGAATGCAGGAATGAGCAGGGTCCCGGTGCAGAGGTTGGGGAATTCCCAACTGGAGCCTGTGCTCCACAGCTGCACAGTGGAAACATGTGAGGTTGGAGGTTTAAGGAAAGGATCAGAAAAAGATTTCCATCAGAGATAGAAATTGATGGATTTCCCCAGTGTTGGAACAGACTGTGTGTGCAGTGGCAGCTGTGAGGCTGTTCAGTGCTGTGCCCTGGCCAGTCAGAGTCTGCTGTGCCCATGGAAACCACGCTGGGAGTGTTTGCCCTCACTGCAGGCAGGAAGTGGAATATGGAACACTTGTGTGACTCAGCTGTTCATCACAGCCAAGTGCAAGAGAGGGAACTCCAGATGAAGCAGGGGACATGGAGTGAGTTGTGTCATGGGCTGATCTGTGTTTCTGTCCCCTTTGCACCCTCAGAGAGGAGCGCTTTGCCTTTGGCCACCACTATTTCCGTCCACATGAAACGCATCATTCCCCGTCTCGGAAATTCTACCACAACGAGCTGTTCCGGGTGCCCTTGTACGAAATCATCCCCTTGGAGGCCGTGGTGGGGACGTGCTGTGTGCTAGACCTGTACACCTATTGCAAAGGTGAGAATTAAACACATTCCTGAGCATCTGGGCAGTGGGCTGTGGTGGTTTAACCCCCGCTGAAAGCTCAGCAGTACCCAGCTGCTCGCTCTCCCTGGAATGGGGAGGGAACTGGGGAAAGTTAAAACCCAGGGGTTGGGATAAAAAGAGTTTCATGGTTGAAATAAATTAAAATATTGTAATAATAATGATAACAGTAGTAGTAATGGAAAGAGAGGTTACAGAAAGAGAGAGAGGTGTCCAGTATCTAAAGGGGCTGGGAGAAAGGTGGAGAGGGGCTCTTAATCATTAACTGGAGTGACAGGACAAGAGGGAATGGCTTCAACCTGAAAAAGAGGAAAATTAGGTTGGATACACAGAGGAAATTGCTCCTTGTGAGGATGGGAAGGCCCTGGCACAGGGTGCCCAGAGCAGCTGTGGCTGCCCCTGCATCCCTGGGCCAGGCTGGACAGGGCTTGCAGGAACCTGGACAGTGGAAAGTGTCCCTGCCCATGGTAGGGGATGGCATGAGGTGAGCTTCAGGTCCCTTCTAGCCCAAACCAGTCCATGATTCTGTGAATAAACCCCAGGAAGCACAAGTGATGCCCAGGGCAGTCATTCCCCACCCAATGCCCAGCCCCTCCCCTCAGGGGATCCCAGCCACCCCCACCGGGCTGGACACTCTGTGGTGTGGAATGTCCTGTGGCCAGCTGGGGTCAGCTGTCCTGGCCCTGCTGGCAGAGGAGGGGAGCCTGGAGAGTTCTGGGCTGAGGGTGAGCACTGCTGGGCACAACCAAACATTGGGGTGTGACCAGCAACATCCTCACCCTGAACCAGGCACAGCTGAACCAACCACTGGGACGAATTCACTCAGTTCTGGAAGCAAGGACATGCACTGGAGTAGTTCCTGCTGTCCAAAGGCCATGGGGGATGTTCAGAGCTGAGGATGTGCAATGGCTTTGCCCTGGGACAGGGATTCCTGTTTGAAGAGGGACAGCAGTGGGCAGGGAAGAGAAAATTATGTCAGTTGATAATTGTGTGTGTGAAAGTTTGGGAAGTGTTTGATTAGAGTGTGCAGGTTCTCCCTCAGAGTGACCCAGCAGCATGTCCTGCTGGGATTCTGAATGAGGGATCAAACAGGGGCACTGTGGCAGCCCCTGCCTCACTCACACTGTGATAAAGCACGTGTTTCCCCCTCAGTCCATGACTGGTTTTCCCTTGTTTTGATGGCAGGGAGGCCGAAGGGTGTGAAGGAGCAGGATGTTTACATCTGTGATTACCGCCTGGATAAATCAGCTCACCTCTTCTACAAGATCCACCGGAACCGCTACCCTGTGTGCACCAAGCCCTACGCCTTCGACCACTTCCCCAAGAAGCTCACGCCCAAGAGGGATTTCTCAGTGAGTGGGTTTGCTCTCATCTTCCTTACCTGTTTTTAGGAGACTGCATGGAGTTCTGGAAAGCCCCTGACTGTGGATAAGTGACGCTTGCTCAGCCAGAGGGTGCTGATCCTTTAGATGGGGGTCAGGTTCTGCTCCCAAGGAACAAGGGACAGGACAAGAGGAAACGGCCTCAAGCTGTGCCAGGGGAGGCTCAGGCTGAACATCAGCAGGAATTTCCTCATGGAAAGGGCTGTCAGGCCTTGGCAGGGGCTGCCCAGGGGGGTTTGGAGTGCCCATCCCTGGAGGTGCCCAAGGAAGGGCTGGAGGTGGCACTCAGTGCTCTGGGCTGGGGACAAGGTGGGGATTGGGCACAGCTGGGACTGAATGGGCTGGGAGGGCTTTTCCAACCCCAGTAATTCCATGATTCTGTGAGTATGCACAGCTTGGGGAAAAGCTCACTGGAAAGCAAGCTTGGAAAGAAAACTGGGTGTAACAGAACCTGCACATGAGGCAAAGAGGTGCTCAAGGGGTGGTGATGGTGAGCTCAGAGAGGGTCTCAGAGCAGCAGAAGTGGCAGATCTGCAAACCTTCCTTGTTCTTCGTGGAGCAGTGGTGTTTGTAGTGGATTTGGAGGAGGTTTCCAAAAAGCAAATATGATTTTTGTCATGGTGGTCTGTGGCTTGAAATTTATTTAGATGTGAAGAATCAGACAAGTCTGGCTCTAATTTATCTTATTACATGATTGTGCCTCCTCCTGTGAAATCTCTTTGAGGTACACCAGCATTTCCAGAGTGTCCTGCATTGGCACTTTCAGAGTATTTGATAGACCAGCACTTCCTTCCACTGTCAATTTGGTTTGGTATTGATCATAATCTTTATTGTTATTGCAGCCTCATTATGTGCCAGACAACTACAAGAGAAATGGAGGCAGGTGAGTCTCCCCTCCCAGACTTGAGATGAAATCATTCTGTTTGTTGTGCCCACTCTCCTCCTGCCCCTTTCCCCCGGGTGCTGTGGAAATAAGAAGTTTAAATTATTTATAGTTCTCTAAACTTTCAGAGAGATAAAAGGGAACAAGTGAGGAGGGATAGGCAGTCTTAATAATGTACATCAGGAAAAGAAAGGAGCCATTTGAAAGTCAGAAAAAAGCAGCTGAGTGAGGAGATGTCCAAAACAAGAGGCTCCAGCCTTCCCAGATGGAGGAACCCCAAGTCCTGGACCTGCTGCCCACGTCTGTGGGGCAGTCAGAGCCCAGATCTGGTAGAGACTGCAAGAACATCCCACTAAGGGCTGGACCAAAATGCTTTTGAAGCTAAAATCTTCTGCAACTGAAAATAAAAAGCCATTTGTTTTTCAAAGCTGAGTTTGGTGTGGTGCAGATAAAGTTAGGAGTGCAGGGACTGAGGGAAGAAATTGAGCTCCAGAGATCCCCCTGCCCATGGATGAGTCCTGGACTCGCTGGGAATTGTCCTTTCAGGTCAGTGTCTGACAAACTGCTGTTTAAACCCCTCTTCTCCTGCAAGGTCATCCTGGAAATCCGATCGCTCGAAACCACAGATCAAAGACTTAAACCAAGAGGAAGATTCCCTGCCCCTCATGGAGGAGGTGCTGGGGGCCCCTGAGCAGGCTCCAGGGGAGCTGCCCAGCCCCGAGGAGCCCGAGAAGGAGCCGGTGCCCAGCGAGAGCTGCGAGAGCGACAAGAAGGGGGACGAGCCCCCCTCGGACACGAGGCCGCTCTGCAGCCCCGAGGAGCGGCGGCACCTCCAGAGGGAGAGGCTGAACCAGATCCTGCTCAACCTCCTAGAGAAAATCCCAGGGAAAAACGGTGAGAGTTCAGGCTCTGGTTGCACAGCCCTGGCTCTCCTGCCGGGTCTGGAGTCACTTTGCTGAGCTGTGTTGATAAAATGAATGTTTTTGTCTGAATTTCTTGCTAGTGGGCGTTAGGAAAGTCAGTTTTTCTTGCAGCCACGTTTTCCTTTGCTACAGAAATCCACTAAATCCAAGTGAAATTTCTTACAACTTTGACAGTTTTGTGTAATACTTTTCATAACCACAAAAATCCATAAACTAATTCCACCCCCCCATCGTTCCATATCTACAATGGAGAAACTTAACAGACAGGCCCAGAAAGACTGAAGGGAATTTGGAAAGTCTCTTTTAACCTTTCATGAGCTTTCCTTGGGTTCTGAGTACCTGCTGTAGGTGTTGTCTGAGCTGTGGGATAAGGGGCAGGGGTTCCACTGGTGAAGTTTGTCCCTGCTTTTAAATTAAAGCCCAGGATGAGCCCTGTCCGGTCTCTTCCAAATTCTGGCAATGCCAGACAGTCATTAACGGATGGTTAATTTGGGTTGGGAGGATCTTTGGAGGTTGTCTGGTCCAGCCATGGCTCAGGGCATGACTCAGCACCTTGTCCAGGGGATGTTCTGGATTTCCTGGAGAGGAACATCCTTGAAAGAACCAGGAATAAGGAAACAGGAATTTTGTGTTCAAGGACCGATGGGAGGTGGCACTCAGTGCTGTGCTCTGGGTGACAAGGTGGGGATCGGTCAGGGGTTGGACTCAGTGATCCTGGAGGTCTTTTCCAACCCCAGTGATTCTGTGGTGACTGAAATGCCCTTTTCCCCTGTGCTCTGTTGCAGCCATCGATGTCACCTACCTGCTGGAGGAGGGCTCGGGACGGAAGCTGCGGCGCCGCACTCTGACCATCCCCGAGAGCACCTTCAGGAAGTGACCCAGGAGGGGCAGCCGAGCTCTGGGGTCTGTCACTGGGGCTGGGGGCCAGAGCCCAGCCCGGGGAAGGAGGGCAGCAGCAAACTGACAAAACTACAAACAGTAGCACCTGGGGGGCCGGGCCAGCACGGCGCCCACCCTGCTCTGCAGTGCTCTTGGTGTGTGTGTTGGTGGGCGTGCCTTGTATTGATGTTAGGTACTGAGGAAACCTCGTGGTTATTGTCCAGGATGGTCAAATTTAATTTATTTTTGCTTGATATTCCCACTCAGAGGAAAAAAAAAATTAAAAAAAAAAATAATGGGGAGGGCAGAGGAAAAGGACTGAGTTACTCTGAGGAGGATGTTCCCCACGGTCACTGCTAACCTGGGATTGTACCAGCCGCCCTCAGTGCCACCGTGGCCCACGCCGGGGAAGGGAATCCAGGAATCCAGCGGGGAGAGGAAAGGCCCAGTGGCTTAAAAGGAAAAGCTGCCCTAAAGCTGTGGCTTCTGATTTGCACAAGTTCCAAGAAGAGAGAGAAGCATCCCCAGACGAGCGCGAGGTTCGCCGTGGGATGGCCCGAGCACGTGTCCCTGTGGTCTGTGCCAAGGAGAAGCTTCCAGAGGCTCTTGGAGCAGGGCAGGAGCACTGGGATGAGGCACTTGCTGTGCGGGGGGAGGGGGCAGGGTGTGAGTTTTTTCACTTTTTTTCTGCAGAGAAATTTTATAAAAGCGAAGTCAGCTCCTGACGCCACCATTGCTGTTGGTTTTTTTGATAAGCTGTGGTTCTCGTGTGTCTCGTGTGTTGTGCAAATAAAAATCTGTTAAAAGAAAAAAGAAAAAAAGGAAAAAAAAAATCAACAAAAAAAACCAAAAAAACCCCAAACCCCAAGGACTCTTTCACTCCGTGCCCGTCAGG
The DNA here is from genome assembly GCA_013400435.1 of Pycnonotus jocosus. NCBI lineage: Eukaryota > Metazoa > Chordata > Aves > Passeriformes > Pycnonotidae > Pycnonotus > Pycnonotus jocosus. The sequence goes on from VWYP01011709.1 coordinate 92,067, forward strand.
CAGTATCCGAGCGAGTGTTTGTCGTGAGCTGTAGAATTTATCAACTGCTAACACTACCCTCGTGTGCTGGTGGACAGCTGAACGTCCGGGCAGCGGGTCCCGCTGGCCCCGCCCCCATCGCGATTGTCGCGACAGCCCCGAGCCCCCGGGACGGGCCCGGGGCCGGGCGGCCCCCGCTGCCCCTGGACGGTGGCTTTGCTTTCCTGTCTCAGACGTACACATGCATATCCAGTCCTGTTTTAGGTGTTCTTATAAGAAATCCAGTTTTTAATGTGCCAAGTTGTATATATCTGCTGCGTGGATGTAAAGCAATACCGTAGTTACATGTTCCTTTTTATGGACCAAGCTCGTCCTAATGTACATTCTTGTTATTATTATAATTATTTTACTCTTAGTGGAACATGACTCATTCCATTAACTTTTATGTGTTGATTTAAAAAGAGAAAACAAACAAAAAAAAAACACAAAAAAAAAGAAAGGAAAAAACCCTTTGAGAAAAAAAATATTTTATTAAAAAAAAAAAAGAAATAAGAAAATAGTTTGGAATATTTTCTTACTGTAGAGAAGCACTGTACAGTACCAGGAACCCTGAGTATAAAATACTCGTGCGTGTAGTAGGAATATCGCATGTCCAGACCCTCGAGTTGTCTCATTTAGTTTCAAACAGAAATCATTGTCTCAAATGGTGTTAAACACTAAAAAGTTTTTAAAAAAAAATAAAGTGCGTACAGAAGCGAGACACTAGCTCTGTCATTTTATCTTTCTTTTGTTGAAAGACTAAACAAAATGTTTTTTAGACAATCAAATGTTAGGTAAGTGCAAAGAATTGTTTTTCTTACTGGTGTAGAAATTAATGACTTTTTTTATTTTTTGGTTATTTTATAATACTGAGCAGACCCGTGTGTCCCCAGGATCGCCGCCGGAGCCAGGAAGCACTACGTTACTGCAAATAGAGCTGAACCTTAGTCTGCATGGGTGTAGGCTGTGTGATTGCTGAAAATAAATGCTGCTAATATATTTCCTTTTTACAAAGCATATCTAAATAGATCATTGTTTTGATGTTAATCTTTGTAAATTATGTATTACCAATTTTAACATTGGATGTAATTGCATAAAAAGCCTGCATCTCAATCCTGAGAGTCTAGTATTAAATGGAAAATCTTTTCCTATGACTGGCTCGGGGGGTTTTCTTTGCTGAGCTGGGTGGGAGTGTGGATGTGCCAGAGGGCAGGAAGAGGGATCTGGGCAGGCTGGATCCATGGGATCCACGAGGCCAAAGCCAACAGGGTGAGAGGGTCAGCAAATGCTGGGTGCTGCCCTTGGGTCACAGCTGGAAAGACCCCAGGGGTGCTGGAGGCAGCAGCTGGACACGAGGCCAGGTGTGTCCAGGTGGGCAAGAGGCCGATGGCACCTGGCCTGGAGCAGTCCCAGTGTGGCCACTGCACCAGGGCAGGGATCCTGATCCCCTTTGCTGCCTCTGCTGAAGCACCTCAAACCCCGGGGTCAGTTCTGGGCCTTTTATCACAAGAAAGAGATGGAGGGGCTGGAGTGTGCAGAGAAGGGAACAGAGCTGGGGAAGGAGCTGGAGAATTCCTGAGGGAGAATCCCAGGGAAGGGAACAGAGCTGGGGAAGGGGCTGGAGAATTCCTAAGGGAGCTGGGAAAGGGGCTCAGCCTGGAGCAAAGGAGGCTCAGGGGGGACCTTGTGGCTCTGCACAACTCCCTGACAGGAGGGGACAGCCGGGGGACATTTGGGATTTACTCCCAGGGAACAGGGACAGGAGGAGAGGGAACGGCCTCAGGCTGGGCCAGGGGAGGCTCAGGGTGGACAGCAGCAGGAATTTCCCCATGGAAAGGGGGGTCAGGGCTTGGGAGGGGCTGCCCAGGGAGGTTTGGAGTGCCCATCCTTGAAGGTGGCACTCAGAGCTCTGGGCTGGGGCATCGGGCACAGGCTCCGGCTGTGCTCCCCAGGAGCTGTGCTGACTCCCGAACACACCCAGCTGGGATGGGAACACGGGAACACCCAGCTGGGATGGGAACACGGGAACACCCAGCTGGGATGGAACACCCAGCTGCCGGATCAGCAGCGTTGTTTCAGAGGGTTCTGTGTGACCCCAGTGGCTCTGTAGTGGCTCTGCAGGTGTGGCAGGAGGGCTGGGGGCAGCACGGTCACCATGTGGGGTCTGAGGGGCTGTGACTGTGGCTGCCTGTGAGACAAACTGGGACAGGAGCCACTAAATCCACAGATTTCATCCCTATTGCCAGGGTATAAACCCCAGTGCCTGGAGCCCTCCTGTCCTGTGTGGGTGGCAGTTTGGGGACTGTCACCCCCGGGGCGTGTCCGACTGTGGCACCTGCAGAGAGAGACCAGGGTCCCTCAGGAATGAGACCGCTTCTCCTCCACAGCCCTTCTGTGGAACCTGATTTTTCATTTTCCCTTTCCCAGTCTGACTATGATGAAAATGCCAGGCTTGACCCTTACACTCCTTTTGAACCCAAGGCCCCAGGCCAAGGCTTCGAGGACTTTTTATAAAAAAAAAAATGGAAGTACCACCTGGCTTCCTCCCCTCCTGGCATGACCCCATTTGAAAGTCCAGAAGCAGCTGCAGAATTCAATCAAACCTCCTTAAGGCAAGCCAAGGAACATTCCAATTAGGATATGACGTCACTCGTCTGAGAATAAAAATTCCAGAGAGAGAAGTGAAAATGAGAGCAGAGTGAAAGGAGAGCAGCTTTACCCTGGCAGCAGAGCCCGGCCCGGGGGCTGACACAGCGGCTTTTTACCCCCGAAAGGGGAAGTCAGAAGGGTGAAGGGTGGCCTTCGGCCATGAGAGGGAGCAGAGGCCCAAATTCGCCTCTGGGGCCAGGCTGCTGCTGCCGTGTGGCCGCTCCCCAGTACGGCCACACCTTTCTTTCACTAGGGAGCCCAGCACGAAAAGTAAATTCTGGGATGAAATCACAAGCAATGGCAAAACCATGAAAAACTTGGAGCCATTTAGCCCCTACTGCCATCCTCCGGGCCATGAAAAGATTACTTGAAGTTATACAAATAACTAAACCAGTGACCTGGGCTGTTCCCAGTGCTGTGCAGCTCCCACGGCTTGGGGCTGGTCCCCAGCAGCTTCTCCAGCAATATTCCCGGCTCTGGGAGGCTGCAGCCGCCTCTCCCACCTCCGTGCTCTCCGTGGCTGCCAGCGGGGATGCTCAGAGCCAGCAGAGCCCCCTCTGCTCCCACCGGAGCCTTTCCTCATCCCATTCCCAGCGCCAGCCCGGGCCACCCACACCGGCCACTCCCAGCACTCATTCGCACACGTGGACACGTGAGTCACAACCTTTATTTCCAGCTTTTCCCCCGTGGATCGAGCTCATTCCTGTGGTTACAACTATTTACAGAGTGCTGGGACTGCGCGCTGGTGGCGGGGCCGGCCCCGGGGCAGAGCAGGCACGGGGAGGTGGCAGCGGCGGTGGGACACGATGGCATGGAGACGACACGGGGCAGGGTGAGGGCCGGGCAGGGAGAGGACCCGTCCCTGCCCTGGCACAGGGGTGGGCAGCAGCTGAGGAACCCGAGCCAGAGGAGCCGCGGCTCAGCGCCAGCGGGTCCGGGGACACGGTGGCAGACGGTGACGTCATGCAGCAGTGACAGGCACAGGGCAGGGTCCCCTGGGAGCCGCCAGCCCCGGAGGTGGTGAAGCCCTGGAGGTGGCAAAGCCGTGGCAGGAGACATCCCCTCCTGGAGCTGGCACCGGCTCCGGCAAGCTCAGCTGCTTCCTCGGGTCCCTTCCGCCTCCTCACAAAATCAGGGACGTGTAACCAACAGGAACGAGGCCGGTGCTGTTTCCATGGCAGCAGCGGATCCAGTCTTCGTCCACAGTGGAGAGAAGCTCCAGGATGTCCCCTTTTTGGAAGCTCAGGTGCCCGTCGGTGGTGCCCGTGTGGTCACACAGTGCCCGGACTGCCCTGCACCACAAATGTCATGGCAGAGTCATCTCCCCGGGGACCCCGAGGACCCTCAGAGGCTCCCACAGCACTCAGGGGGAGGGAATTGGGTAGAACCAGGGACCTCCTTAGGCAGAGGTGCCTCCTGAGGAGGGATCTGTACAAGGAGCCACCTGACAGAGCTGTTCTGGCAACCCCGGGAGTGGGAGCAGAGCAGGAGGTGTGGGGACATCAGAGGGGTGTGGGGACATCAGAGGGGTGTGGGGACATCAGAGGGGTCAGGATGGGGAAGAGGGAAGCAGCCAAACACCGTTTGGGATGGCCACATGCCTGCCCTGCTCACTCGCACAGAGCTGTTCCGACCTGCCACAGCCGGGTCACAGCTGCCACATGCTTGCCACAAACAAGCTGCCATGAATCCAGAAAGTACACAAGAAAATGCTAAAAATTGTCCCCAAAATGCCTGGGGAAAACAGCTGATCCCATGCAGGCAGAGGCTCAGGTTCCCCCAAAGCCCAGCAGAGGAGGGGGATCCTCAGGGATGCAGTTATGGCTCAAATGGGCAGGGATCCCTTTCCCTAGAGAGACGTGGGACCCCCAGGCTGTGTCTGAGAGCAGCCCCGGCTTTCCTCCCTCCAGAAAAGCCCACCAGCAGCTCCCAGCCCTGCCCAGTCCCGTGCCCTGCCTCACCTGCGGGCCTGGGGCGGGGCGGGCGTGCCCCGGTCCGGCTGCTCCGGAGCGCGGCTCCTGTCGGACGCCAGGCCCTTCACCACCCCGGCCAGGACACGCGGGCTGGGGGACAGCCAGCGGGACGGTCTCCTGCCACAGAGCAAAGGGAGCCACAAGCTCGCCTGGGAGCTCTTCTCACTGTTTATCTCAGACTGTTCTGGGGATCTGGGAGCTGACAAGGAGCCATCAAGCACCACTGAGCCTCCCCACGAGCTCCCGCTGCTCCGCAGGAATGAACAATGGGATGGTGGCAGCACTTGGGACACGTGCTAATCCCAGGGACACTGACCATGGACAAGGGGCAGTGCAAGATCCCCACGAGGCCACCTCGGTGAGCCAGGCACAGAAACCCTTCCTCAGCACACGCCTCTTCCCCCTCTGCCTGCCCAAGGTCTTACCTGGATCTGGCCAAGATGGTGTCAGGGCTGGGGGGGAAGCTCCTGGACGAGGGGTTGGTGGCTCCAAAGAGCCGGCCCAGCCAGCTGCCCTTGTCAGGACTAGGAGGATTGCCCAGCTCTGGGCCAGGAGGTGCAGCCTGGTTCCTGTTGGCAGGAGGCTCTGGGGAAGCAGCCAGGAGATTCTTCCCAGCAGTGGGATCGTCCGGCTTGGTGAGTGCTCCAGTTCCAGTGGGCAAGAAGAGGTCTTCAGGGGAAGATGTCCCTGAGGTGTCAGTGCTGCTGCAGGACTTTGGGCCAGAGCACTCAGGGTCAGCTTTGGTCTGCAGGAGCTGCAGCTCCGTGCCTCTGGGCTCACTCACAGAAGTTTGGGATTGCACAGCCTGGCCCGGGCTGGGATCCCCCGCAGCCCCCCGCAGCTTCGTCCACCAGACCAAGGGAAACTTTTCCTTGCTAGGAGCAGTGTAAATCCTGGAGCTCTGGCTCAGCTGGCCCCACCAGCCACTGAGGCCAGCCCCAGTGCCCCCAGTGCCCTCCTGAGGCCCGTGACTCTCGGGGGGGGTGTCAGATCCCAGCAAGGTGCGGCTGAGCTGGTCGCCCCAGCGCAGCACGTGCTGGAAGGTTTGGTGCAGGGCAGCCCCCACTGGGGGGGCAGGGACCAACCCTCCCATGGTTGCTTGGGACCGGGCCCTTGTGCTGCCCCCTGTGCCCCCCACCCTGCCCAGAGCATCGGGGGGGGTCTCATCCTCCAGGCTGTCCCCGGCAGCACCGCTCCGGCCCTCCAGAGATGCAGCCCCCCGCACCGGGACGGGGCGACGGCCGGGAGACAGCGGAGACCCCAACCGGCGGGACAAGGGCCGGACATCCACGGAGAGGTGGTGGTGTTCAAAGAGCAAGTCCAGGTGGAAAGTCAGCACCGAGAGGGGTTGGATCAGCAGCAGCAGTTCGTCAGCAAGGTGGGGAAGAGGGCCTTGGCTCAGGGCAAAGAAGGCCGTGGGTGAGTAAAGCACAGAGATCACACCTGTGGGGACGGGGACAGGTGAGGCAGGTGGAGATGCCCTGTCCTTGCCTCATCTCCACCAAGAGCCAGCCAGGTTGTGCAGGTCAGTCAGAGCACCCTCTGTGCTGAAGATGCACCATGGAAAATGATGCCCTGATCCACTAGGGAAACTCCAGCCAAGCACGGATGTATCCCAACCCCAGAGTGAGATTATCAGCCTGGCAGGGATGAGGGGGCATGGGGAGGGAGCTCCTGGGCACTGTTCCTTACCTGGGCTCTTCTGCAGGTGAGATATCCACAACTCCAGCTGTTTAATGCTAAACAAGACAAAGGGAACCCAAATTAGAGCCCCTGAGACAGTTCCAACCTACGGTGGCAGTGGGGCCAGCAGGGCCAATACTCACTTCAAAAGGCCGAGGATGAAGGCATGGAACTTCTGCCTGGTGCTGCTGAGGGGGGCCAGCCCGGCCACGTGCCAGCACAGGGACTGCAGGGAGCGGGTGTTGGGGCCTGTGGGGTGCAGAGCACAGACAGTCACTGCCCAGGGTACACGTCCCCCAGCTCGGGCTGCAACAGAGCTCCAGGCTCCTGGAGATGCCCCCAGCCTCATTCTCACCTGTCTTCACAGAGGCTTCCACCACACTCCAGGGGGAGTTTTTCCGCTGGCCTGTGATAACATCCTTCTGGAAGGGCTTCAGCCCGTCCTCCACCAAGGCGTAGAGCGCAGGGCAGAGGGTGTGCAGCAGCAGGTACCCCACGTCGGGGTTGAGCCGGCTGTCCCCCAGCTGGGCCTGAGGGAGGCACGAGGAGAGGGGAGGGAGGGGAAGGGCAGCACCTGACCCTGATCCTGCTGGGAGGGATGGGGGAATCCCATCCCCGGGACTCCCAAACCCCCTCCTGCCCGGCCCGGCCCAGCTCTCACCTTCTGCACCAGGTTCCGTGCGGTGCTGAAGTGGGCGATGACCTTGTCCACAGCGGAGCTGACGGCGACCAGCAGCGCTGGGGACGGAGAGAGAGGAAAGAAGGGTCAGCACGGAGGGACCCTCTGGGCACCGAGTGGCCCCGGACACCACCACCGGACCCTGCAGCACCCACGGTCACCGAGCCGGGCCGGAGCCGCAGGTGGGAGACCCTCGGGGGGGCTGGGGGGCGGCTGCACCCGCGTTCTCCGGCTCGATAGGACAACCTGCCGGGGGTGGGCAGAGCCGGGCCTGCTGGCAGCGCTGCCTGTCCCTGTCTTCACTGTCCCTGTGTGCCTTTCCCCTGCTCCAGCCCAGCGCTGCGGGTGCCCAGGACACTGACCCACCCCAGGACGAGCCCCTCGCACCCTCCCGACCCTGGGGGTCCCGTTGCCCCCTCCTCCCCTCCCGCCCCGTTCTGTCCCACTTCCTCGCCCCCC
>VWYP01011709.1:105039-116440 GCA_013400435.1 Pycnonotus jocosus
TGAGGTGCAGCACAGGTATGAGGTGCAGCACAGGTGTGGAGTGCAGCACAGGTGTGGGGTGCAGCACAGGTGTTGGATGCAGCACAGGTGTGGGGTGCAGCACAGGTGTGGGGCATAGCACAGGTATAGGATGCAGCACAGGTATGAGGTGCAGAACAGATATAGGATGCATCACAGGGATGAGGTGCAGCACAGGTATGAGGTGCAGCACAGGTGTGAGGTGCAGCGCAGGTGCGGGGCACAGCACAGGTATAGGATGCAGCACAGGTATGAGGTGCAGCACAGGTGTGGGATACAGCACAGGTGTGCGGTACCATGTGTCTGGGGGGTGCAGCGTAGATGTGCAGCGCCATTCAGCTGACATGCTGTGCGGGTGTGGGCACAGAGCAGCTATGGGGTACAGAGCAGTTATGGGGTACAGAGCAGTTATGGGTTGTGATGCAGACGTGGGTCACTGTGTGGGTGCTGTACAGGTATAGGGTGCACTACAGGTGTGAGGTGCTGTGAGGGTGGGATGCATCACACACCCGTGTGCATGGGCGAGACCCCGGCTGCCGGGGATCCAGCTGCCCATCGACCCTTGAGGGGACGCCGCAGGGATGACTTGGGCCGAGGACGTGTTGGGTGGGGACACGCGGTGACACCTTCCCGCTGCTGCTCGCAGCTCCTGCCTGACCGCCCCGCCCGCCCCGAATCCCCTAATCCCGGCTCACCCGCGTTAATTAATCTCTCTGTGGAGCCCTCTAATCCCTCTCCCTCCGCCGGGGACGCGGGGGCTCGGGGCAGAGCCTCTGGCTCCAGAATGGGTGTCCTTGGGGAGTGGGAACAGGGGATGGATGGGGGGCTTTGCCTACAACTCCGGGGCTCTGCGGGGTCCTCGTATCCCGGGGCTTTGCCCACAGGCCCAGGCGGGCAGCGGGGCTCTGCCGTGTCCCGGGACGCGGTTCCGTGTCCCTGTTCTGCTGCCTCGGCCACTCGAGCCGCCAGCCCTGCCGATGGACACGAAATGGATGGAAGGATATTGGAATAGAAATAAGACATATGCTGGAATTAATTCCCAAAAAATGCTCCTTTTGCTCCCGGCCGCCCCGCAGAGCAGCCCCGCGCCCCCTTAATCAGGCTGGCTGCAGTGTAATCTGAAATAATCAAATTAGAGAGAAACCGCTAATCAGCATTGAGCTCTTCGTGTGTGTCATGGAGCCTAATTGCTGCGGGGCGCAGGGGGGGCCGCCAGCAGCGTCCTGCGGGCAGGGGCTGCTCGGGTAAGGCCGGGCTGCAGCGGGGAGAGCCGGCAGGGCACAGCGGGGTGGCCGCCAGCACATTCGTCCTGCCTGCCACCATGTCCTGCCCACACTCGTGTCTTGCCCGCTACCGTGTCCTGTGTGAGCCCTGCCCGTGTCCTGCCTGCACCCGTGTCCTGCCCACACGCTGTCCTTGCCTCCATCCTGCCTGTGCCCACTGCCAGCGTGTCCAGTGTCCAGCCTGTGGCCGTGTCTGCCCTGCAGCTGTGTCCTGCCTGCGCGGTGCTGAGGGAGCTGTGGCAGGGGACGAGGGTGCAGCCAGAGCACGGCTGTGCCCCGAGCCCTGCACCAGGTGCCGCAAACGCCGCAGTGCCGTGGCTCGGGTGCCCCAGCCCACCTTGCGCTGTGTGACCTTCATTTAATCGCGTTAATGCCTCGAGTCTGCTCTGCAATCAGGCGGTATCAAACCTGCCCCTCCCCCCGGCAATAAAGGGAGCGGAGATGGAAGGGGAAAATAACCAAAGATTAAACATTAATCTGCCCGGGGCCGAAAGGGGCTGCTGGAGTGGGTGGGAGGGGACCTGTTGTCTTTGGGCTCCTGCTGCACCACCCAGGTCTGTGGGGCCTGGGAGCGGCCCCTCGATGGGGCAAGGACACCCAAGGGTGTCCTGGCTGCTCCCGGCTCTGCAAAGGGCCAGGACTGGAGCTGGGGTGCTGCAGCATCCCCCTGTCCTGTCCCATCCCCGGGCAGTGTGCTGTGGGGTTGCAGGAGGTGCAGAAGGAGTCTCCCCCAGACCAGCTCAGAATCTCTCTTTATTATTTAAATCCATTATGTACAACGACCAAAAAATAAAAAAACGCTCTTAAATTCTCTGCGATATGAAAACTACAAGCTCTGTACATCGACTGCCGTGAGTGCAAGAGTGGAGGATCATGGTCTTTGGTGGCTAAACTTGCGCCCGCGCACGGCCGGCACCCCCAGCCTCTCCAGCCTCCACCGGGGTGAGCACCGGGCCACGAGGTGCCACGGCGCAGGGCAGGGGCGGCGGTGACAGGAGCACAGGGTGGCTCTGACTCCCGACACGGGGCTGTGGCGTGGGCAGGGTGCACCAGAGGCGCGGCCAGCGGGAGCTCGGTGCTGTCCGAGCCAGCCCGCGCACTGCGGGGCGCTGGGATGACCGCTAAGACATCTACATCACTCAGTGTGGACACGACCCGGGGACGTGAGACACGCAGCTCCGCTGCAGATCCCTGCCCGAGGGGCTGCTGGGGACACACCGACCACGGGGACGGAGCGGGGCGTGGGAGGGGGCAGGGAAAGGCAGTAGAAATCCATGGAAAAAAGGCAGTGCAGGACATCCCCTCTGGCAGGCACTGCCAGGATTCCTGGTGGGCTGCTGCACCCCGCAGGATGGGCTCCCAGAGCAGCTGCGCTCCGGACTGCTCCCGACGCCCCAAAAGACGAGGGTGGAGAACTGAACACCTCACTTCAATAAGTACCGCGGGGAACAAGGCCTCGCCCTGTGCTGAGGGTCCGGCGGGTCCCGGTCAGCGGTAGCTGAGCCCCAGAACACGAGGACGAGCCTTGGTTCCTGTGTCCGGGAGTGGGAAGCAGCTCGCACAGCGCGGCGGGGTCGGAGGGGACACTACTCTAACCAGGACTGAACACGGTTGGCCCAAAGCGACACTGTAAGCAGAGCTCGGCTGCTCGGCAGAGCCACGACTCGCACACACATTGCACACTACTGTCTCGGGGGGGCGGGGGGGAGGTGGCACGGGGCACCTGTGGGCACCCCGGGCCCCTGTTCGATGGGGGGTGACCCCACAGTCCCACACGTCACCCAGGTGCTGCCCGGGATTGGCATCTCTTTGTAACTGCCTTTTGCTCCTGCGGCACTGGTGACTGGCATCTCCAGGCAAGCTGGAAGCGGGACTGCAGCGCAGGGCAGGGGAGCAGAGCCCGGGCTGAGCAGCCTCCTGGAGCCACAGGCAGTGGGGTCCTTGCAGGTGACCCGGTGAGCATCCTCCTGGAGCCACAGAAGGGTCCTTCCAGATGACCTTCTGGACATCATTCTGAAGCCACAGAGGGGTCCCCTTGGACTGACCCTCTGAGCATCCCCCTGGAGCTGCAGGCAGCAGAATCCCCCCAGGCTGCCCTCATGGGGGCACGTGGGGGGGCAGCCACAGTGCCCGAGTGTGGGGCAGAGCCTTGTCCAGCAGCACATCCCAACCTCACTGGGACTCAGCACCTCTGAGGCAAAACGGTCCCACAAACCGGGGAGAGGGACTGGGGGGCTGCTCAATGGAGAGCCCTCCGCCCCCAGCGCTGCCCCTTGGCACTCCTCACATCAGGGGAGCCCTGCCCAGGACCCCCAAGTCCTGGTACTCTGGGAAGGGGGAGTGCTGACCCTGGACCCCCATACTCTTCCTGCTCGGGGACCCCCTGCCATGAGCTCCAGCCTCCTCCCTCCACCCGGGCAGTGGACTCGGGGGGCTGCCTCTCCCTCTTCACCCTAAAGGCAAAGGTGCTGGGCAGAGCAATCTGGGGATCGAGGTGAGCGTGGGGCAGGCCCTGCTGTGACAGAGGACGAGATGGAGGAACTGCCAGCGCCAGCCTAGCCCCGAGGACAGGCTGTGGGACACACGGAACAAAGCGTGTGGGGCCCGGCCCCCCAGGGGCAGTTATGGGGAGCTGAGCTCCCCCGAGAGGCCAGAGTTTGGGCAAGGGCTCTGACCTGTCCTATGTCTCCGGGAGGAGGGCAGAACTCACAGATGGTGATGAGCAAGGAGGGGAGAGCCCGGGCGGGGTGCCCTCCTTGGGGCAGTCAGCAGAGCCCCCTCCTCATCCAGGCTGGGCCAGCTCTGGAGCTGGCTCATCCCTGCCGTGCCCCCGTGCCTGAAACAGCCCCTCCATGGCCTCGGGTGCTGCCTCTCACCTCATTTTCCCTCCGACACGGCGGGGCTGGTGCTCTGCTTCTCCTGCCTCCTCTGCCGCCGGGAGGCCCGGGTCCTTGCTGCCTGTGTGGGTGCCGCCAGGACTCACATGTTGGATGGGAGTTTGGGCTTCGCCGTTTCCACCTCGGGGCTGAAGGCCACGGAGCCCTTGCGGGAGGGACCTGCTGCCTGCCTGGACGTGGAGCCCGGGGACTGCGGAGTGGACGCTCCCGCCGTGGAGCGGCCGGGCTGAGCCAGCGATCCTGAAGGCATCTGCTGCGAGTGTGAGGGCTGCCCTGGGACCCCCGCACACGGCTTGCCGAGGAGTCCGGCTACCGAGGGCGAGGACCTGCGGGCCAGGTTCCCGGCAGATTTCCTGCCCTGCTTCAAGGAGCTCCCGTCGGCTTGCTGGGCCACTTTATTGGGAAGGGAGGGCTGGGAGGCAGAGAGGAGCCGGACATCCTGGGTGAGCCGCCCCACCGGCAGGCCCTGGATGCTCCTGTGCTTCACCAGCTGCTGGGGCTGCATCAGGAGGGAGATGTGGGAGCCGGTGGCTCGGGACAGGCTGTAGTGGAGCGTTCTTCCCGGCGGCAGCGCCTGCTCGGAGCTGGGGGACGCAGCGCTCGCCGCTTGCTGCAGCAGCGAGGTGGAGACCGAGGCACCGCGGGACCTGGAGAGCTGGGGCTGGGGGCCGGCCGGGGGCTGCTTGGCCCCCGCTGCCATCTCCCCCCTCTGCGCCGCGCGGGGCAGGGGCTGAGCCCCGGAGCTGGGTCTCTGCCCCCCGCTCTCCAGCGGAGCCTGGGACTGGACCATGGGGGAGGAAGGCGAGCCCGCGGCCGGCGTCTGCAGGTGGGACTGCGCTCCGGACGGGGAGCTCACGGAGGAGGGCCGGGAGCCCCCCAAGCTGGGCTGGGACCGGCGCACCGGCTTGGTGAGCAGGGTGGCCTCGGGCGAGAGCGGGCTGGAGATGGAGGAGGGCGGCAGGAAGATGTGGGCCTGCAGGCTGTGCTGGTGGGTCAGCGCGATGGCCACGTTGGTGGTGGCGGCGGCCGTCTGCAGGGGCGCGTGTACCAGCGGCTCCCAGATCACCGGCTTCCCACTCAGCTCCCGGCCCATCGCCATCTGCTGCAGGTCCTGGATGTTGTGGGCCATGTCCTGGTCGTGCTTCACGATCTGCTGGATCATCTCGTTGTTGAGGGGCCCCGAGCTGTGCTCGGCTCGCTTGCGGAGCAAGATGGAGTTCTTCTTCCCTGGAGGGGAGGCAGGAGTATCACCGACCCTGGGAGTGTGGGCTCTTGGGGACAGTATGGAGGGCAGGGTGGCAGTGGGGAAAGGACAATAAAACCTCACCAGCGTTCCAAGGGAAGCAAGACCCTGGAAAAAGTCCATACTGGAGCAGTGGAAGCAGCAGGGACAAAACAGGGGAGTTCTGAATCCAAAGGGACTGGGGCCTGGGGTCTTGTTTGTCCTCCACAAGCAAGAAAGGGTGAGGACAAGCAGCTGGTCACTGACATACACTGCAAGCACAGTGCAGTGCAGTGACATTTTCCTAGGGAAGCTTGTCCCATGGCCCTGTTTGGATCTTGCTGGGAAGGAGAGAGAGGGCAGGCTCCTTCCTCATGCACCCCATCATCCTCACTGCTGGGCACCCATGGGACTGGGGCACTGTGATCACCTCATCCCAGCTCTGTGACTCCATCACCTGTGGGTCTGGGGGCCCATGAGGAGTGGCAGTAGAGGTGGTTGTGCTGAGCCCAGGATGTCACTCCTCACCTATGCGGTCCAGCCTGTCCATGGCCACGGTCTCGAAGGCCCTGCGCATCATGGGGTACTCCTCCAGCACCTCGTTGAAGTTATCCACCGACAGGGAGTACAGGCGGCAGTAGGTGTCGGCTCTCACGCTGGCCGTGCGCCTGCCTCGTGTCAGCAGGCAGATCTCTGCAGGGACACAGGCCTGGGGTCAGGGTGACACAGGGCTGGGCTCAGGGCAGCACAGCCATCCACCCCCCTCCCAGCTGCTGGAGCAGGAACAGGACTGCCTGGCATTCCAACACCCTGCACAGAGGTGGAGCATGGCGCAGAGGCAGGGACAGACCCTGGAGCCTGCACAGCCACGGCTGTCTCCTTGGCCAGGTACAGCATTTTCCTCCCCTGCAGGCCATGGAGACACCCCCAGGTGTGACTGCTGTGATGGCCTGGCCTGTTTCCCTCCCAGAGCTGTGCCTGTATCCTATAAAATGGCTCCAGATGTTCTGCTCTAAACTCCCCTCCTCTCTGGCCAGCAGTGGGGTGGCGGATGCTCCCTCTGCCCCAGCCAGACAGAACTGTGGTGAAGTGGACGCCAAGACTTTGGCACTGGGCAAGAGGAGATGGGCAGGCAGAAACATTAGGGATGCCCCAGCTTCTGCTCCCGGGCAGCTTTTGGCCCCTACTCTGTTCACCAGGTCCCTCAGCCCAGCCTCACCCCCAAAGTAGGAGCCATCAGACAGCTTTGTCTCCTTGTTGCCCTTGGTGAGGATGCTGACCACCCCGTGCTGGATGAAGTACATCTTTTTGCCCACGGTGCCCTCACGGATGATGAAGTCCCCAGGCTGGAAGACCTCAAAGCGCAGCTTGGTCAGCATGGCTGTCACGAAGTTGGGGTCCGCGTTGGCAAATAGGGGCATGTTGGCCACCAGGTTGCGGCAGTTGAAGTTGATGATTTCCTGTGGGGTGAGGAGCAGGTCAGTGGGGATGTGACTGAGCCTGGCCCCTGCGAGCACCAGCCTCTGTCCCCCAGGTCACACCACCAGAGTGGTGCCCGCACCTCTTTGAGCGGCTCGCTGAGCTCCCCCAGGATGTTCTCCTCGTCAAACATCTTGCCCTGGTAGCGGTGCTCGTAGTACTCGTGGATGCGCTGGCGTGTGTCCCCAGGCAGCTTGTGGAATGACATGTACTGCTCCACCTGCTTGTACTGTTGGGACAAGGGGAGTCACATAAGGCTGAGCTGGGACTGCCTGCATGGCTGGACAATGCATCCCTTCTCCTCAATGATGTGGATACAGACACCCCTGCTCCAGTGACAAAGGTCACCTCTAGGGCAAAGGACAGGACCCCTGTGCACTCAGGATGCAGGTGGGCCCAGTGCAGAGGGCAGGATGGGGCCGCACTGTGCAAAAGTGACCCCCAATATGGACACCAATATTGTCTCTCTCTCAATGGGCAGCCTGAGCTCCACCTGCAACAACCTGAAGGAGAGTGGCAAGGACAAAGATCCCAACCTATGGAATCAGCAGGTCACAGCAGCTGTGCTGAGCTGGTTCTGGAGCTGGACCTGCTGGTGCCAGGACTCTTCCCCCAGTGCCCAGGCCCTCCCTCCCCCACCCTGCTGACCTTCTCCTGGTACTGGCGCCGGGATGAGTCCAGGGACTGGATGAGGGCGGTGGCGTGGCCGATGAACATGGCGTAGCAGGTGGCCCCCACGATCATGCTGAGCATGGTGAGCCAGACGTCGGTCATGCCCTCGGGAGCCTGCTGCCCGTAACCGATGCAGAGCATGTGGCTCATGGCCTTGAACAGGGCGTGCGAGTACTGCTTCCCCCACGAGTCGTTCTGCAGATGAGGGACAGTGGCACTGGGGGGTTTGTTGGAAGGTGCTGTGGGGCTGAACCCCCCAGTCCCACCTCCCTAAGCTTGGGAGTCCAGAGACCCAGTGAGAACAAGGTTCTTCCAAGGCCAAAGGGATGAGTTCTCCTCCAGAAAGAGGCATTGGGATTGTGTGAAGCTCTGAGCAGGCACCAGCCCCTGCTCTTGGGAGGAGGCAGGAGCCCCAGCGTCCTGTTCTTTACCAGAGGGATTCCCTGACTCCAGCGAGGTGGGCTGAGTTGGGAAGGTGATGCAGAGATTCCCTCTGTCCTATCTCACTGCTGTGACCACAGAGACACTGCTCACCAGCATGTCTCCCAGCAGCTCCAGCCTTGGGGTAGGAGACAGGGAACCAAATCCTGTCCCCACCATGGCAGATCCCAGCTGGAATCACCCTTGTCTGAGCACTCACCACCATGTGGTTCTTGGAGACCCAGCAGTCCTCAGGGAAGTCCTGCAGCATGGGCACCAGGAACTGCAGGCAGCCGTCCCAGTGGCACAGCAGCAGCATCATCCCGATGAGGTTGATGATCCTCATCACCGCGCTGGCCAGGTCGTAGGTCATGTGGAAGATCTGGGGAACAGGCAGGTGTGGAGCTGCAGAGAAACTCTTCTCCTAGAACAACCCTTGGAGCCCTCTGCCCTCCAGAGAGCTGTACCCTGTAGCTGGGGACCCCCAAGCTGGCCTGGGACCCTGACCAAGCCATCCCCAAGGGGTTCTCACCTCCTCCCACTGGTGGATGTAGCGGATGAGGCGCGAGAGACGCAGCAGGCGCAGCAGGCTGAGGATCTTGGTGAAGCGCACGATGCGCAAGGCCCGGGCTGTCTTGTAGACATCAGAATCCACCTGGGTCTCCAGGTCAACAATGAGGAAAATGTAGTCAACAGGGATGGAGGAAATGAAGTCGACCAGGAACCAGCTCTTCAAGTACTTCATTTTGATGGTGTGAGGGTCAAGGATGATCTCCGTGTTGTCCTCCACCACGATGCCTGTCCGGAAGTTCAGCACCAGGTCAGCCAAGAAGAAAGTGTCTGAAAGCACGTTGAAAACGATCCAGGGAGGGGTGTTCTCATCCTTGAAGAAGGTGATGCCCACGGGCAGGATGATCAAATTCCCCACCATCAGGAGCAGCATGATGAGGTCCCAGTAAAACCTGCAGGGTGGGAATGCAGGGGACAGAACGGGGCAGGGAGGAGCGGGGAGAGGCAGGACACAGGCAGTTAGACAGCAAACCCAGGATCAAAGTTAGGGTCTGATAGAGTGCAGAGAGGCAGGTGCTGAGGAGACACACAGATACACACGTGCCTGCCCACACACATGACTAACACCCTGCTGCTTGGCTGGGACGGATGTGAGCAGATGTGTGTGGAGAGGAGCAATTCAGCACCAGGCCAGGGGCCCAGGGGTGCAAAAGTCACCCTGTGTGGAAATGTAGGAGGCTGTAGGAGCATGGCTGTCTCCCTTTCTCCTGCAGGGCAGTGCATGCACACCTATGCCCCCACCCCAAAGCTGACACGTGCCCCATGGAGAACTCAGGGAGGATGTGGGCTTTGCTCCCTTGAGGCTCCCTGTCATCCGCTGTCTCCCCGCCACCACCCGAGCTGGCTTAGCAGGATTTGGGATAAGCTTTGCTGGTTATGCAAACTGAGTGCCGAGCTCCAGGGGCAGCCGAGGAGGAGCGGGGAGGCTCTTGTGGTGAGCCAAGCAGCAGCCAAGTAAGGATAGACAATGCCAGAATCAGGGGAAGGTGGGAGGAATGTCCAGCCCTAAAGGAGCTGCCAGCACGCACAGGGCAGGAGCTGCACGGACCTGGGCCTGCATCTCTCCTCATCCCCCATTTTCTGCTGAGAGTGGACAAGCTTGGAGGCTTTGGAGGGAAAGCCAAGAGATGCTGGGAGCAGCTGGTTATGTCAGGACACCCAGCAGCCCTGTTCACATGCAAATGCCACGAGGATGTTTTCATTCTTCACACAGACACATCACGCCTTTCTCCACCAGGCTTGTGACTCCTGGGATCCCCCATCAGAGCCTTTATGGGCCCTTGGGAAAGCAAGTCCAGCTCCCACCTTCAAGTGTCCCCAGGCATCCCCTGTTAGTCCCAGCCCTGGTCGTGGGTGTAGACTCAAATTTCCAAAGGTGATTTCAGGACAGCTCTTAGTGCCCAGTGGGACCAAACCAGCTTTTACAGGTGACAGAAGCCTGCTGGAATTTCCCACCCCACACCCATGGTGGGACACAGGCACTGGGCTCTCTGCAGCTGAGGGAAGGGAAGGGACATTGTGGTGCCATGAGAGGCTTCTTCAGAGAAAGAGCATCAAAGCCTGAGAGGGGGTAGGGGGAGGCACTCTGTCCTCAAGGACCCACTCCACGGACAGGAGTGATGCCAGGTCTGGAAACCACTGCAGGGCCAGGAGCCACCCTGAGGTCAGGAGTAACCCCAGGTCTGCGAGGGACCTCATAATCAGGAGCCCACCCCAGGTTCAGGAGCCTCTTCCAAAGTAACACCTTCCTGCCAGTGGCCTGGATTTGCTGGGCCAGGCAAGGAAACACAATTGAATTAGAAGGGGCCTGATCTGGCTGAGGAATTGCCCGAGCCTGCCCAGAGGTCTCGCTTCAGATTTAGGCTTAAGCTCTTTAGGACAGGCCTTGTCCTTCACTACGTGTCAGACTGAACACTCAGGGCCCTGATCTCCATGGCCTTTATGTATCTCCCTAATGTGATAAACACCAGAGTAATCCCCCCTGTCTGTCTACCTGCCAGCTCCCTTCATGGTGCTGGTTGCAGAAGCTGCTCCTGCCAATCTCAAGGCTCACAAACTTTGGGATGATTTCCCTGGGAAAAAGGCTCACAGGGCTGGCAGACCTGAGTGTCATGCTAGGGTGGTGGAAGGGACTGAGTGAGTGGTTGGGGCCCAGCGGTGAGGGGAGATGGCTACAGGTGCAGAGGACCCACCGGTTGCTGGCCCCATTCTGGAGTGCTTCCCAGGCTGGGGACATCATCCGTGTCACAGCTTGCTGCGGGAGAAGACTGCCTGGCAGCTTCATTCCCCGTGGAGAAAGCCCACCCTATATGACTCAACATCCCCGTGACACCCAGTTCCTCCCACATCATCCATCCCCGAGCTCCCACAGTGATCCCGGTGACACTGAGAGCCAGGCCCGGCTCCTTGCTGGGTGACCAGCCCTGCTCCAGCCGCGGGGAGCCGCGTCCCAGGGGGATGAAGGCTCCTTATCAAATTAAAAACAGCATCGAGAAGGGCGCGGGGAGCTGTAAGGGCAGGCAAAGCCCAGCAACCCCTGCCTCCCCCTCCACACGCCCGGGGCTGGGCCAGCGGAGCTCCGAGGCTCGCCGGAGGCGGGATGCCCCGTGGCACCGGGAGCCCCGAGAGACCGGGGGTGCTGGGGCAGGACAGAGTTATCTGTGCCAGCGGATAATCCCAGACAGGAAGGGGCTGGGGCAGCGCGGCCCCGGGCTCCGGCGGACGGCAGCCGCCTCCCCGGGCCGGTGCGGAGCCCCGGCTACCGGCACTTGTTGCCCCCACGGTGTCGGGCGGCGGCGCCGCGCTCAGCACCACGGACAGCGGCGGCGGGCACGGGGCCG
>VWYP01011709.1:117869-132766 GCA_013400435.1 Pycnonotus jocosus
GGCGGCGGGGGCGGATGGCCCGGGGGGACCGGGTCTGGGCCTCCCCGCTCAGGCCGCCCCGCCCTCTGCCCGTCTCTCCCGGTGTCCCGGTGCTTCCGGCCCTGCACGGCGGAGGCCCCGCCCGGCGCGGCCGCCATCACCGTCCCCAAACCGGTTCCAGCCCCGCTGCGGAACGCTCCAGTGCACGTTCCACGGGGACGGGGCTTGGCGGGTCGCCAGCGCCGCCTTCACGCTCCCTTCAATCATCGGCTGGGAACGGCGAGGCTCGTGGGGAGTCCAGGGCAAAGCCCCCCGTGCAGCGGGTACTGACTCGCGCCCCTGGATCACCCCATGGCCGGGGCCGGTTCGGCCTGTCCAGGCCCTGCCGGTGATGTCAGCGCAGGGCGGCGACGGGGACGCAGCCGGGGGCATTTTGGATGGGGGAAATTGCCGCGGGAGCTCTTAGGGAAAAGGGAGCTCTGGCTTCTATTCCGGCCCTGGCACAAACTGCCCAGAGAAGCTGTGGCTGCCCCATCCGTGCGGTGTTTAAAGCCAGATTGGACGGGTCTTGGAGCAGCCTGGGCTAGTGGAAGGTGTCTCTGCACATGGCAGGGGATGGAACTGCGTGAGCTTTAAGGTCCCTCCCAACCGTTAACGTTCCATGATTCTATGATTTGTGCTTGGAACCAAAAACCGTGTGAGGAATGTTTGAGAGCTGTGGAGCATGGTCTGTCAGGGTCTGAGGGGCTGCACCCCGCTGTGCCATCTCACCTCGGGGTCTTCTTGGCTCCAGCCTCTCATGTTCCCCTAGAGGAGCAGAGCTGAGGGTCTGCAGGGCTCTGTTAATGTCCGTTGGGAAGGGAAGGTTTGCTCCTGGGTAGTTCCCCGTGGACAGAGGGACATGTGTCACAAATCTTATGACATGGAAGGGATCCACAGAAATCAGCAAGTCCTGCTTCTGGCCTTGCCCAGGACATGCCAACAACCCCACCCTGGGCATCCCTGGGAGCATTGTCCAAACATCTCTGGAGCTCTGGCAGCCTTGGGGCCAGGACCATTCCCTGGGGAGCCTGGGTAGTACCCCAGCACCCTCTGGGGGAAGAAGCTATTCCTGTTACCAACCTAAACACCCCCAACACAGCTCCAGCCATTCCCTCGGGTGCTGTCACTGCTCACACAGAGCAGAGATCAGAGCTGACCCTCCTGAGGGAGCTGCAGCCCCCTGAGATCTCCTCTCAGTCCCAGCTAAAGCGACCAAATACCCCCAGCTGCTCCTCGTGTGGCTCCCCCCAGACCCTTCCCCACCTTGTGTCCAAGGTGTAGGTGTCACTTGGCAGTAAACCCGAGGCATCTCTTGAGGAGCTGCTCTCTGGCTGTCCATCACTGGTGCACAGGGAGGGACTCTGATGATATCCAGGGCTTCATTTCACCTTCCCTCAGTTCTCCTTGGTGCTGGTTTCCTCCTCCTTGGGCAGCTTAAAGAGAGAAGGTGCAAAAGCTGTTCCTGAAGCTGTGGGCGATAGAGATGGATGTGAAGAAGAGATATGAACCTGGGAAAAAGACCCACAGGGCAAAGGGGTGGTCTCATCCTGTCCTGTGGGGCTCTGAGATCTCTCAGAGGTTCCTCCCCTCTCTCAGATTCCCTGGCACACTCACATATGCTGCTGGTGGCCTCCCTGCCCTGCACTGGTTCTTGTCCCATGCAGCTGTTAATGCAGTCCCTGCCGTCCCTGTGGGTGGCTCACAGTGTCCCTGCTGTCCCCAGGGGTGGCTCACAGGTCCGTGCTGTCCCCAGGGGTGGCTCACAGGTCCCTGCTGTCCCCACGGGTGGCTCACAGGTCCCTGCTGTCCCCGCAGATGCCGCACTCCCGAAGGTACCGCTCGTCGGAGCGCAGCAGCCGCGGCAGTTACCACGAGCGCTACCGGAGCCGCAAGCACAAGCGGCGGCGGACGCGGTCCCGGTCCAGCAGCAGCGAGCGGGACCGGCGGCACCGGCGGGAGGACAGCTACCACGTCCGATCCCGGAGGTGAGTGGGGCTCGCACAGGATCACAGAGGTGTTGGGTTGGGAGGGCCCTCTGGGGTCACCTAGTGCGGGTGGCACAGGGACACGTCCGGGTGGGTTTGGGATGTCTCCAGAGAGGGAGACCCCCATGCTCGCCCTGGGCAGCTCTTCCAGTCCTCTGCCACTTTCCATGAGAAGAACTTCTTCCGTGTGTTGAGGTAGAATGTGGTGTGCTTTTGTTTATGGCCATTGCTCCCCATCCTGTTGCTGGACACCACTGAAAAGAGTCTGGTACCATCCTGACACCTGCCTTGGAGATACTAATGTGCAGTGATGACATTTCCTCTCAGTCTTCTCCAGACTAATGAGGCCCATCTCCCACAGTCTCTGCTCATTAAGAGAGATACTCTAGTCCCTTAATCATGGCCTAGTCATCCATACTCATCCAGGTTCCATGTGACCTGGGACTGCTCTGAGCAGTCACAGCTTGGGCAGTGTTTGTCACCAAACCCCCTCACTCCCCTTGTAGGGAAACTTCCCTGTCCGACCACCCAGGAGCCCTTCTGGCAGTGCTGCTCCACCACCTGAGCTGGGACTGAGGTCCTTCACAGCAGTGGCTTCAGTGACCCAATGGTTGCTCTGTTTGACACCCTACACACCCCACACTCCCAGTCAGACCAGTTTCCTTACTGGCTCAGCCTCAGTTTCTCACAGCAGAGTGTCAGATGTCTTAGTCCTTAAAAATAGTATAATCTTGGTGCAATAACAAAGTAACAGCTCTAGCAGGTACCTTCAAGGAGGGGTCCTGAGCAAAGGACCCGCTGAGCTTTTATCCCTTCACAGTCTCAGTACAGAAAGATCTGGGGTCCTCAGCTCTGGGTGTCCCTCACCTGGCTGAGACACAGGTCCCTGGCCCCCTCGTTATGTACAGGGTTGGCAGTTCATGACTTTTGGCCTTGGGCTCCCACCCCTCAGCTGCCACTGCCCCTGGAGCTGCCAGCATTGTGTGTATCCCCTCTTCTGTGCTTTTGTGAGACACCTGGAGCAAAGTTTTGGTGTTCCCAGTGTAACGAGGACATGGAACTGTTGGAATAGGTCCATAGGAGACTGGGAAGTTGTTAAGAGGACTGGAACACCTTCCCTATGGAGACAGGCTGAGAGAATTGAGGCTGGGAGAGTTTTCCAGCCTGGAGAAAAGAGTGTTATGTGAAGACATCACAGCACTTTCCAGTATTTAAAAGGGCCTACAAGAAAGCTGGAGAGGGACCCTCCATGAGGAACTGTAGTGATGGAGCAAGGAGTAATTGATACAAATTGAAAGAGAGAGAATTTAGGCTAGACAATAGAAAGAAAATCTTCCCTGTGACGGTGGTGAGACGCTGGCACACAGGTTGGATGTGGATGCCCCAACCCTGTCAGTGTTCAAGGCCAGGTTGGACAAGGTGATCTGCTCCAGTGAGAGGTGATGATGGTCTTCAAGTCAATTCCAAGCCCTCAACGTTCCCCTCCACATCCCTCTGCCCAGCTACGACGACCACTCTGCAGACCGGAGAGCCTACGACCGGCGTTACTGTGACAGCTACCGGCGCAACGACTACAGCCGCGAGCGGGGCGACGCCTACTACGAGCCCGAGTACCGACATTCCTACGAGTACCGGCGCTCCCGGGACCGCGAGGGCAGCTACCGCAGCTGCAAAAGCAGCCGGCGTAAGCACAGGCGGAGGCGGCGCCGCAGCCGGTCCTTTAGCCGCTCCTCATCGGTGAGTATCCTGCTGTGCCGTGCCTGCCCTGTAACCTTTCTCTCCCAGGTGCTGAGCTGGGTAAGTAGGAAACTCACTTTCTAACGCTCTCTCGGACTCGGCTTGAGCTGTGTGTTAGAGACGTTTTGGTTCGGAGCGTTCCTGCCCACATCCCTGTGGCCAGCACTGCCCTGTGCCAGCTGGGCACAGGTGGCTCAGACCCTCTCTCAGTGTTGCCTGCTCAGGTGGGAGGACAGGAGTACCCCGCGAGGCTGGCGGGTCCCCAGGGTGGTGCTGCATCTCCTCCCGTGTGGTGATGCTCATGGAGCGCTGTGTAGGAGCCCCAGCCAGGCAGGATTTGTGCAAGGCTCGAACAGCCAGTGCTCAGCTGGTCCCAGTCCCAGAGAGCCTGTGACAGGTGACTTGCCCCTGTGGTCCCTGTTTTGGGCTGTGGCAGGAAGCCCCTGGCTCCGAGGATTAGAACCTGCTCCAGAGCAGGATCCTCCTGGGTGGGCCCAGCTGATGTGGGATGTCATGCGAGCGGCCTTGCGGAGGAGCAGAGCTTTTGGACCACTCAGCTCAGGTGGAGGCAGAACCATCCCAGGCTCTTCCTGGCAGCATCCCTGGCTTTCTCTTCTTGTCTGTTCTGCTGTTCACCTTCCACTTCTGTTAGACCCCAGACACGTTCTCTGCTCTGTGTGTGGAGCTCTCAGTGTTGTCTGGTCTGTTCTGGCTCTGTGTCCAGGGAGGGGACTGGGGGCTGGATTTGGGTCCCAAGTCTGCTGGCCGGTTGCACCCAGGTATGGGGATACTTAGCTGAGGAACCGAAGGCAGGAATTTTCTCTTCTCTGGCATAAACCTCTTATCTGCCTCATCCCAGGCTGTCCCTGTTCCCAGTTGGGTTCTGCTTCTCTTCTGGAAGTTAGTTCTTCCAGGGTCAGCTTCTTTGGGGGAGGGTCTAGAAGGAAGTGTCCGTCTTTCCCCAGGCAGTCACTGCAAACTTTCATTTTTGGATGGATCATTGTATCTAGAGCTGCTTTTCCGAAATCTCGGAATTCATCTTTCCCTGAGTGTCGGGGCTGAGGGAAGCTGTGTGGGTGGTTATTGGAGTGGGAAGGGAGTGCCTGTGGGGGCAGCCTGAGCTTGTGCAGGACCTCCCAGCACCTGCCTCCTGCTGCCCATGCTCTGCGGCGGCCCTGGGGCTGCCGGGAGCCCCTCCCCGTGGCTTCTGGCCCTCAGCGTGCTCAGGCAGTCCCCAGGACCCAAAGGCCAATGCTGTTCCTCTCTGAGCCCCCGTGGGAGTGAGAGCAGCTGGCCCCTTCCATGCACCTCAGCTCCCTCACTCTGACAGCTCTGCTGTCACACTGGTTCGGGTTGGGGCTGTTTGTAGGTTCTTTTTTTTCTTATTTTTTCTTTTTTTTTTCCTTTTTCTTTTTTTTTTTCTTTTTTTTCTACAACAAAAAGCAAACTGTTTTTTTCTTTTCTGAGCTAGTGTGTTGTATCTTGACATGTTCCCTTGCAATATCCCTATCGTTATATATTCCTCTGTGCCGTATGAATTGGCTGGGAATCTCCTCCTGCAACCCCTCCTCAAACAACCATGTGAATTTCCAAACCAACCAATGCGTGACGCTGGCTGCTGCGCTGGTTTGAAAATCTGATTGGTGAATGATGAATTCCCTGTCTGCCTGGGCCAGCAGCGGAGTCGACAGAGCAGCAGAAGGGCCAAGAGTGTGGAGGACGACGACGAGGGGCATCTGATCTATCGCGTCGGCGACTGGCTACAAGAAAGATGTACAGCCAAATCGTAACATAATTTAGCTCTCTAGTTAAGCTCCCATCGAAGTCGCAGATCTGTCTTATCTTTCTGTTTCATTTTATTTTCATTGTTTATTAAAGAGAAACCCTCTCCTTTTCCTTCCCCTTTTGTTAAAGCTACGTTTATATTGTGTATTGTTACTGAAGTGCCAGGGAATTAGGGCAGCTGCCTTGTGCAGCCGGTGTCAGCCTTCCGCTGCTCCGGTCTCTCCAGCTGTGTGCAGGTTAGGTGTTGCAATGCATTCTCCTCTGCCCTGTGTATCACTGCAGCCAGGTCCTGCTCCCTCTCTCAGCTCCTTCCCTCTCCTTCTCTCCCTCGCAGATGAGATTATCAGCACCTTGGGGGAAGGCACGTTTGGCAGAGTGGTGCAGTGCATGGATCACCGGAGGTATGTGGGAAAAGGAGAGACCACAGCTGGTGATGGAGACTTTTGGGCGTAACATGGGAGCCTGGGGGTGAAAATCAGTCTCTTGGTTTCCAATATCTTCTGCTGCTCTGTACTCTCACTCTCTTTGTGGTGCCCATGTGCTGGGGGAAGTTTCAGGGCTGTTTTGTAGGGAGAAAAAGGGCACAGCTTTGGTAGACACCCCTTCATAATAACCTGCTTGAGCAAGGGTGAGGAGGGTGGTCAGAAGGTCCCTTTCACAGGGCACAGCCCCTTTTACCCACTCAGGGCTCACTTTGTGCTTTCTTCCTGTTCTCCCACAGGGGTGGAGCACGTGTTGCTCTGAAAATCATTAAAAACGTAGAGAAATACAAAGAGGCTGCTCGACTGGAAATCAACGTGCTGGAGAAAATCAACGAGAAGGATCCTGAGAACACGAAGTGAGTGTGCTCTTGGTGTTCAGCAGGAAGGGCTGGTTTCAGAGCTGGGGTGGAAATGTTGCTTGGTGGTGTGTGGTTGAATGTGATCCTAGATAGTTCTGGAGGCATCTTGGCTCCCTGTGGGGTACAGACTGAGCAGGGGAAGGAGGAACCTGATGCAGGGGTGACAAGAGCTGAGCGGTGCCTGCAGAGCTGTTCCCAACTGGAATGTTTCTGTCAGTCTCTGTGTCAGGATGTTTGACTGGTTTGACTACCATGGCCACATGTGCATCTCCTTTGAGCTGCTGGGACTCAGCACCTTTGATTTCCTGAAGGATAACAACTACCTGCCTTACCCCATCCACCAAGTACGGCACATGGCCTTCCAGGTGTGCCAGGCTGTGAAGTGTAAGTGTTCCCTGCTGCTCTCTCCCTGCTCTGGGCTGGCTGGGGAGCTGAGTAGGTTGCACTTCTGCAACTGGTGGCCTAGAGCAACAAGTTTTTGCTGTGGTTCTGAGCCTGAGCCTTCCTGCTCCTCTGGGAATGAATTCTCTTCATTTTCTGATGCTTGTGGGCTGGCAGTAGCTCAGAGCACTCCAGCATCCATCCCCTACACCTTCTGGCGATCAATACAAGAAATCTTTGTGCTTCTACTGAAGCATCATGGCCTGGGCTTTCTTTGCCTGGCTGTTCACACCCAGGTTGAAATGTGGGTTAAACTGGTGCCAGTATGAGTAAACTGAACCAGTGATGGCTTTTTGGGGCATGCAGCCTTGCTCTGCTTCTCTCCCCTCACCCCAACTCTCTTTGCTTCCTTCAGTTCTGCACGACAATAAACTCACCCACACTGACCTCAAGCCGGAAAACATCCTCTTCGTGAACTCTGACTACGAGCTCTCCTACAACCTGGAAAAGGTAACACACTACCTTGACTTGGGTCTCCTCTTGGATTCTTGGTGTCCCTGACCTTGCCAGAGGAGTCAGACACAGCCCCAGGGGATGTGGACTCCATGCAGTCCTTCAGGGCTTTGCATCATCTGCCAGTGCTCAGGCAGTGCTCAGTGAGCCATGGTGACCCCAGGTGTAGCTGGCTGCTGGTGGGAGCTTGTTTGGGGCTGAGCTGTGGGGCTGCCAAAGCTTTTCCCTCCCATGGTGCCCTCAGCCATGTAAGGAAGGGGCTGGAGCTCCCAGGTGATGGCTCCCGTTCTGCCCCCTGCAGAAGCGGGACGAGCGGAGCGTGAAGAACACTGCCATCAGGGTGGTGGACTTTGGCAGCGCCACGTTTGACCACGAGCATCACAGCACCATTGTTTCCACCAGGCACTACCGGGCCCCTGAAGTCATCCTGGGTAGGTGCCACTGGGTCTTTGCCTTGAGGGCACTGGGTGCTGCCCACTGGACTGGGGAGTGTTGGGCTTTCACATCATTCAGGAGCTTTCTGGGTTTGCCTTGGGAGGTGGGAAGTGTTTTATTTACCAGCTCTGCAGTGCTGTTTCCTGGGAAGGCCGTGGTTACAGCCCTGTCATTATTCTGGGTTTGTTCCACCTGGAGAAAAGGAGGTTGAGGAGGGACCCTCTCACTCTCCCCAACTTCCTAATGGAGGGTTGGGCCCTGCTCCCAGGCAGCAAGGGACAGGACAAGAAGAAATGGCCTCAAGTTGTGCCAGGGTTAGACATCAGGAGGAATTTCTTCCTGGAAAGGGCAGTCAGGCGTTGGAAGGGCCTGTCTAGGGCGGTTTGGAGTCCTCATTCCTGGAGGTGTCCAAGGAATGGCTTGATGTGGCACTCAGTGTCCTGGACTGGGTGACAAGGTGGGGATTGGTCACAGGTTGGAGTTGGTGATCTTGAAGGTTTTCTCCAACCCTGATCATTTCGTTACTGTCAGCTGGTGGTTTGGCATTGCTGCCATTTGGGCAGTATATTGCCAGCAGGGCACCAGGAGCTTGGCTGGAACAGGATGTGTTTTTTTCAGTTATTTATTTTTAAAAGAAAGAGGGATTTGGGCTCTTGGATTGTAACTGGATCATTTATTTAAACCACATTGTTTTTCAGAGCTTGGCTGGAGCCAGCCCTGTGATGTGTGGAGTATTGGCTGCATCATCTTTGAGTATTATGTGGGTTTCACCCTTTTCCAGGTGAGAACTGTGTTGAGTGGATACTTCCCAACTGGTGAGAGGATTGCTGGCTGCTTCCCAGCACAGCCCAGAGGCCCTGGGACAGATGGGCATCCCTCCATTACTGCAGTCTTGTAGAAGCACCTGAGGTGTTGGCCAGGAAGGGGTTCTGGGCGGGGGAATACCCAGGGCTGGAGGCAGAACTGCTGGAATCTATTCTATGCCTTCCCTTTACATTTCTCTCTCCCAGACACATGACAACCGGGAGCACCTGGCCATGATGGAGAGGATCCTGGGGCCAATTCCTTCTCGGATGGTCCGGAAGACAAGGTGAGCAAGGCCAGCTGGGCACTGCAGGTTTGCCAGCCCTCCTGCTTCATGGGCAGTGGCTCTCCCTGGGGGAGCTCACTTTGGAACTGCCTGCTGAGCCAGCCAGCTGTGTCCCACTGGGGCTGGCACCTCCCTGCTGCTGCTGCAGGCTGTGTTGTGCTCAGGTGTAACCTGCTCCCGCCTGTTACTCTGACAGGAAACAGAAATATTTCTACCACGGCCGCCTGGACTGGGACGAGAACACCTCAGCTGGACGCTACGTCCGGGAGAACTGCAAACCACTGCGGGTAAGGCAGCTTGGCCCCTCCTCACATTCTCCCTCTGGGCAAGCTTGGGCCAGCAGAAGGGTCAGATCAGCGTGGTTGAAGGGAGCCTTGGCTGTCCCAGGAATAGGAAGTTGCAGCAGCCTGAGTTTAATCTGAAGTGGAGGAAAGGAAAGCATGGAAAGTTCAGGAAGTGCCTGGGGAAGGGAGGGTGTGTGAAAATCTGTCAGTTCTGGATAGAGAAGCACAGAGTTCAGCTCCAAGCTAAGTGATGGTCTGAACAAACTAGCCTTCCTCCAGCTTAGCCTGTGAGCCCAGGGAATATCCCAGGACAGGGTGTAAACTCCTTGAGCCTCACCTTCCCTCTCCACCTGGCAGCGATACCTGACCTCGGAGGCTGAGGACCATCACCGCCTGTTCGACCTCATTGAGAGCATGCTGGAGTACGAGCCATCCAAACGCATCACCCTGGCCGAGGCCCTCAAGCACCCTTTCTTTGACATGCTCGGCATGGAGCCCAGCACAAAAATGTGGGACTCGAGCCGGGACATCAGCCGGTGACGCCACAGGTGCCAGCCAGCCCTCGGATTCTAGCCCCCGTGGAGGCCTGTGTGATTTCTATTCAGACACTTGGTGCTTTTTTTTTTATACATGAGATGAACTTCCTGGACACGTTTGTAAAGCTGTTAATATGTGAGATACTGTAAATAGCCCAGATTCTCTGTCGGCCTCGGAGCACCACGGGCCTGACCTGCTGTCGCTGCTGCCGTTCTCGTGAGATGAGGGGGCCTGTGTGTCCGTGCTGTAAATACCTCTTGTCACGTGTTGCTTTGTCTCCTGTTCCTGCCCTCCTCGGTGTAAATACTCCAGGACTCGCAGCTCTCTGTAGCTTATCTGTTTCCTTGTAAGTTATGGAACTGGTGGGACCGCATGGGAATTATTTTTTGGATCAATGTCATAGCCCATCCCCACACCAGAGTTTTATAAGAATTTTGTACAGTCTTTGTGAAGAATAAATATGAAGTGAATAAAACACCTGGTCTGGGTTTGGCCCGACAGCAGCTGCCTGGGGTTGTTCTGCTGTGCCCTGTGGGAGAGAGGGATGAAAGGAAGTTTGAGGTTCAGCTTTATCCACCTGCACCATTCCTCTCAAGCCTGCACTGAGTAGGAGCTGCTTTTGGCCATCAGGGCTGCAGCTGGACCTGAGTAGATGCTGGTATAGGGGGCCAAAAACCAGGGATGGGCCCTTTTTTCATGTCCTGGGTCCAGTGTTGAGGTGGGAGACAGAGAAACGACAGTGGGGCCCTCAGAAAGCTGTTTTCTTGCCTGAAGAAACCTCTCAGCCTTAGCAGGGAGCAGTGGCTGTTGGAGCAGGGGTTGTCAGGAGCCCACATCCAGCTGTCCTACACCCACTCCAGGGCTGTCTGTATCTTTTGGCTCTTCCCAGCTCTGCAGGGAAGCTGGGCCTTGGTCTGGGCTGTTCTCTGGGCATTGTTGGGCTGTGTCACAGCTGCTGGTAGGGTGGAGAGTCTCCATGGGATGTCGGTGACAGACATGCTCTGCTTAACCCTCTGCTGTGGCACCATCAGGCTGTCCTGGCCCTGGCAGGCTGTCACCATGCAGAGGGGAAAGGAAACCTGGTTTCACCTGGAGTGTGTGGGGAGTCTCGGGAAGGACAACACTGAGGGCTCTCCATGGGCTTGTGATCCCATCTCACTGAGCTTGGGCTGGGAGCCCACACCTGCCTCCTGAGGCAGCAGGGGCAGATCCTGTCCCACTGCCCGTGTGCCCAGCCCTGCACTGAGGCTGGAGGAGAATTGAATTGACTGAGTCATATCTGTGGTCTATCTTAGACTTCAAGAAAATAACAAACTTATGCTGGTGTCCAAAACCCAAATCCATAGCTTCTACCTCTGGCAGGAGCAGCTCCAGGTTTGGGTTGAGGTGGGAGCTCACCTGTGGGATTCATGTGTCACTCTCAGTCTGGTCAGAGGCTAAGGAGTATTTCCAGCAGTCTGCTGAGCACTGGGAGCTGGGAGGGGACAGGGCAGGGATGGGTGCGTGTCCTGCTCCCGGGATGCTGAGGAATCCCTGTTCGGGAGGGGATTAGTGTGTAGTTCATGAGCAGCTGGAGTTGAATGGATTTGGAGATTCCTATAAATAACTGGTCCAGGAGACACAAGAGAAATTCCCCAAGTGCTCGTCGCGCCGCGAGTCCCTCGCTGGCTGCCGGGCCGGCTCGCTGACAGCTGCTGGAGTGGCCCCCGCGACCCCCTGGGTAACGCCTGCCGGGGGGCTGCGCGGGCAGCAGGAGAACAGCACCGGGGCTGCCCGGTAAAGCACGGAGCCGGACCGGGGGTCGGTGGTGAGGTCTCGGAGGGACACGCAGGAGGAGCCGCTGTCCCGCCAGGTCCGGCTGGGCGGGCGGGGACCTGGAACCATGGGGGAACCGCGGGCCGATGCCCGATGGATGCCGGGACACCGGGGGGCGATGGGGCCCGTCCCGGTGTCACCGCCGGAGGGACCCGAAAGAAGCGGGGCAGGAGGTGGGGGTGGGGTGGGAATGGATGCGCCGCACGTGACCCCGGGACACGTGGCCGCGTCACGTGCGCGCCCCACCCGGCGCGTGCGCAGCGGCCCCCAGCCGTGGGGGTCTCCCCGATGACGTCACGGCTCAGCTGGACCAATCAACGGCGGAGAGGGGCGGGGCCTGGTGGCGGCGGCGGCGCCGGTCCCGCGGGTCCAGCGCGCTCCTGGTCCCGGTCCGGCCATNGCTGTGCTGGACGGCTACAACCCCTTCGAGAGCGACGCGGTGAGCGGCGGGGCCTCCCCGGACACCGGGGCCTGCCCCTGCACCCGAGCTTCTTCCCGGGCACCGGAGCCCTCCCCGCTGCCGGCGCAGTCTCACCTCTCTCCTCTTCCTCTGCAGCCACCGCCGCCGTTTCAGACCCCTTCGGTAGCGCCGCCGCCCCCGGTACCGGCGGCCGCGCAGCCCCCGCGGAAGGCGAGTCCCACCGAGCCCCGCAACTACGGCTCCTACGGTTCGCAGGTACGGGGGGAGGCGCCGCCAGGCCGAGCGGGCCGGGGGGACACGGGAGCCGGCGGGAGCCCAGGGTTTGTGTCTCCCTCTCCGCAGGCCTCGGCCGCCGCGGCCACGGCGGAGCTGCTGAAGCGACAGGAGGAGCTCAACCGGAAAGCGGAGGAGCTGGACCGGCGGGAGCGGGAGCTGCAGAACGCGGCCCTCGGCGGTTCCCAGAGTGAGTGGCTGCGGGGCTGGGGAGGGACGGGCCCCCTCGGACCCCTCCTCCTCACCCCCTTCCGTCCACAGCGAGGCTCAACAACTGGCCCCCGCTGCCGTCCTTCTGCCCGGTGAAGCCCTGCTTCTACCAGGACATCCCCGTGGAGATCCCTGCTGACTTCCAGAAGACCGTTACGACCATGTACTACCTCTGGATGGGTGAGTCTCCAGGGGAACCTCGGGACAGACCTTGGGAGAAGGTGGAAGAGTGAATGTCCTGTGCTGCTGCTTTGGGGAAACTGGGATGAACAGGTGGTCTTGGGGGTTGGGGGAGCCTGGCTCAGGCTCCTGAGCGCTGTCCTCCCCCTCAGCCAGCACCATTACTCTCTTCATGAACTTCCTGTCCTCGCTCGCCTGGTTCTGCGTGGACCCCTCGTATGGTTCTGGGTTTGGCCTCTCCATCCTCTGGGCTCTGCTCTACACGCCCTGTTCCTTCGTCTGCTGGTATCGGCCCATGTACAAAGCTTTCAGGTGTGTCCCTGAGCCCCGTGCACCTGCTCCAGCTCCTGGGGGCCTCTGGCTGTGTGGGATGTGGTGGTTCCACCCTGAGCTCCCTGTTCCCCCCATGTCTCCTGCTTTAAGGAAGGTTTGAGAGCTTTCTGTGGCCTAACCTCACCCATCTCTTGCTTCCAGGAGCGACAGTTCCTTCAACTTCTTTGTCTTCTTCTTCGTCTTCTTTGCCCAGAATGTGATGTATGTGTTGCAGGCCATTGGCATCCCAAACTGGGGATTCAGGTGCGCCATGTGCTGACCCTGGGAAGGCAAGAGGCGGGTGGGGAAGAGGGGACCTGGGGGCAACAGCCTCTTGTTTTGCAGTGGCTGGATCCTGAGCCTGATAGCTCTGCGGACTAACACAGGAGTGGCTGTGATGATGATCCTGGTGTCCTTGTCCTTCACGGCAGTGGCTGTGTTGGGGATCATTATGCTGAAAAAGGTGGGTAAGGATCAAAGCCTGTGGCCCAGAGCCCTTTGTTTGGGGGAGCTTAGGGCTGTCACAGCTGCGTTTACGAGGGGCCTGGAGCCCCAGCCCTGACCCCCAGCCTGCTCCTGCCCTCCAGATCCACTCTCTGTACCGCCGGACGGGTGCCAGCTTCCAGAAGGCTCAGGAGGAGTTTGCAGCCGGGGTGTTCTCCAACCAGGCCGTGCGCACGGCCGCGGCCAACGCCGCTGCGGGGGCGGCCACCAACGCCTTCCGTGCGCCGTAGCCGTGCAGGCACCCGGCCCTGCCTCCCCGGCCCTGCCTCCCCGGCGCACGCGGGCTCTTCCCGAGGAAGAGGAAATCCGAGTTGCACTTTCACTGGATCCCCGTGCATCTGCATCAGCTGTCAGAGGCTGCCTCATCCCAGCTTGGAAGTGCTGGTGCCTGAATCGTCTGCTGCTCTTAACCCCCTTTCCTCACGGACAGAGGCTGTTCTGGTTTGTGCTGGTCCCCTCCCCTCAGCAGACTGGGGGGAGCAGGGTGGGAAGTGCTGTGGCCGAGCCCTGAGCCTGCCGTCGCCCTCCCTTCCAGCACCAGCTGCTGGGGGCAGGAGCCTCCTCCAGATGGCTGGAATGCTGCTTCCAGGGACTGGAATGGTCACTTGCCTTCCTTGTGCTCTCCTGTTTCCCCACTTGCTGATGACACTTGTGGAGAGTCCCCTGCCCCCTGTGTGCCCAGGCACCCCTATCCTCTGCCAAGAATGTCATCCCCCTCTTCCTCCTGGGGCTTGCTCCAGTGGGATGAGGATGGGGCTGGTGCTTTCCCCAGGGTGTCTTGTCCTGTCCCTTTCCCCATCCTCTTCCTCTCTCCAGGCCCAGGGATGAGGAGAGCAGGGCAGGGACAGGCAGAGCTCAGGCAGCTGCTGCCTGTGGGGATCCTGCCTTTAGCCCATGTGGACCCCAAAGCCAGGCTGGGTTCCGAGGAGCAGTCCTGGCGTTTACATGGCTCCCCCTTGCCTCCAGGGAGGGGTGAGCAGCTCCAGTCCCCCTCCCCACCGGCTTTGAGGACTGTGACCCCTTGCTCCCCCCAGCACCCTTCAGCCAGGGCCTTCACCCTCCTCGGGGGCTGAGCCGGTCCCCGTGCGCAGCCCTGCGTACTCTTACCTGCTCTCTGTCCCCTGTCCCGGTGTCCCTGGGGATCCCCAGGACAGGTCCTCATGCATTCTGCTTAACCCCATCTCCTCTCGGATGCTCCCGGTTTGTCCCAGCAGCTCCGGGGCTGGCGAGAGGCTTTGTGCCTTCAGCTGTGGGGGCCGGTGCTCTCCCCGTCCCGCTGCGGCGAGGGCTCCTCTGGGGGTCCCCGCCTCCTTCGCTGCTCCCCGTGTGCTGTTCCCCGACTGCCTCCCGATTTATTTAAGGAATAAATGAAGGTTCACTCTGTTCCTTCGCCATCTCCGTGCGCCGACCTGGGCTGGGGGGTGCGGCGGGGCTGCTGCCGGTGTCGCAGCTCCCGGGGGTTGTGTGGGTGGACTACATCTCCCGTCGTGCCGCACAGGGGCGGCCCCAGGGCGGGCGCGGCCAAGCAGCCACCGGCGTGTGGGACCGGCCCCGCAGCTCCCGGCGCTCCGCC
>VWYP01011709.1:138955-159910 GCA_013400435.1 Pycnonotus jocosus
GGAACGGGGCGGGGCGGGCGATCAGCTGATCTGTCACGGGGTGCCGGGTCCCGGTTTGCCGGTGGCGGCTCCGCAGGACGGGGCTGCCGGTGCTGTCGGGGGTGGGGAGGCAGCGAGGGCGGACACCGGGACCCGGACCGGGAGCGGCACCGCCTGCACCTCTCGGGGAGGCGGAGGGGGAGCGACCCCGCGCCCACGCCGTTCCCCCGGTTCGTGATCCCAGAACCGGAGCGGGGGAAGGGCCGGGTCCAGGCCCGCCCAGCGTCGGTGCCGCTCCTGCAGCGGGTGTGGGTGGGACGGGCTGCCCGGGCGCCCTTAAAGGCAAGGCCGGCGGCGGACCCGGTGCTGCAGGGCCGGCTCCGAGCGCACCGGGAGCGGCGGGGCCATGGGAGCCCTCGGTGCCCTGTTCTGGCGGCTGCTGCTGGTGCTGCTGGCCGTGCACCGGGCCGCAGGTGAGCCAGGGGGGCCCGGGGGTACGCGATGGGTGGAGGGGATGGGGGCCCTCGGCCGGCCTCGGACACCAGATGGACCGGAATGAGAGGGGAGGGAGAGGGAATACCTTGGGAGCCCGTGGTGGGAGATGCCCGGGAATTGTCTGGGGCTCCGGAAGCAGCCTGGAGCTCGGTGCTCGGGAGGTGCCGAGGTGTGGAGCTCCGGGGGGCAGTGGGGTCACCGCCGAGGCAGGCGGGAGAGCTGGCAGGGACACATCCCTGAGGCTGCCCCCACCACCTTCCCGTGCCCCTCAGGAGCCCGGCCCTGCAGCCCCAAGTACTTTGGCCGTGATGCCATGGTCTGCGTCTGCAACGCCACCTACTGTGACAACCTGGACCCCCTGGTCCTACCAGCCGTCGGCTCCTACGTCAAATATGAGAGCAGCAAGGCTGGCAAGCGGCTGGAGCGGAGCGAGGGGAGATTCCAGCGCAGACTCTGTGCCCCAGGTAGCGCCACGGGTGGCAGGAATGGGATGGGGTGGGATGGACCCTGCTACAACCCACCATCACTCTGGGCTCCCCTTCCTGCAGATGTTGTCCTCACCCTGGACACGACACAGCGGTTCCAGAGGGTAAAGGGGTTTGGTGGTTCCATCACCGACGCAGCCGCCATCAACATCCTATCCCTGCCGGAAGGAGCACAGGATCACCTGCTGCGCTCGTACTTCTCTGAGGAAGGTAGGATGTAGGGGAGACAGGTGGGATGGTGACAGGGACTATGGGTGCTGGCATGTCTTGGACACCTCATGTCCCACTGTGCCTGGCAGGGCTGGAGTACAACCTCATCCGGATCCCCATGGCCAGCTGCGACTTCTCCCTCCATGCCTACACCTACGATGACGTCCCCTATGACTATGAGCTCACCCACTTCAGCCTGCGAGACGAGGACACGAAGCTGAAGGCGAGCGGTGTGAGGGAGCAGGGTGGGGTGGAGGGTCACAGGGGCCGAGCTGAGTCGGCCCTTCCACCTCCTCCTGCAGATTCCCCTCCTTCACCGAGCCTTGGCCATGAGCAAGCAGCCCCTGTCACTGTATGCCAGCCCCTGGACCTCCCCCACATGGCTGAAGACCAGCGAGTCCTATGTGGGGAAGGGGACACTGAAGGGGCAGGCAGGGGACAGGTACCACAAGACCTGGGCCAACTACTTTGTACGGTGAGGAGCGGTGGGGCTGGGGGACTGAGGCGATACCTGGGGGACTCCATGGTGGCAATGGGGACTCCTCACGGCTCACCCCTTCCCCCCACACCAGGTTCCTGGATGAATACGCCAAGCACAACCTGACCTTCTGGGCAGTGACAGCAGAGAATGAGCCCACAGCTGGGTTGATCAACAACTACCCCTTCCAGTGCCTGGGCTTCACAGCCGAGCAGCAGCGGGACTTCATTGCCCAGGACCTGGGCCCGGCGCTGGCCAACAGCTCCCACCGCCACGTCCAGCTCATCATCCTGGATGACAACCGGCTCCACCTGCCGCACTGGGCCAGAGTGGTGAGGGGGATGTGCCGTCATGGTGACCTGGGGCACAGCCCCTGTCCCTGTGTGGGCTTGGGTGCTCCATCCTGTGGAGGACTGGGCCTCTGGCTCTGCCCCACGGGACTGACTCTTGTCCCTGCTAGGTGCTGGAGGATGAGAAGGCAGCTCGCTATGTCCATGGCATTGGCATCCACTGGTACCTGGACTTCATCGGTCCCATACAGGACACAGTGTTGCCTACTCATGAGCTCTTCCCTGACTACTTTATCCTGGCCACGGAGGCATCCATTGGGGCCCATTTCTGGGAGCGGGACGTGATCCTGGGCTGCTGGGAGCGTGGGAACCAGTACAGCCACAGCATCCTGATGGTGAGGCCCCTGTGTCTCCCTGTGCACCGGGCCCTGGGGAGGGATGCTGGTGCTGGGCACGCATCTGATCTGTCCTGTTGCAGAATCTGAACCACTTTGTGGCTGGCTGGACTGACTGGAATGTGGCCCTGGATCTGGAGGGGGGCCCCAACTGGGTCAAGAACTATGTAGACAGCCCCATCATTGTGGACAGCAGTGAAGGCATCTTCTACAAACAGCCCATGTTCTACCACATGGGGCATTTCAGGTGGGTTGGAGCCCACAACATGTGCTAAGCTGCCTGGGCTCCAGCAACAGCTTGTCCTGAGAGGAGCAAGGCAAATTTGGCTTGAGAGGAGCTCTCCTGGGGTCTGACTCCCACCTTAAGGCTGCTTCTCATTTGTCTGTTCAGTAAATTCATCCCTGAGGGCTCCCAGCGCGTGGGGCTCGATGCCTCCAGAGAGTTGCAGAAGACAGCACTGGAGTACACGGCTTTCCTGCGCCCCGACGGGGCTGTGGTCGTGGTGGTTCTGAACCGGTGGGTGATGGTGCCCGGCCCCCCTGTGTGGAACCCCATCCCACTGGGCCCTGTGCAGGTGCTGTAGGTCTGACCCCCCCTGCTCTTGCTCCCCAGGTCCCCACAGGACATCACCTTCGGGCTGGCAGACACCGTTGGCCTCATTGCGACCGTGGCTCCGGCCAACTCCATCCAGACCTACCTGTGGCGGCGGCAGTGATGGAGCTGAGACACCCATGGCTGGCCAGGGGCCGGACACAGCTGGGCCAGATGTGCAGCCCCAGGTGCCCGCAGGCTCGGGCCGGGACGTGCGGGGGAAGCAGCTCCCCGGGGCCATGGAGGAGCTGGAGTGGGCTGGGCTGGGCCGGGGATGCCATGTGTGTGCAGGAGGGCTGGGGGCACTGGTGCCCCTCAGGGTGGAGACCCCACAGGCTGTGCATGCTGTGTTCTGCTGTTCCAACATTAAACACGGATGCTGCCTCAATGTCTGCGGCTGGAGGAGAGACATCTGGGTTCCTCCCCAGCTCCTGGGCACTCTGGCTGGGTGCCACCCCGGCATGGAGCCTGCTGGAGTCTGGCGAGCAGCGCAGAGCACCTGGAGCATCGTGGGGCAGCCCCTCTCGCTGCCCTTCTGCCCACCTCAGTTCCCTGTGGGGCTCACCCTGCTGGGAGATGCTCCAGGTATGAGTCTTCTCCCAGCTCCAAGCCTGCTCTGCCTGGCTGGGGCTGAGCAGAGCCTGGGTGTGCTCCTGCTGCCTTTGGGGACAGGTTTTAGGATTCACCCTGAATGCAGATGCTCTGGGTGCTGCATCAGGAGCAGGGACAAAGCACTTGGATACCCCTCCTTGATGGAAGGGCTGAGCAGGGATTGCAGCCAAGCTTTAGCTTTCTGTGCTTTTCCTGCCAATCTGGAGCCAATTGCAGCCTGATGTCAGACCAGGGGCTGTGTGGGTCATGTCTCTCCCAGACTGAGGCCCCTGAGGCTGGGGCTGGATGCAGGGCCAGCTTCAGCAGCATCACAGGATGGGGTCTCAGGGTTCCAGCCAGCTCTGGTTGAGGTCAGGACAGTGCCAGCTGCTCCTGGGGCTTTTCTGGGACAGGAAGGCTGGCCAGGCTGCAGCAGCCCTGCCTGGAGCCTGCTGTTCCCCATGGGGGCTGAGCTGAGGGGTCCCCACTGTGGTGAGGTGGGTGGGGGGTGCACCAGGGACTCAGCACCCACCACAGATCTGGCGTGGCTTGAGCAAGCGGGGACAGGACCGGGAGTGGGTGCTGAGTGTGGGCGCACGCAGGGAGGAGGGAGGGAGGTGGCAGGGCGTGAGAGTAGGAGATTAGAGCAGGGAGGTCATAATTTCAGGGCGAGAAGGGCGTCGGGGCCCCTGGGCTGATCCGTGCAGGCGGGATGTGCCCAGGGGTGCTGTCAGGACTGACAGCCCCGATGCTGCGTGGGCAGTGAGTGACAGTGTCACCCTGGGACGCTGCCATGCCGCGAAGCCACAGGGATGCTGCTTCTGGGACCCTGCAGCTCCGGGGGGTGCCGCCAGAGTCCTGGGGAGAGCGCCCTGCTCCTGCCCCGAGGCTGTTTGCGTTTGTCCACAAGAGGGAAATGTTTCTCCAGGATCATAACCGCAGCAAATCCCATCCCCATCACCCCTGCTCCCGACACCCTGCTCCAGCATCCCGCTCCCGGTGCAGGGCTGCTCCCCGACCTGTTCCTTACTGACCTGCCCTGGTGCTAACAGCTGCTGGCCGGATGCTGAATCACTCTGGTCCACGTGCCCTCGTCC
Source organism: Pycnonotus jocosus (assembly GCA_013400435.1). Lineage (NCBI taxonomy): Eukaryota > Metazoa > Chordata > Aves > Passeriformes > Pycnonotidae > Pycnonotus > Pycnonotus jocosus. The sequence continues at coordinate 143,568 of VWYP01011709.1, forward strand.
CTGTGCTCGGCTCGCTGCTGAAGGACCGACTGGCTCTGGGATAAACGTAGCGGGGGCGAATCCTGCGACGTCGCTGGGCTTGGCTCAGCTCATTAATTCTTGTGCAAAGCCTTGGCTTGTTTGGGGCTCACAGTGACTGGGGGCTCTTGGGGTCTCGCAGCAGCTGGCTTGGAGCCAGTAATCACCCTGAGGACTGTCTTCACATGCTCTGGGCCGGGGTCCCACTGCTGGGAAGGAGTTACTGTGGTGCCACACTGAGGCTCTTTGGCATTGATGTTTACAGAGTTGTGATCCCCAGAAAGGTGACTCAGCCCAGCTCCAGGTCCTTGGCTCTCCATCCACACTGTCCTGGCTTACAGACAAAATTCACCCCCTGGCTCCTCTGATGGCTCCTTTGACCCCGTGTCCTTGACCCCATCCTGGAACAAACCCACCTGGGTACTGCAAAGGGTGGTCACACAATGCCACAAGGCCCCTGCAACCCCCAGGAGCTCCCCGTATTTGGAGATTGGCTGCAAGAAGCAGCTTTGGGAGCTTGATGGGGCTGCCTGGTATCTGCCGTGCCAGCAGCTCCATGCAAGGCGTTGCCTGGCCCCTGGGTCTCACTTTTCCTGCTCAGCAGGACACTCTTATCAGCTGGTGTTGATAAGGATAAGCTCCAGCAGCCTCCGCAGTGTTTTGCTTCCAGGAGCTGTGGGACCTGAGCCAGCTGGGGGGCTGTGGCTGATGGGGGTAGGAAGAACTGAACCGTGGAATGGGAAAGGGTGAGCGGGGCCATCCTGGATGGCTGGAAGCAAGCTTGGAGGTGGCTGATTGCCTTAGGAGCTATTAATCCCTCCCCAAAATTGGGGCTTATTAGCCTGGGTGTAGCAGTCTGGTCACACCTTAATCACACTTGGAGGTGGAAGATCTACAGCACAGCAGAACAGGGACAGGAGCTCCCTCCTGGGGCACCCGTTTGCCCCATGAGACGTAACCAGGGGCTCCCTGGCCCCATCTGCCCCAGCCCCAGTGGCAGCTGGCCCGGGTGTCGCATGGCTCAGCTCCCAGCAGAGGTGTAGAACTGTGGCAGTGCTGGGGGTAGGAGGAACTTTGATAAATTGAATTGCCCCAGAGCTGCATCTGATATGCCAGAAACGGAGAAAATTAGTCATTAAGTGCTGTTCCACCCATGGAGGGAAAGCTAACGGAGCAGTTTAACCCTGTGCAGGGGAGCCTTGACCTGGTGATTGATGCTCCAGGCCAGCAGAGCTGTGGCTGGGAGCTGTGCCTGGGATCTGGCCACTCTCCATTCCCTGGGCCACCCCTATGTGGAGATGCCAAGGATGTCCCTGCGGTGATGAGTACGTGTCCCCAAGAGTGGGAACATCCTGGGTGATGGGACCAGGTGGGGTCTGCATGCCCAGGTGAGCTGGCCCAGTTCAGCCTTGGCTCACTGGGCTGGAGAGTCACTCTTGGAGGAGCAGGGAGTGCTACAGGAGCACCAGAGCTGGGCTTTGCTCCTGACATGGTGTTGGGACAGCAGGGTTCCCTTTGAGGGCCCAGCTGCTGTTATTGACAGCCGGAGTGCAGCCCTGCAGGAGCTGGGGTTATTGCCCATCTGCTGCCACTGCTGCCACTGCTGCCACTGCTGCCACTGCTGCCACCTTCCCCAGCACGTGCTGAGCTGGGGAGAGTGATGCCAAAGGCTTGAGCAGGGAATGGCCACAGCCCCAGCTCCTGTGTGCTGTGTTCTTATGGTGTCCTGAGCTGTGCAGCCACATTCACTGACCTTGCCTGGGTGTCCTGGGCCCTCCTGTGCTGAGCACACAGCCCTGTGGCTCCTGGGGGACAGTGGGGTGGCAGGCAGGGATAAGTGGGTGTCCCAGGGTGCTGTTGGAGGTCCCCAGCAGGACAGGCACCTGTGCCATGAGCCTGCCCTTGGCTCTGCTGGGCTCCCAGGGGCTCATCCAGACCCTGCCTGACAAAATAAAGGAATGAGCTCTTCCTTCAGGGATGGCAGTGGGGTCTCAGTTCTGCCCCTATGACACCTCCCCGTGCTGGTTGCATCTTTCACTCAGGCACAGCTGCCAGCACCGTGTCCCTGTCCCTCCTTGGCATGGCGGCGGAGGGCAAAGGGGACCCGGCCCTCCCCAGCCCCACGGCGAGGAGATGCACGGCGGTCTGCGCCCGAGGGCAGGTCCGGGCCGGGAGGAGGGCAAGGAGGAGCTGTGGGGGTGGGAGAGGGTGTGCTGCGGAGGGAGGTCTCCGAGCAGCTCCCTGTAAAGGGCTGGAGCTGCTGAGGAGGAGGGCTGGCGGCAGCGCAGGTCGGGAGCAGCCGGGGTGAAGTCAGGGGGGGTGTGGGCTCCTGGAGGGCTGGACCCTCCCCAACCTACCTGCAAGATGAGGGTGTTTGGGGGGGTGGAGTACGTGGCAGGAGCTCCATGGCAGTGGAAGGAGGAACAGATGCCGAGGAGATGGGGCTGCTCTCTCCATTCACCTGCCTTGACTGAGGGTGTCCCCGCCGCAGGTGCTGCTCCCTGGGACCTGCCAGAGCTCGGGGAACGTGGAATGGCCATGTGGGCTGTCGGCATCCTGGGCTGGCTGCTGCTGCTGCTGCTGCTGCCAGTTTCCCAGGCGACAGGTGAGAGCGGGGACGTCGCGGGGGTGACAGCGGGGCTTGGGCACCCTGGGGCAAGGACAGGAGCCGTGGGGCAGCGCGGAGCTGGGTGCCCGGGAGGTGCCGGAATGCGGAGCACGGGGACAATGGCATCGCCCCGGGGCAGGCGAGAGAGCAGACAGGGACACGTCCCTGAGCTGGCAGCCACCCCCACCCTCCCATTTTTCCCAGGTGCCCGACCCTGCATCCCCAAGGATTTTGGCCATGGCTCGGTGGTCTGTGTCTGCAATGCCACGTATTGTGACACTCTGGACCCCCTGGTCCTGCCAGCCCCCGGCTCCTACATCAAATATGAGAGCAGCAAGGCTGGCAAGCGGCTGGAGCGGAGCGAGGGGAGATTCCAGCGCAGTCTGCGCCCCCCAGGTAGCGCCACGGGCGGGTGGCAGTGCCACCGAGGGACGCCCAGGCACCACAGACCGAGCCGGGCTCTTCCCGCAGGGCTGCTGCTGACGCTCAACATCTCCACGCTGTACCAGCACGTGAAGGGCTTCGGTGGGTCCCTCTCCGATGCTGCTGCCATGAACATCCTGAAGCTGTCACAGCCAGCCCAGGACAACCTGCTGCGCTCCTACTTCTCTGAGAGCGGTGAGCAGTGAGGGCACGGCAGTGGGGTCACCACAGGCTGTGCCTGTCCCCACTGCAGGGACATTGTCACCTGGATGCCTGCTCTGGTGGCGCTTGATGCTTTTCCTACTCCTCAGGGATTGAGTACAACCTCATCCGGGTCCCCATGGCTTGCAGCGACTTCTCTGTACGTCCCTACAGCTATGATGATGTCCCCGATGACTATGAGCTGAAGCACTTCAGGCTGGCAGATGAGGACGTGAAGATGAAGGTGGGAGGCTGAAGCCGCTGCCATCAGCACCTTGTCCCCTCTCATGCCAGAGCTCCTGCTTGTGCTGAGACTCCAGGACCAGGTGCTGCTGAGCCCTGCACACTGTGGCAGGGTGCCTGAGGACAGCCTGTGGGAGCTGGCACCTCCTCCAGGGCACGTCCTGGCTCATCCCAGCTGGCACTGGCAGGGCGAGGAGCCAGTGCACTGTGCCATGGGGTGGTGCTTTACCAGCTACCAATCCCTGCTGAGGTCCCTTGAATTCTCCCCTTCCTCCTATGCTGGGCCCTGTGGTTTTGGGGAGCTGCAGCTGGAGCTGACCCTGTCCCTCTGCCCCTTCCCACAGATTCCCCTCCTGCGCCGAGCTTTGGTCATGAGCAAGCGGCCGCTGTTGCTGTTTGGCAGCCCCTGGACTGCTCCAGCCTGGATGAAGAGTAACGGGGACGTCCGTGGGAAAGGGACTCTGAAGGGGAAGGCAGGGGACAAGTACCACAAGACCTGGGCCAACTACTTCATCAAGTACTGTCTCTGGAACCAGGCTGGGATGGACAGCGGGAGGATTGGGGAGTGGGGTCGGGGAGGGCAGCACAGATGATTCTCCCCCTCTTCTCTGCACCAGGTTCCTGGATGAATACGCCAAACACAACGTGACCTTCTGGGCTGTGACTGCGCAGAACGAGCCACTGGCAGGACTCTTCACGCCCCCCCAGGCCCCCACCATTGCCTTCACAGCTGCTCAACAGCGGGACTTCATCGCCCAGGACCTGGGCCCCGCGCTGGCCCGCAGCCCCCACCGCACACAGCTCCTCATGCTGGACGACCAGCGCATCCACCTCCCACACTGGGCCAAAGTGGTGAAGAGCAGCGCCTCTTCCTTCCCCTCTGCCTCGCGCCCCAGCCCCAGGCTCTGCTGGAAAGGGAACCTCTCCCAGCCCTAGAGAGTGGGAGCAAACCGGGTCTACTGGAGTGGGAGCCGGAACCGGCTCCTTCCAGTGTAGCCGCCTCTGCGTGTGCCCGGCGGGAGTGAGGACAGGAGGTGGCACCCACATCCTGGATCCCTGGATCCTGGCAGTGCTGCTGGGCACCAGCACCTTTTCTGGGCAAAGTTTTGGCTGATTTGGTTTCCCCCCACAATGCTGCAAGGGCTGTTTGGAGGAATTGCCTTAAACTAGGAGGAAAGAAAGTAAAACCTGTTCCTGCCCCAGCCTCAAGCCAGGCAGCGTGCCCCTCCTTTGCCTCCAGCCATGGCACAGCCACAGGGCTGGATCACCCCAGGGGGATGTGGAGGGAGGAGCAGGCAGCAGCAGAGCCAGATGGGGGGCAAACCTGTGCCCCACCGCCTTAGCACTGCACCCAGCGAGGTGCCAAAGCCATGTTGGGGTGCCAGATCAATGCTATGGTGCTGCTCAAAGAATGCAGTGCTGCAGGGAGGGGACTGCAGGTGGGGCAGGCTGTGGTGCCCATGGGAGGGGACAAAAGGTGGCCCTGAGAGACCACACTGGCACATGGAGTCCATGTGTCCATGTGTCCCTGCAGGCTGCAGGCATGGGTAGCCTCAGTGTAGCATCTCCTTTGCTCCCTAGGTCCTGGGAAATGCCACAGCTGCCCGTTACGTGGCTGGCCTGGCGGTCCACTGGTACCTGGATGCCATCGTCCCACCTGGCTGCAGCCTGGAGGCCACTCACAAGCTCTTCCCTGACCATTTCCTCCTCTACACGGAGGCCTGCACCGGCTTCTTCATGTTCCGCTTCGCTGTGTCCCTGGGCTGCTGGGAGCGGGGGGACCACTACAGCTACAGCATCCTGACGGTACGGCCCCCACACTGCCCACCCAGGGCTGGGGAGAGCCGTGCTCAGCCCCTTCCCTGCCCCCCCAGGTCATGAACCACTTTGTGTCTGGTTGGACCGACTGGAACCTGGCCCTGGATCTGGAGGGAGGCCCGAACTGGGTGAAGAACTTTGTGGACAGCCCAGTCATCGTGGACGGCAGCAAGGATGTTTTCTATAAGCAGCCCATGTTCTACCACCTGGGGCACTTCAGGTAGGTCAGGGGGGCTCAGGTGCTGCTGCCAGCCCCAGACCAGGGGCAGAACCCCTCTCCTGGTCCTCTCCCCACAGCAAGTTCATCCCTGAGGGCTCCCGGCGGGTGGGGCTGCACAGCAGCCGCCGCTGCCTCCTCTGCCAGCTGGAGCACGTGGCCGTGCTGCGCCCCGATGGTGCCCTTGTCCTGGTGGTCCTCAACAGGTCAGCCCAAGCAGGGTCAGGGGTGATGCTCAGCCCCTGCTGTGCCAACCTGCTCAGCCCCTCTTGCTCCCCAGGTTTGGCCGGGATGTGCCATTTGGAATCCGGGACCCTGCCATGGGGTTCATTGAGACTGTGGCTCCAGCCCACTCCATCCAGACCTACCTGTGGCATCAGCAGTGATGGCCAGGGGAGTGCTGGGGGGCTCTGGGAGGCTCCAGGGGTCAACTGTTCCTCCACCCTTTCCAGCAACCCTCAAGGGTGGAAGCAGATGGTGACCCATTGCTGGGAGTGCAGCCCCTGCACAAGGGGCTCTGTGTGCTCCTGGCACAGGGATCCGGCCGGGGCTGCTGCTTCCCAGCCTCCCCTCCCTCCCGGCACTTCCCATCCCCCTGGAAGTTCCCTCTGCACCATCTCCTGGACCACACTTCCACACGTGGCCCCCTTGAAACCTTCGTGTGTGTCAGGGGCGCCAAGTAAAGCCATGACGCGCTCCCTCTGGAATGCGCCGTTCCCGTCAGTGTTTCCTCTACGCGCTCGGAAATCGCTCTCGGTTTTCCTCGGCGGGGCGGCGCGGGACCAGGGGTGCCCCGGGGGCTCCGGCCCCCGTGGCCTGCGGGTGGCTCCTTGTTTATCCCTGCAGCTGGAGCCTCCGCTGCTGCCAGCCCTTGATTTATTCCATATGTGCTGTTGGTTTTCCCCAGCCTACTTTTTGGGGGAATTTTTTTAAAAATCCAAATGTCAGATGCTGTAGGAAAGGCAGAGTAAATGATATCAGTGTCCCCATCCACCAAACGTTATGGACAAATCAGGCTGGTGCCACCTCTCCAGGGTGGCCTCTGGACAGAGTCCCCTCTATTCTGGCTGTGGCCAACAGCAGCCGCAGCCCGCAATGACCTCCCCGTCCTGTTTGCTTTCCCTAAATACCAGTTACAGTATTCCCTGTGCCTTTGGGAACGTTACCAACATCTTTGAAGTACAGGAATGAGAAAGCCAGAGCTCTCCTTGGCCAATGCCCCTGTGTGAGAACCACGGAACTGCTGAGGTTGGGGAAAATGAAAAACTCAGACTTTACAGCTGGTTTATTGGAGTGTGGTGTGAAGGTGGCACCAGGCTCCATCCCAGCCCTGTTCATGGAGCACATCAGCCTGTCCTGTGCTTTTATCCGTGTTCCTGGGGAATGCTGGCTCCAACAGCAGCTGGGTCAGGCTGCCTGTGCTTAGAATCATAGAACAGAATCATGGAATCCTTGAGGTTGGAAAAGGCCTTGAAGATCGTCAAGTCTAACTGTTCCCCCAGCACTGCCAAGGCCAGCCCTAAATCGTGTCCCCAAGTGCTCCATACACATTTGTTAAACCCCTCCAAGGCTGCTGACTCCACTATCGCCCCAGACAGCTGCTGCCAGGGCTGGACAGTCCTGTCCATGAAGAAATCTTCTTTAATATTCAACCTAAACCTCTCCTGGAAAATGACACAGCTCTCCTGATGAAACTTGAGGCCATTTCCTCTTGTCTGGTCCCTTGTTCCCTGGGAGTAAAGCCTGAACCTCACCTAGCTGCACCCTCCTGTCAGGGAGTTGTGCAGAGCCAGAAGGTCCCCTTGAACCTCTGTTTCTCCAGGAGGAGCACCCCCAGCTTCCTCAGCTTGTCCTGGTGCTCCAGACCCTTCCCAGCTCCATTCCCTTCTCTGAACATGCTCCAGCCCCTCAATGTCACTCTTGTCATGAGGGGCACAGAACTGACCCTCAGGATTAGAGGTGTGACCTCATCAGTGCCCAGCACAGGGGCACTGCCCTGGTCCTGCTGGCACACTGTTCCTGACTCCTTGGGAATGTCCTTCCAAAGGGACATTGGACCTTTGCTGTGCCAGGATGGCACGTACAGAGCCTCACCCGTGGTGTGCAGCAGTGCTCAGGGCCAAGTGTGCAGGGAAAGGCTCTGGCCCAGCCCCTCTGCGCTGGCTCCCTGCTCTTGCCTGTCTGGAACCGCAGCTGCTGCACGATGGTGCCTTCCCTCCCTGTTTGAAAAGCCAGCTGGGAAATGGGGGTGCAACATCCCCGGCAATGGGTGCGTGGGTGGGGGGAGGCTGGAGGAAGCAGCCCCATCATCGCCACTGCCTGCGGCGTGTGCTGGGGGATCCCTTGTCTGGTGGTGGCAGGAGGAGCAGGGCCTTGGGTGGGGGGCTGCGATCTCCAGCGAGGGACTGTGACCCTGGGTCAGGGGCTGTGACACTGAGTGAGGGGCTGTGGTCCCTGGGTGGGGGTCTGCCTCCCTGGCCACCCTCCCCAGCGGCCCCAAGGGGACCCCGGGGCAGATGCCACTCCCCCCGTGCCTCTGCCCGCCTCCTGTTTCTCCTGCGGAACAGATGCCTGCAATTAGGAAGGTTCCCAAATTAGACAGTGTGGAGCCCGGACTTGTTTTGCAGATGATAAACTGCTGCAGCCGGCTCCACCCAGCCCGCTGCGGCGTGGGGCTCCAGCCTGGGGGGCACGGCCGCACCGGGGGGCGAGGGGACCTCGGCGGGCAGCGCCCGCAGCCCCCGCTGTGCCCATCGCCTGCAGAACCAGCAGGACGGGTCGGGGGTCCCTGCCATGACCGGCTGCTGCCTCTCCCTGTGCCAGGAAAGGTCTTGGAGTAGCCATAAACGGGACACAGGTCATGGCAGTGGCACTGAGCATGGCAAAGCCGAACTGCTGCCGGGTGGGATGAGCAGGAACCCTGGGTGGGCACAGCCAGCCCTGCCCTGTCCAAGGTGTCCCAGGGACATGGGGCTGCTCCCTTGGGGTTCCTCGCAAGGACAGCAGGGCAGGCCTGGCTGTTGGGGTGATGGAGGCACTTGGGGGGTTGGTGAGCATCCTCCCCTCCCCAGCTTCCCTCTGGCCACTGGAACAGGTTTCAGGACAGCTTTGCAAATGCTGCGGTGTGTGGAAAGCTCATTGGAGCCAAGTTGCAAAATCATCCCCAGGCTCCTCTTCAAACACAGAGTCCCATGAGCCTGTCCCATTCCAAACTCACCTTTCCTGCTCCGCCAGGTGCGTCACCTCCCACCAGGCACAGCCAGGACGCAGGTCCTGCCACCACTGCCACAGAGACGCAGCAAGAGGTGGTTTGGCAGCAGGTGAGTCCCCTGGATCCGAGGCAACTTCAGCAGGTGGGAGTGGGGATAGAGATGGGGATAAGGATGGGCATGGGACAGCCCTGGGCAGCAGGACCTGCTGAGCTCGTGCCCTGGCCGAGCTGGGCATCATTCCCAGGCAGGGAATGGGAGCCAGTGGAGATGGGACAGCTGCCTGGCCCCAACTCCCCATCCTACAGGACCTCAGGGAGCAACAAGACAGCATCATCCCACCCTGGCAGAGGTCCCCAGGTGTCCTCAGTCTGGCACCAGGGTCCCGAGGCTTGGAGGTGGCTCCTCCTGTGCTCTCACTGAGAGGCACAGGAAGGACAGGACAGGGTGTGAGCACCTGCATGGAACAGGGGAATGTGGGACTCTCCATGCCAGGGGCTTGAGCCCCAAACCACTCTGGCTGGACATGACCCAGCTGCCATGCATGTGGCATTGGGAGTGTGGAGCTGCTTGCTCCAAGCAGTGGCTCGAGAGACACTGGGGGTATGTGGGGTGATGCGGCATGGCATGGCATGGCATGGCATGGCATGGCATGGCATGACATGACATGACATGACATGACATGACATGACATGACACAGCTGTGGAACAAGTGAGGAGGGAGAAGGAGTGGGAGGGAGTTGATGGGAGTGAACAAAGTTGCTGGGTACAGGCAGCGTGGGTGGCTGGGAACAGCGTGCTGGTGGGATGGCTCACACCTGGGGGCTGCCCACACCTGGGGGGCAGCACCCCCACCTGGGACATAGCTGGAACTGTTGGTAGACTCTGGAGGAGTGGGAGGGAAGGTGAGTGCTGGGCTGGAGCAGTGGGCAGAGGGCAGGACAGGCTTAGCCCTGGCAGGGAGGTCTAGTGGTCCCCAAGGTGAGCAGGGGGATGATGCTGGGGCTCTCCCTGCCCTGTGTCTGTCCCTGTGTGGGGCTGGGTCAGGCTGAGAAGCTCTGGGTGCTGACACCTCCCCCTGCTCCCAGCTCCAGCGCATCCATTGGCATCGTCTGAGCCGCTGCAGCAGAGGCGCCATGGGGCCAGGCTGTGCCAGTGTCCTGGGCTGGCTCCTGCTGGCACAGGCGGCTCTGCAGGCCACAGGTACGTGCTGACATGTGTCCTTGGGCTTCGGAGGGTGGAGCATTTGGAGTCTGTCATGGGTCAAAGGGATGAGCTGGGCTCCTGCCACAGCCCTTGGTGCCCACTCTGTCTTTCCTCTGCTGCAGGTGGCCGTCCCTGTGATGCCAAGGATTTTGGGCATGGCTCACTGGTCTGTGCCTGCAGTGCCACGTACTGTGACACGCTGGACCCCCTGGTCCTGCCGGCCCCCGGCTCCTACATCAAATATGAGAGCAGCAAGGCTGGCAAGCGGCTGGAGCGGAGCGAGGGGAGCTTCCAGCACAATGCCAAGAGCACAGGTACCACGCTGGCTGCACCTGCTGTGACAGAGCCTGTCCTACACAGCGGGGATGGTGACAGAGTCTGTCCTACACGGCGGGGATGGTGACACTGTGTGTGTGTCCCCACAGATTTCCACCTCACCCTGGACACAGCGCAGAGGTACCAGAAGGTGAAGGGGTTTGGTGGCTCCATCACTGATGCGGCTGCCATCAACATCCAGTCCCTGTCCAAGGATGCCCAGAACCACCTGCTCCGCTCCTACTTCTCCGAGGAAGGTGAGCCCAGGGCAGGCAACGCTGTTGGGTGGTAGAGATGGGGTCTGGTGTCTGAGATTTGTTCTGAGGAGCTGGGGGATCTGGACCCCCAAATGCAACTCGAGGGTGCCCATCACCTCCTGCCCTGTCCTCAGGCATTGAGTACAACCTGGTGCGTGTGCCCATGGCCAGCACTGACTTCTCCATCCGCCTGTACACCTACGCTGATGCCGAGGGCGACTTTGAGCTGAGGCATTTCAACCTGACAGAGGAGGACACACACATGAAGGTGAGTCCTGCAGGAAGAGGCTGAGGGACTGGGTCTGCTGCCTGAGTGGGATGGGATGGGATGGGATAGGATGGGATGGGATGGGGAAAGGGAGCATCTTCCCATCTCTGGGGAGGGAGATGACTCCTCCTGCTGCTTGCACTGCCAGCACTAGGACAGAACTGGAGAGCTCTGTGCCATTCCACTTCTCCCTAGATCCCCATCCTCCAAGCAGCCCAGGCCGTGGCCAAGCGGCCTCTGTCACTGTACGCCAGCCCCTGGACCTCCCCGGTCTGGATGAAGACAAATGGAGCGATGACAGGGAGGGGAACCCTGAAGGGCAGCCCTGGGGACAAGTACCACCGGGCCTGGGCCAAGTACTTCATCCGGTGAGGGGCCACGGGAGTGTGGTGGGTGCTGGGGATGCCATACCTGGAGCTGGGGCTGGCACAGGTGTAACGGGGCCGTTCACCATCTACCCCACACCAGGTTCCTGGATGAATACGCCAAGCACAACCTGACCTTCTGGGCAGTGACGGCAGGGAATGAGCCCACGGCTGGTGAGATCATCTTCTACCCCTTCCAGTGCCTGGGCTTCTCCCCTGAGCACCAGCGGGACTTCATTGCCCAGGACCTGGGCCCGGCGCTGGCCAACAGCTCCCACCGCCACGTCCAGCTCATCATCCTGGATGACCAGAGGGTGATGCTGCCCTACTGGGCCGAGGTGGTGAGTCCCCATAGCAGCTGTCCTGTCCCCAGAGCAGACTTCCCAGCCCTGGGCACTGGTGACTCTTTTCTCCTGTCAGGTTCTCAAAGACCCTGTGGCTGCCAGCTACATCAGCGGCATCGGCATCCACTGGTACCTGGATTTTCTGGCGCCCATCGACCTGACACTCTCCATCACCCATCACCTCTTCCCAAACTATTTCCTCCTCTCCACGGAGGCCTCCACAGGCTCCTACTTCTGGGAGCCCAGGGTGGTGCTGGGTGGCTGGGATCGTGGGAGCAAGTACAGCCACAGCATCCTTACGGTAGGGCCTGGTGGGAACTCTGGACACACCAGCCACCCTGGCCAGCCCTTGGGTCTGCCTGTGGCTCAGCACCACCCCCTGCCCCACAGAACCTCAACAACTACGTGACAGGCTGGACCGACTGGAACCTGGCCCTGGACATGGAGGGAGGCCCCAACTGGAGCAAGAACTACGTGGACAGCCCTGTCATTGTGGACAGCAGCAAGGACGTTTTCTACAAGCAGCCCATGTTCTACCACCTGGGCCACTTCAGGTGTGTTGGGGACACAGGCTGCTGGCTCCTGCTGCTGGCTCCAGATACCACATCCTAAGTACCAGACTCTGACCCTGCTTGTCCCCGCAGCAAGTTCATCCCTGAGGGCTCACAGCGGGTGGGACTGGCTGTGTCCAAGAAGTGCCACAGGTGTGACCTGGAGCACTCAGCTTTCCTGCGCCCCGACGGCGCCATCGTCCTGGTGGTGCTGAACCGGTGAGTGGCTCAGTTCTGATCCCTGCTAAAAGGCCCCACTGACCCCACTGAGCCTCTATCCCCCCTTGCTTTCCCACAGCTCCCCCATGAACGTGTCCTTTGGGATCTCTGACCCACGTGTTGGCTTCATCGAGGCTGTGGCTCCCAGTGACTCCATCCAGACGTTCCTCTGGAAGCAGCCAGCCTAGTGTGGCCACAGGCAGCAGAGGAGTGAGGTGCCAGCATCAGGAATGTGGTGCTGGTGGCAGCTTGGAGAGAAAACTCCAATGGGCCTGGGGCTGCAGCACAGCCCCTGCAGCCCACTGTGTCCCAGGGAACCTGTTTGACCCTAGGGCTGCGAGACCTGTGCTTTTCTAGATGTTTTCATAAAATAAACAGGTTTTCTACAAACTTGCCTGAACCCATGACCTCCCCTTGGTGCCACCTCAGTGGGCAGGACTATGCCAGGGGCCAGAGGAGGCAGATTTGGGGCTGATGGTACCTCCTGAGCCCCATGGACCCCATCGCTCCTCTGCTCAGTTTCCAGGGGCACCCCACAGGGCCAGTGCTGCAGGGATGCAGGGGACTGTCACCCTAAGGGGTGGCACCTCCCTCCTGTCTTCCACTGCAGCATCCCCTGGGCAGGGAAGAGCCCAGAGCTGATAGGGCCCAGGGCCCAGCTGCAGTCAGGACACGCAGCCAGGATATAGAGCAGAGCTCTGGCGTCGGCAGCTCCAGCTTCCCCCTGGCCAGAGCAGGCGGCTGTGGTTTCTCCTGCTGGAGCAGCCATCAGCCCCTCCAGCTAATGGGAACCGGGAGCATGGGGAACATACTTCCTGAGTGACGTTAGAGGGGAGCGTGCTGGGGGGGGGATCTGCACTGAGTCATTCCCCTCCCAGCGGGGCCCCTCGAACTGGGCCAGTATGGGGGAGGCTCTGCAGCTGGCCCAGCACCATGGCTCTGCTCCAGCCCAGTGTGGGGGCCCCCGGCCATTGCGCCCGGGTGGGGGGCACGGAGGGCGCGTGTCCAGGAGCGTGGCCCGGGGACATTCAGCCACCGCAGCAGCAGGGCTGGGATGCCGCTGGCGGTGGCAGCCGGCAGCCAAACAAGCGAGGGCTGTGTGCCGACCTGGCCCTACGCCGCCTTTCCATCTGTGCACTCGTAAACCGGCAGCGGCCAGCGGGAACGGCAGCGAAGCCAACACCGGCACCAGCCCCACGCCGGGTGGCCCCGGGGACCGCGGGGGCAGATGGAGCCCAGGCGGCCACCCCCGACCCCTGTCACAGCCCAGGCGATGCACTCCCAGTTGTGCCAGCTGCAGGAGCTCCCTGGCGCTGGCAGGCGTGCTGGAATGCAAACAGATGTCAGCGCTGGAGGGATCCCGGCTGCTGGAGCGGGGCTCCGGGTGTCCCGCTGGCAGCGGGGAGTGCTCCTGGGCTGGGGACGTGTCCTGACGAGCAGCCCCGGCTGCCCTTGGCTCTGGTTTTGTGTCGCGGCTATACTGCCGTGCTCGGGGCAGACGGGCGGCAGCAGCGTGGAAGGGGAGGTACCAGCCCCACAGAAGTGCTGTCTGTGCTGCCCGGAGGGATGCCACGTCAGAATGATGCAGGGGAGATGTGGGGCTCAGCCCCACAGCTGTTGGAGAAGGGACAGGGGACACTGCTGAGATGCCACAGATGCTTTTATGTCCCCCCTCTGCCCTGTCCTCAGCAAAACCCTCAAGTCCCCTCAGCTAGAGTGAGGCACAGATCCTCAGGCAGGACACACTGGTGCCTGCTGCAAAACTCCAGTCTGGGCAACTGGGAAAACTGGGAAGGGCTTCGAGGGTGCCAGGAGTATGAGAGGGTGCAGGTGGAGAGAGGGAGGTTTATTGGTGTGGCAGGGACGCTCCCACAGAGAGGGCTGCGGTTCCAGGTGGGACCCAGAGCAGAACACCCGCAGACTGAGAGCTGCCAGGCTCCCGGTGTAAAAACAGTCCATCCCAGGGGCTGGGGAGGAACAGTCACACAGCTCATTCTCATTCCTCCTCCTCCTCTTCCTCCTCCTCCAGGGCAATAGGTTGCCGGCCGGCCGGCCCCACGCTGCCGCGCTGGATGGAGACGATGCCGCTCAGGAAGGCGTAGCCCAGCATGGCCACCAGCCCCACCAGCACCGACAGCAGCTGCTTGCGCCGTTTGTGGGGATCCTCCTCTGATTCACTGCCATCTGTGCCTGCAGCCCGAGGGGCATCGGTCAGGGGGTCACCTGGAGGGGCAGAGCAGGGATGTGGATGGGAAGCGTCACCCTGAGACCGAGCGCCAGCTGGGGATGTACCTGGGGGGACAAGTCACCCCAAGCCTGCAGGGTGAGGTGTGGGACGGTTCCCACCTCTGTCCCAGGGAAAGTAGAGGCTGAGGATGGATGTGCAGTAGTTGCACAGGTTCTGCAGGGACTTCAGGTGCTGCTGCAGTTTCCCATTGGGCAGCTTCGCCTTCAGGAGCGGCGCCAGGCGGCTGAAGACCAAGGCGTCAAGGGAGGCTGGCCTGGGACACAGAGAGCTGTGGCTGGGGTGCCCACCCAAAGCCACCCAGACCCACTAGCCACCCCCAGCCCTAGCACCCCTGGGGATAACATGTGGCTACCCCACCTTGGGAGGGTGCCCTGTCCCCTGCAAGCCTGTTCCATCCCCAAAGCAATGTGCAGGGGCTGCAGCTCCCCTGCAGACTACGGGGCCTCAGCCTTGCTGGGGTATGGGGAGCTCTCAGGCCCCTTCCCTTCTTCCCCTCTGGCCACCTACGAGTCTCCAAAGAAAAACTTCTGGGAGCCAAGACGCTGGGAGAGGAGTGTCAGGCATTCCCGAGCTTCCCGGTAGAGCTGCAGGAGGAGGACAGAGGGTTGTCACCTGCCCAGGTACTGTCACAGTACTCAGGAGAGCAGGAGGGGGGAAGCCAGTTTGGATTTCGGCCTCACAGGGATCCCCTGGACACCACCGAGGACCCACTGTGCCCAGACCCCATCCCTCACCTCCTTCTCCAGTTTCTCCTCATCCTCCATGTAGTCATCCCCCCACATCAGCTGCAGTCGCTCCAGGTGCCGCTTGTGCATGGCGTTGGGCAGGAAGAAGTTGAGGGGGAAGGGGATGGTTTCTGCGTACCACTTCCGCGTGTGCTCCACGTAGTTCTTCGCGTCCACCCAGAAGGTGTGGATCTGTGGTGGAGGACAATGCACAGCCTGGCCATGGTGGGGCTGCAGCCAGCGCTGCTGGCATACCAGAGCCCCTGTCCAGCACAGCCACCCTGGAGACCATGAGGGGCAGGAGCATTGGGGTCAAGGGCAGACCCCAGCCCGGGCTGCACAAGCCACTGCTGCCACCCCCAAATCGCCATCCCTGCCACACCAGGCTCCTGGGATGTTGCTGCTGGCAGTACTCTCTGGCTCTGCTGGCAGCTGGGCACACACCCGAGCCCACCAGCACAGCTCCAGGGAAGAGACCCCATCTTTGGAGAGCCTCCTTCCCTGCAGCCCTCCCTGAGCCTCACCAGTACTGGCAGCAGCTTCTCCTCCAGCAGGGACACGAAGGCCAGCGTGTCCGCGCTCTGTGTGGCCGACAGGTCGTAGTCAGCATTGTACTTCTGTGGAGCAAACACCCGGGTTGATCCCACGGGATGCACTAAATCCCACCCGTGGGTGACACAACAGAGCTCCCTGCTCCCTGAGGGGCTCCAGTACTCCGCAGCCCGGGGCAGGGGGTGCCCCAAGCCCCCCTGTACCTGTTTCCTGAGGTGTGTTATGATCTGCTGAGGTTTGGAGATGGTGCCCTCATCCTGTGTCCGCAGCGCGGGCAGGTGCCCTGCGGGCAGGGGGAGTGGGGGCTGCAATCACTGTGCCCGAGGGCACCCTGAGCAGGTGAGGGGTGCAGGGGGCTGGAATGGGGGATGGGATGGACCCCCCTGCCCAGGAGTATGAGGCAGTGACAGGGATGTAAGGTGTGGTGGGGACAGAGCAGTGCAGTGGAGGGGGTAGAAACTGTGTGATGGGAAATGGGGAATGTGCCGGGACAAGGGGGTTGTGGTGGGGAGTGGGGGTGGGTGATGGACACGGGGATGCAATGGGGAGTGATGGG
>VWYP01011709.1:170625-187545 GCA_013400435.1 Pycnonotus jocosus
ACAGGGCATCCACTAGGCATGAACAGTTTGGACACATGAGACCCACTGGACACAGGCTGGACACAGAGGATTCACCGGGCATGGACAGGCTGGACACAGGGGACCCACCAGACATAGGCTGGACACAGGGGCTCCACCGGGCACAGACAGACTGGACACAGGGCATCCATTGGGCATGGACAGGCTGGTCGCAGGGGGATTCACCGGGCACAGGCAGACTGGACACGGGATTCACCGGGCATGGACAGACTGGGCACAGGTGATTCACCGGGCATGGACAGGCTGTACATGGGGCATCCACTGGGCACGGACAATCTGGACACAGGGCATCCACCGGACATGGACAGGCTGGACACAGGGGATCTACTGGACATAGACAGACTGGACACAGGGCATCCACCGGGTACAGACATCCTGGACACAAGGGATCCACTGGGCATGGACACACAGGACACAGGGGGACCCACCGGACATAGACAGGCTGGACACAGGGCATCCACCAGACACAGACAGGCTGGACACAGGGGACCCACCAGACAGGGGCAGGGTGAACACACAGGACTCACCAGACACAGACAGAATAGACGCAAGGAATTCACTGGACACGGTGGAGATGTACACACAGGATCCCCCAGGCACGGACAGGGTGGATACACAGGACCCACTGTATATGGTGGGTGTGGGCACATGAAACCCAATGGACACAGTGAGGTTGGGCACATGGAATCCATTGGGCAGGGTGGGGTTGGGCAGATAGAACCCACGAGACACAGACAGGGTGAACACACGGAGCCTGCGTGGAGTATGATGGCGGTGGACACACAGGACTCACCACACACAGGCAGGGTGCTGGACATGGACAGGGTGGACACACAGGATCCACCAGGCATGGACTGGGTGGACACATGGGACTCACTGGGCAGACAGGGTGGATACCTGAGACTCATCAGGCACAGCGGGGATGGGGACATAGGATTCACCGGACATGGTGGTGGTGGGTGCATGGAACACACTGGGCAGGGACAGGGTGGGCTAATGGAACCCACTGGACATGGGCAGGGTGGGCTAATGGCCCCTGCTCCCAGGGCTGGTGGGTGAGAGCAGTTGCTGGGACCCCCTCAGCGCCCCTATGCAGTCTGTCCTCTGTGGATGTCTGCAGCAGGAAAAGAGCAGCCCTCACCCCCCTGCTTTGGGGGGAATGTGGGCTCAGGGAAAAGCCCCCAGAGCTGAGTGGGGTGCGGGATTAGGGCTGGAGTAGAGGGCAGCAGTGGTCAGCATCACTGCACGGGGAGAGCCATTCCCATGATGAGGCCTTTTGGGAGAGTCATATTTGCCCAGAGCTGCTGCCTCCATCCTGCCTGCACTTGCCTGCACCTGCCTGCACCTGCCTGCACGTGGCCTGGCTTGCCAAGGGCTGTGGCCGCTGTGGGGGGAACAGAGTGGCTCCCATTCCACCTGCACTGAAACCTGGGCCATCCATCCCTTGCCCTTAGGTCGCTGGAGCACAGAGGGTCCCTCCTCTCTGCTCCCCTTCTCAGCACCACCTCAGAACTCTTTGGTGCCACTGGCGTGGCATTTTGGCTTCACCTGAGGCTGGCCAGGAGCCAAGTGTGCAGGCCCTCACCTGGGCCTCCCCAGGAACTGGGATCCTCACAGGAATCAGCACCCTCCTGAGATTGGGGCTCTCCCAGGGATCAGGACTCTGCAGGGCAGGGGTAGAGTGGGACCACAGTAGCTTTTGATGCCCATCTGTGCCAGGAGCACATGTCACCTGTGCCCAGGCACGGGCGGTGCCCGTTACCTCTGGGGTGGAGCACTGGCACCCAGCACGGCACCCAGCATCACCCATGTCCTGAATGGGAATGGGGGTTTGTGCCTGCTGGGGGGCCCTGGGACCTGGAGGCAGGTTACTGGGAGGTATTGGGATGTGGTGGGGCCCTTGGCTGTACCTGCGTAAGCATTTCGGGGGGGTCACCGGTGTTTATTTGAGTGTAGGGCGAGGCGATGACCAGCCGGTAATGATTAACCCTGGCCTGAGCCAGAGAATGAGGCCCCCCCTGCACGAGGGGCTGGGGTACTCCTCTGTGTCCCTCCACGTGCTCCCCAGCAGCTCCTGGGGCCGGTGGTTCAGCCCGGGGAAGCCAGGCAGATGCTGCTCCCGCCCCTGCCCCAGGATGCCCGGCTGCTGTCCCGTCCTGTGCCCCCACCCCAGGCTGGGTCCGCCCACGGCACAGGGACCCTGCTGGCGGTGCCCCTCCAAGCCAGGGGAGCGCCAGAGTCCCTACCTGGGGACCTGATGCTGCAGGGGCCCCATCGGCGCTGTGGCACCCCCGTGCCAAGTGGGGCAGAACGACCCCCCTCCCTGGAGCCGGCGGCGGGGTGGGGCCTCTCCACCTGCTCCAGGTGCTCTATAAAGCTCTGGCCGCTGTCGAGCTGCCAGTTCCGGATCCCTGGATTGAGGCGTGTGCCACCAGCTAACGGGAGAGCAGCCGCCGCCGAGCCCCGCGAGGAGCCGGCACCCCCCGGCCAAGCCCATGGCGCTCACTGTCCTTCTGCTGCTGCTGGCGCTGGGCACAGGTGAGGGGCTGGGGTCGGCGGCACCTGGAGCCAGAGGGAGCGGGCTGGGACCCGGCAGGCGGGGAGGTACCGGGGCAGGGGGAGTGGAGTGGGATCCCTTTCAAAGTGGGGACCAGGGGATACGGGAGTCAGTGGCATCCTGGCAGCAGGGACATTGTCACTTCTCCCATTCTGTCTCTGGGGTGCAGCGACCCAGGGCTGGTTGTGCCCAGCAAAGCTGTACCTGGGGGCTCAGACTGAGGCCCCTCTGCCGTGTCCGAAGGGCTCGGCCAAGGGCTGGGCTGTGCCGGGACCAGCCGGAGCAGGCTGTGCCCGGGGCTTGCAGGCTGGAATGCAGGTGTGTCCCAGTGAGCACCCGGACCCCGGGCTCTCCTCCAGTGCTGCCGGCTCCTGCAGCACCCGCTGGGAACCTGCCCGGGAGCTGCCTGTACTGGCCCCCAGCCAGGCCAGGCAGGTCCAGAGGGTGTGGGAGCACCCCAGCCTGTCACCCACAGCAAGGGGGGCTTTATTGGGTGGCAAGCCTGAGCCCCCAGCATGTCAGGGACACCCCAGGATGGAGACGTCTGCAGGGCTGGGCATGGTGCTGGTGTCAGTGCCCAGCCAGCTCCACCTGGACCCTCGGTGGTGCCACAAGTGCCCAGCACCAGCCCTGATTGTGAGGTGCTGCTGCAGATCTCAGTGGGCAGACAGAGCCGCTGGCTGTTGGCTCCTGGGGGTTGTGGTGCTTCCCACAGTGTCCAGCTGATGAGCTGTTTTGGGTAAAACCTTCCCTAAGTGGGCTGCAGCCATTGACTCCAGGGGTTTCCTCCAGGTACACATGCCATGACCACTGAGACAACCATGGAGATGGAAACTACGGAAACAACCACCGTGGAGATGACCACGGAAACGACCACCACGCCAAATATATTCCCCAAAAGCACAGCGGGCAGCCAGCCCCGAACCAACTTCCCCTATGCCACCGTGTTCCCTGGCAAAAACACCACAAACTTCCAATTTGGCAACCACTCCATGGGCAATGCCACGTCCAACAGCACTGTGGTGCCTGTCCACAGCAGCCCAGCCATCCCCCATGTCAATGCCACCTCAAACAGCAGCAGCTGGGCCCCCCGCTTTGGCACCACCAGCAGCTCTGCCACTCCCACCATGAGTGGCAGCACCAAAGGCAACGGGAGCACCAGTGCTCAGGTCTTTCCCACCCAGATAACATCTGAGAGCACGGCTTCCAGGCAGAACCCCACCCGGGGTGGTCCCAACCCCAGCAAAACCTCAGCCCAGCTGCCTGCTGCCATCCAGATGCTCGTCCGTGTCCCACTGTCCTTCCGCATCATCAACAGGAGCTTCAACGAGAGCCTGCGTGACCCAGCATCAGAGGAGTACAGGAGCCTGAGCAGCACTATCCTGACCATGGTGAGTGCCAGCCCCACCAGCAGAGGCCCTGGGCCGTGCTGGAAGGAGCCACCTCACCTTGAGGCTTTCCATGGAAGCACCCCAAGCATCCGTTCTGCCAGCAGCTTCAGCTGCTTGGCCAGTTCTGCGTGGAGACAGGAAAAGGGGGTGTCTGTGGGGAGGTGGCCATGACCTCAATGCTTCCTTCCAGTTTGAACACGTCTTTGGCTGTGCGGGCTGCATGGGCACGCAGACCTACACCGGCTGCAGTGAGCTGCAGTACAGGTGAGCAGCAGCAGTGCCGGTGGGGATGGGGTATTGCAGTGTATCCCCTTGGTATGTAGCCCCTCAGGGGGCAATCCAGGTGCTGATGCCTCCTCCTGTGCAGCCAAGGCTCGGTGGAGGTCCAGTCCACCCTCGTGTTTGGGAATGGAAGCGATGCCATCAGTTCCGATGCTGCTGAGCAGCGCCTGAGGAGGAGCCTGGACCAGAATGGCTTCATCATGGGCCTACAGCTGGACAGCATCCAGAGTGA
The DNA here is from genome assembly GCA_013400435.1 of Pycnonotus jocosus. Taxonomy (NCBI): domain Eukaryota; kingdom Metazoa; phylum Chordata; class Aves; order Passeriformes; family Pycnonotidae; genus Pycnonotus; species Pycnonotus jocosus. Next base: position 175,127 of record VWYP01011709.1, read on the forward strand.
GAAGAGAATCCAGGCTGGGGAGGGAGGAGGGATGGAGCCTGGGGGAAGCCTGGGGGGCTCCATAAGCATTACCCTGTGCTGGTTGAAGAAGGGGGCCTGCGTGGTGCTGTGATGGGCCTGTGGCTTGCACTGAGTGGAGCCAGTGGATATTCCCAGTGCCTGTTCCAGGCAGCACTGGGAAGAGCAAAAGGATCCCATGCAGGAGGGCTCAGCCTGTGATATCCTGTCCCAGGGATCTCTCAGGGTTCTGTCCCAGTTCTGCCTGTGGTGCAGACACAGCTCTGCTCCTTTCAGGCTCTGCAGCAGTGATGTCCCCAGCTCCAGTACCCATGGTCCCGGACTGGGCCATTGCTCTGTTGGTCCTGGTCAGCATCCTGCTGCTGGTCTGCATCTTCACCTGTCTGCTCCTAATGGTGAGGCCCCATCCCTACCCCAGTCCTCACCTGCATTCTGCTGCTTGGTCCCTGTCCCTGCCCCGTCCCCACATCGGCCAAGCCCTGACTCCTTCTCTCTCCCCAAGTCAACCTGCACCTGCCGCCGGAAAAGCCGAGGGAAGCTGGACCTGCTCAGCCAGAAAGATTCCTACCACCCCATGGCTGAATACCTCCAGTACCAGAGCCATGGGCGCTATGTGTCCCCCAACAGCAAACCCAACCCCTACAGCCAGGTGAGAGCGAGAGCCCCGTACCTGGGGTCCCAGCTGGTGCGAGGGCAGAGAGCAGGGGTGCATCCCCTGGGTTCTGGGTGAATGTTTAGTGGAGAGGGCAAGGACAGGTGTCCGGGGAGCTCGTCCCACGCCAGCCTCGCCAGGAGGTGAGTGTAACATTCACGCCTGGCTGGAGCAGCGTGCGGAGCGAGTGCGCGGCCGGCGCGGGCAGACCCGGCCTGGCTCCGGGGAGCTCCCCGCGACCTTGGGCAGCCGCTCCCTGTGCCCGGCTCAGCGGCGTCAGAGGGCTCGCCGCCGACCCCTTCTCCTGCTTTGCTGTGTCCCAGCCAGACCCTCAGGTCTCCTGCTGTCAGGGCATCCTCTGCCACGGGTGGGGAGCAGGGTTGGGGGACTGCAGAGCTGATGGAGGGCTGAGGAGATGATTCCCGTAGCCAGCACCCCTCATCCCGCATCCACTCGCACTCCGAAACCGGAGCTGCAGGTGTGGCGCCGGGAGCTGCCTGGAGGCGCAAAGGGCTCTCCAAGGCGATCTTGGGGCTGCCCTGTAGCCCCGTGCCCTGTGCTCCCCCCACGCAGGGCTGTGGGCGGGGGCCGTGTCCAGCTGCTCCGGCTCCCTGTGAGCAGCTCACCCTGTGCAAATACCAGGGGCCTGGGTAAATATTTATCTTCGCACTCGCCAGGCCGGCTTATCGTGCGGGAACACGGCCGGGGCCACCGCGGCTCCTCCTGCGCACGGGGGGGAGCTCGGGGTGTCCGTGGGGGCCCAGGGTGCCCACAGTGCCCATGGCTGGGGGCAGCAGCCCACCACGATGGGAGGATGCAATTTTTGGTTACCCATAGTGGCCGTGGAGAGGGTGCAGATCTTCCTCTGCTGCCCTGGGGATGGGGGCTCAGCCCAGTCCTGACATCTCCTCACTTTTCCTCCCCACCAAGGTGGCCGGCAGCAGCACCACGAGGGCCGGCACCTTCACCTACACCAACCCCGCCTCCGGCTCCGACAATCTCTGAAGGGCGCGCTGGGAAGGAGGGCGGCTGCCGAGGGGAGGGGGCGGCCGCAGCCCCCCACTCCCGGGGGAGCAGCACCGGCCCCGGGCACATCCCCCGGTGCTGCTCAGCCCCTCGCCGTGGGCAGCGGGAGCAGGATGGTTCTGGAGCAGCCGGATTCGTGCACATGACAGAACTGGATGAACAAAGATAGAGTGCGGGAGGGAGGGTCCCGCACACCTCACGGTCCCTGCACTCGCTTGGCTTTGCAACCCTGCTCCATGCCGGGGGTGGAGGACTGGTGCTCCCCCTGCGTTCACCCCCGGGGTTCAATGGCTCTTTTTGTGGTGTTATTTTATATAAATATCTCTATTTGCGGGGTGTTGGTGCTGGGCTTGGCTCGGCTCGGCAGGGTGGCAGGTCCTCGGCCGGGGTATATTTATCACAGTTCAAATAAAAGGATGGGGGCAGCCATGTGTCCCCAGGGCTGCGCCGTGGTGTGGCAGGGGGGCTTCTCTGGGACACTGACTCCCCTAACGTGGCTGTCACACACACAGGTATTGATCAGATCTGGTGGTGGCTCCCATTTCCAGGCAGTCCTGGGGTTGCTGCTGGAGGTGTCACCCTGTCCCTGGTCCCTGCACACCTCTGGATGTGACATGTCCTGCCAGACTCCATCCCTCTCCCTCCTCCTGCACTCTCGGTTTCTGTTCACGATCGAACGTGTCTCGTTTGACACGTCCGGTTTCCCTGTGGCTGCACAGGCGGAATGTGCCGGTGCCAGGGCCGTGCAGCTGCACGTGTGTCACTGCGTGCACGCAGCATGTCCTGCTCCCCTCCCCTGCCTGTCTGGGCTCGGGGCCTTCCAAATGCTGAGAGAGCCCCAAAAAGGCTCTGGGGGGTGCTGGAAGAAGAGGCTGTGTGGCAGCACCAGGGGGCCGTGTGCCAGGGCACAAACCTTGGGAACAGCCATCCCTGGAGCGCAGCGGTGGCCCCCTGGCAGCCCTAGTTTGAGCTGGGCCTGTTCCTGGGCACTGGGAGTGTTTTGGCAACCACTGAAAAGGCAGGAAAACAAGGAACCAAACCTTCCCCAAAGAAAGCCCATGTGGTTGCAGGCATGGAGCCAGTGCTTGGCCGGGAACAGCCCCAGGACCAGCCCAGCAGCGGGCAGCTGATGGAGAGTCCTTGGCCACACTGTGTGGGCTCTGGGTGGGGCCCGTGGCTGTGCCAGGTGCACAGGATCCCTGGCATGTGCTGGGAGCTATCAAAGCTGTGCTGGGGTGCAGGCAAGAGGCTGGGGTTCTCTGGAGCACAGGGGTGCCCTGAGACTGCTGTGGGGGGTGCACTGATGGGAGGCTCTGTCACAGTGTAGCACCCCCCACCCCCAGATCTGTTCTGCCAGCTGGGCATGGGGTCGAGTGCCTAGGGCAGAGCCCCGCAGGGGACAGGGTGTGCCTGGGACTGCTGTTTCCCCACTCAGGCCCCCCAGCCCTGGGCAGGGCCCCAGGAATCAGAACAGGGGCCTGATTTGCAGGGCTAGGCCCTACAAAGGGTTGCCTGTTCACAGAGAACTCAGCCCTGTGGCCCCCTCCCCTTCCAGATTAGGGGCCAGGATCTCCAGGGACGGACAGGCACCCACACAGGCATGGCCCTGCCCCACCTGTGGCTCCTCCACCTGCCATGCAGAGTACCTGGGTGGAGAGTCCAGCTCCAATACCCACCCTGAGAAGATGCCTCAGCACCCAGCAGCCTCCCTGGCTGGACTGGCTGCCCTTGGGACTCCCCAGCAATGCTGCAGGGGTTTGTTCTAGGCCCAGTGGGGAGATGGCCAGTTCAGGAGCCCCCTGACACCCTGTGACAGGGTGGCAGTGACCACATGGCTGGGCAGAGCAGGGGGAGGACCTGACACGTCAGCACTGCCTGGGCTGGGCAGAGTTGGCACCTGCCGGCCACAGCACAAAGGACAGCCTGGCCCCATGGCCCCTGATCCTGTGCACACCTCTGGACACGCCTCTGGACAGCCTGGTCTCACAGCCCCATGGCCAGCCCAGCACCACAGCCCTGTGACCCCACAGCCCCTCGACCCTACAGCCAACCCAGACCCAAGCCCCTCATGGCCCTTGGCACCCCAACCCCATGCACAGTCTAGCCCCATGGACAGCCCGGCCCCATGGCCCTCTGTGGCAGGGAGGCTCCAGAGGAGTCTGGCATCGCAGTTTATTGTAGGAAACCATGAAAATACAGCGTTTGTTGTAACAGAACCCAGGAGAAATGATAGCAGCTCAGCGAGGTCCCAGTGTGGGACTGCTGGCACAGCCCCCACGATGCTGGGGCTCCCCGGCGGGTCAGATCCAGACCTCACAGGCCCAGCCCACCCCAGCCATGTGCAGTTGGGCACCGAGTGGTGTAACAGGAGCCAAGTATGGCCCTCAGAGCACGTGCAGGGCTGGCCAGACACGTTGCTGCCCAAGGACAGGGCAGAGCAGGTGGCACTGAGGTGCCCAGCAGCCCATGGGAGGGACCCCACGCTGGCTGTGTCCAGGGGCTGTGCCTGGCTGCAGCCGGATGATCCACATTGAAAATGAGCCATTTTACAAAACATCTTCACACCTTGTTCCAGCCCAGCCTCCCCCCGCCCTCTCCCCCACCCCAGCTGCCTCCCCCACCCCAACCAGCACCCAGCCTCTCCCCTCCACTGTCACCCCACTGTCACTTTCCACCCCCCTCCCTGCGCAGCCCCGTCCCCCTCCCTGACCCATCTCGAGGGCTGACCCTCTGCCAGCTCTGCCCACAGCCCCAGCCCAGAGCAGTCTCGGGCTGAGCTGGAGCTAGGGGCAGGCGGACAGGGTGAGGAGGGGACGGCAAAGCTGTCCCCGTCCCCCCCATCCCACAAAAAAAACACCTGGCCTGTCCCCAGCGGTGGCAGGGCTGGGACTGCCTTTGCTATGCTCTGCTCCCTGGCCACTTGTGTCCCCCAGGCCCTGCGCTCGTGGGGTGCCCGGGGGCAGAGCCGGCGGCGTGTGGGGACCGCGGGCATGGCTCAGTCCAGCTTGGCAAAGTTCCCGATGGTCACTTTCCGCTCCTGCTTGTTGGCCACCAGCTCCTGGAGGTGAAGGGCCCCCCCTCCGATGNACTGAGGTGCCCAGCAGCCCATGGGAGGGACCCCACGCTGGCTGTGTCCAGGGGCTGTGCCTGGCTGCAGCCGGATGATCCACATTGAAAATGAGCCATTTTACAAAACATCTTCACACCTTGTTCCAGCCCAGCCTCCCCCCGCCCTCTCCCCCACCCCAGCTGCCTCCCCCACCCCAACCAGCACCCAGCCTCTCCCCTCCACTGTCACCCCACTGTCACTTTCCACCCCCCTCCCTGCGCAGCCCCGTCCCCCTCCCTGACCCATCTCGAGGGCTGACCCTCTGCCAGCTCTGCCCACAGCCCCAGCCCAGAGCAGTCTCGGGCTGAGCTGGAGCTAGGGGCAGGCGGACAGGGGGAGGAGGGGACGGCAAAGCTGTCCCCGTCCCCCCCATCCCACAAAAAAAACACCTGGCCTGTCCCCAGCGGTGGCAGGGCTGGGACTGCCTTTGCTATGCTCTGCTCCCTGGCCACTTGTGTCCCCCAGGCCCTGCGCTCGTGGGGTGCCCGGGGGCAGAGCCGGCGGCGTGTGGGGACCGCGGGCATGGCTCAGTCCAGCTTGGCAAAGTTCCCGATGGTCACTTTCCGCTCCTGCTTGTTGGCCACCAGCTCCTGGAGGTGAAGGGCCCCCCCTCCGATGAAGCAGAAGGCAGGGCAGACCGGCCCTGAGCAGTCCACACCGCACTCCCAGAGCTCGCGGAAGGAGACGGCATCGTAGAAGCTCACCTTGCCCTGCTCATAGTCCAGGCAGATGCCGATGCGCGGGGGCAGGGGCACGGTGCAGCCGTTGGGGTCGCGGGATGTGAGGGCAGAGCCGTGTGACAGCAGGATCTTGCCCATGCCGATGGTGAGGAAGGCGTAGGGAGGAGGTGCCTCCACCGTCGTGTCCTCTGCCCCACTGTCGTGGCCACTGTCGGGGTCATACCTGTGGAGGGGGAACAGGTGAGTCCTGGTGCCAACACCCACGGGACAGGCTGGAGATCCCTCCACACCCCAGTGCCTGCTGGGAAGGTAGGAACAGGCAGAGGACCCCCTGGACCCCCCAAGGCACCCCACTCACCTGGGGCTCACCACGTCTTGTGGCACCTGGAACCACTCCTGCAGTTTGCTCTCCAGCCCCACGCCCACCTTCACCAGGTAGGAGCTGGGGTCCACGCAGCAGGCCCAGTAGCTCTTGCCCTGGGTGATGGCCACATCGCCAATGACCAGGTCGATGGACAGGTGGCAGCTGGTCATCAGGCGCTCGGCGGCGAACAGCATGGGGATGCCGGGGACGCTGCGCACCGCGCGCTGGTCCTTGCTGATGGCCAGCCGGTCCCGGTTGAAGCCCCAGCGGTTGTCCAGGAAGAAGTTGAGGACTGTGGGGAGGAGAGGAGGAGGAGGAAGGTGAGCAGGGCAGCACAGCGGGACGCCCTGGGTTGATCCAAGCACCCATCCCCTCTCACCTGGGGCAGGTGGCGTGTGCAGGTAGATGTCCTCGCTGTAGTCTCCAAAGCCCGCCTTGTTGTAGCCCTTCACTCGGAGCACGTAGACGCTGTCGGTGTCCAGGTACTCGACCAGGGCGCAGGTGCCCCGCACCTCCTCCCGCCGCTGCCACAGCTTCAGCCCCTTGGCCTTGGCGTCGGTCTTGCGGAACTCCACCGTGTAGTGCCAGGCGGGCGGCGAGTGCTGCGGCAGCCGCCAGCACAGGAAGATCTGGTCGTAGGTGTAGGTGCGCTGCGTGTCGATGACGGGGGCCTCAGGCGCTGCAGGGAGAGGCAGCGGCGGGCATCAGGCAGCGTCCCCCACCCCACAGGCGGGGAGGCGGCCGGACGCAGGGAGGGGGCATTCCGGGATTCCGGACGGACGGACGGACGCACAATCAGCAGAGTCTAGAGGGGTCTGACTGCGGAGACCGTGTGTCGGCACCGGAGGAGAGCGAGAGTCAGGGAGACAGAGGAGCTGCTGCTGTGGGGCTCCAGGGACCAGACAGGCCGAGTGCAAGTCAGGAGGGAGGAGAGAGAGAGAAAGAGAGAGAGAATGGAGGCAGTGGAAGAGGAGGAGGAGGAGGAGGAGATGGGGATGGAAGGTGGTAGAAGGTGCTGGCAGGAACAGAGGCAGGGTGGGAAGGAGAGATGGAGGAATGGCAGGGGGAAGAGGGGTGAGGAAAGGATGGGAATGGGACAAAGAAAAGAAGAGAAACAGGATAAGGAGGGAGGTAGAAATGGGACAAAGAGAGGGATGGAAATGTGAAGAGGAAGAGGACAGAAATGGGATGAGAGTAGGATGGAAATACAGAGAGAAGGAGAATGGGAATGAGGCAACAATGGGGGAAGGACAAGGTAGAAATGGGATGCAAAAAGGGATAGAAATGGGGTGAGCAGGACAGAAATGGAACAAGGAGGCAGATGGGAATGGTGCAAGGAGGGAAAGAAATGGGACAAGGAGAGGGGTGAAAATGGAGTGAGGCAGAGAATGGAAATGGGATTAGAGTGGGACAGAAATGGGGTGCAGACAAGAACATAAATGGGGGAAAATGTGAACATAAATGGGGTGAAGGGGGGACAGATATGGGGCAAGGAAGAGGATGGAAATGGGACAAGACAGGGAAGAAAATCAAACAAGGAGAGGGGTGGAAATGGGGCAAGAAGAGAAAGAAAATGGAATGAGAAATGGGATGGAAATAGGGTGAGACTGGGATGGAAATGGAAAATAGAGGAATGAAAACAGGACGAGAAGAAAGTGGAAATAGGGTAAGTATGGGGTTGAAATGGGGCTAAGGAGAGCGGAAATGGGATGAGGAGGGGCAGAAAATTGGGTGATGAATGAGACAGAAGTGGGGTGAGAGTGGAACAGAAATGGAGAGAGTAAGGGGATGGAAACAGTGAGAGGGGATAGAAATGGGGCGAGGAAGGGGACGGAAATGGAGCAAGGAGTGGGACAGAAATGGGGCGAGGATGGGGACGGAAATGTGGCGAGAGGAGGTGGGAGGGCAGGAGGAGCGGCGGCAGATGGAGAAGGCAGAGCCACTGGCTGCCAACGCCAGCAGGCAGGACGGGGATGGAGGATGGCAGCGGAGCGGGGCCAGGGTGGGAGCAGGATGGAGGGATGGGAAGAGAGAGTGGGGCGGCTCTAGGGCAGGGGTGTGACTTGCCTCAGTTACTTCGGTGACGCCTCGGCAGCGGCCGCAGCCTATAAACAAAGAGAGGTAGAAGCAGGTCTGAAATGTGTCGCCAGCGGGTCCGGCAGGGCCACGCGGCTCCTGCCCTGCGGGAAGCGCCTGCCCGGCAGCGGGGCAGCTCCGTACTCACCCTCTGGCACTCCTGCTGCCCTCACCTGGCACCATGGCCCTGCCTGCCTGCCCCTGGCCCAGATGCCCTGGCAAAGGGCAGGGCAGGGCTATCTCTTGGGGCTGCTGGGGCGGGGGCTGTCCCTGACGGGGAGGGGGCACTGGCACATCCGCGAGCGCCTGCCCGGGCATGGCCCTGAGCAGCCGTGGCTGAGCTGCAGCTCCGAGGTGGGCAGGGACCCGCTCTGCTCGCGGGGGCTGCGCCTTGGCACGGGGCACAGCCGGTGCCCAGGTCCCGCTGCCTTTACCTCGGATGAAGGCCAGGTCAGTGAGCAGCTTCAGCTCCCTGCTGACATCCAGCTGGAAGTGGCTGAAGGAGGCGTTGGCTGCAGGACGGAAGCTCTGCAGCGAATCGGTGGCCCTGAGGATCCTGCAGCACAGGAGAGTGGAGATGGTGGAGATGTCACGGTGCCATCTCAGTCACCAGAGGGCCCCAACATCCCAGGCTGGCCTGTGCCCACAGCCCACTACCTGTTGTGCAGCTGCTTGGCAGCCTGGACAAAGCAGGGGTGGTCAGTCTCCTTCAGCACCTCCTGGGCATAGCCCACCATGCCTGAGTTCTCCAGCATGGCCTGGTGCTCCCGGATCTGACCGTGCAGGCTGGCCAGCCGCTCCTGCTGGCACTCCTCAATGGCCTGCAGCAGTGTGGCCCGCTTCTCTTCCAGCATGGCACAGAGGCCTTGGATCAGCTGTGACACTTCTTCCTTGGCCTGTGAGCCGTTCACCTGCCAGGCACAGACATGGCAGGGTCAGCGTGTGGCATGTCCTGGGACCAGAGGGGACTGGGCTGGCTGTGCCACTCCTGCCTAGGGACAGCTCAGGGACAGATGGGCACCCTCTGCCCTTACCTCCGTGTGCTTCACTGTCTCCTCCAGCTCGGCGATCTGGGTCTGCACCGTGTCCTGGCTGCTCAGGATGTAGGCGAGGCTCTTTGTCAGCTTCTCCTGCAGGAAGGTGATGAGATGTGGTGCTGGCAGCACCTGCCCCACACTCCCCATCTGTACTGGGGCTCTGTGGTGCCCCCAATTCCCCACAGAGCCCCAGCCTGGGCCCAGCAGCCCTTACCCTGAGGGCCTGGTAGGCGCTGAGCACCGGGGTGATCTTGTGGCTGGTGTGGGTGCGGCGCACGCGGCAGAGCTGGCACACCAGCCGCTGGCAGGTCTTGCAGTAGTGAGTCACCTCCTCCTTGTGCTCCGGGCACATCAGCCCCTGTGTGGGCACAGTGGGGCTCAGTGGTGCTCTGCACCCCCCTCCACCCCTGCAGAGTCCCACTCCTACACCCCACATCTTCGAATCACAGAATGGTTGGGGTTGGAAGAGGACCTTGAAGGTCATCGTGTTCCAACCCACCTGACATGAGCAGGGACATCCTCAACTAGACCTCGTTGCTCAGAGCCCCACCTTGGCCTCAAACACTTCCTGGAATGTGGCACTCACAACTTTCATGGGCAACTTGTTCCAGTACCGCATTACTCTCACTATAAGAATTTTTTCCTCATATCTAACCTAAATTTATTCTCTTTTAATCTGAACCCATTGCCCTTTGTCCTGTCATTCCAGACTCTTATAGATAGCCTTGCCCCATCCTTCCAAAAGTTCCTTTCAGACACTAGCAGGCCACTATTTGCTAACCCCAAATCTTCTCTTCTCCAGGCTAAACAACCCCAATTCTCTCAGCCTTAATCCTCCATCAGGGCAGGAGCACCCACGAGGAGGCCATACCTTGGGGCGGAAGGTGAGGGTGGGGGGCGTGGGCTCATGCTGGGCTTTCTGGGTGCCCCAGGGGTGGTAGAGCTTGAAGCACTCATTGCAGAAGCTGGATTTGCATTCTGTGCAGCCTTTGGTGGCCTCCAGCTGTGGGGGCTTGCAGAACTGGCACATGATGGCTGCGCTGATGTTGATGGTCTGCCGGTACCGCTCCACCACCCTCTCCAGTGTCAGGTTACGGAAGAGGCTGCCCAGGCCCCGCTCACCCAGGTCCACGTCCCGCTGGCAGGCAGGGCACGGGAAGCTGACAGTCTGGGGGTGCACAGCACCCCGCTTGCGCCCCGGGTAGGTGCCGAAGCCTGTGGGAGGGAGGCAGGCAGGGCATCAGCAGGGCACAAAGCCCCAGAGTCCCTCAGCCCTCCCGTGGGGGAGCCCAGAGTGCTGTCCTCATCCCCACATCCAACCCTTCCAGTTGTCCCCGCTCCCAACCCCTCCAGCCATCCTCATCCCCTCTGTTGTTCATATTCCCTCTGCCATCCTCTCCAGCCATCCCTTCCCCTCTATCCATCCCTGTTCCCTCCAGCCATCTCTGTCCTCATCCACTCCAGCCATCCCTGTTCTCTCTGCTGTCCCCATCTCCTCCAACCATTTCCATCCTCTCCAACCATCCATCCCTGTCCCCTCCAGTCATTCCACTCTCCTCCAGCCCTCTCTGTCCCTTCCAGCTGTCCCCATTCCCTCTAGCTCTCCCCAAGCCCCCCAGCCATCCCTGTCCCCATCCCTTCAGCCACCCCTGTCATCTCCACTCATCCCTGTCCCCTTGTTGCCCCTGCCCCTTCTGCCAGCCCCACCTGACTTAAGGAGGCGGTCGAGCCGATCGGGTTTGGGGACAGCCCGGCGGCCCAGGCGGGGGCTGCGGGTGGACGGGGTGGCTGCAGGTGAGGTGGGCTCCGAGGTGGGGTCGCAGTACAGGTGGCCGTGCTGCAGCAGCACCTCGCTGGCACACACGTGGCACACATTGTGGGTACAGGGCAGTGCCAGCGGCTGCTTGTACATCTCCTTGCACACCGGGCACACCAGCTCTCGCTCCATGTTCTTCATGCTGGTCTGTGGAGAGAGCGGGAGCGTCACCCACCGGTGGCACAGCAGGGCTGAGACAGATGGGACCAGCACCAGGGCCAGGATCAGCATCAGGGCTGAGATCAGCACCAGGGCCAGGATCTGGGCCAGGACCAGCACCAGGGATCAGAATCAGGGCCAGGACCAGCACTAAGGTCAGGATCAGCATCAGGGCTGGGACCATCACTCGGGCTGGGATCAGGGGCCTTGGACCAGTACTAGGGCTAGGACCAGCACCTGGGCCAGGATCAGCATCAGGACCAGTACTGGGACCCAGACTATAATGGAGACAAGGACTGGGACCATCATCAGGGCAATGATGAGGCCTGGGACCAGTACCAGGGATGGGAAGAGGACAAACACCAGGACCAGCACCATGATTAGGATCAGGGCTGCCACTGGGATGAGGAATGGAGATGGGATCAGCAGCAGGGCCAGGATCAGGGTCAGCACTAGAACCACAACCAGGACCAGGGCCAGTGTCAGGACCAGCATTGGGATAGGGGCAAGGATTGGGACCAGCATCGGGCCAGGATCAGGCCTGGGAACAATCTGAGGAATGGCACCAGGGTGAGCACCAGGATGAAGCCCAGGGCTGGACTGGGGATAGGAACTGGGGCCACACCAGGACCAGGACAGGGGCCAGCACTGGCACCAGGACCAGCATCAGAGCCAGGATCAGGCCTAAGACCAGCACTGGAATGGGGCTGGAGGCTGAGGCTGGGATCACAGCAGGGTCAGGAACAGGCCTGGGAACAGCACCAGAACCAGCAGCAGTATCAGTATCAGGGCTGGGGGGATGATGAGGACCAGGGGCAGCATCACAGCCAGGATCAAGCCTGGGACCAGCAGCATGGTCAGAATCAGGACCAGCACTGTGATCAGAACCTGGATGGGACTCAGGCCTGGTATGGAGATGGGATTGGGGCTGGGCCCAGAGCAGGACCAGGATCACACCAGTATTAGGACTGGCAGTGGAATGGGGATGGGAGCCAGCATAGGGATCAACCCCAGAATAGGGTCCAGGGCTGGGATGGGGATGGTGGTTGGGATGGGGATGAGGACAGCACTGGGAATAGTGCCATGATGGGGCCCAGGGCTGAAATGCATATGGGGACTGGGATGGGTGCTGGGATTGGAACTGGGATGGAGAGGGAGATGGGGGCCAGGATGGAGATGGGGGCTGGGATGAAGACTGGGGCTGGAGCCATAGCAGAGCCCGGATTGGCCTCGGCACCGGGACCAGCGCCAGGACCGGGCTGGGCACCAATATCGGGGCCGGGATGGGGCCGCCCTCCCCGCACTCGGTGCTCCCAGCTCGGCCGTGGCTCGGTGTGGGGGGGTCCCGATGACGGCCCTCCGCGGGGGTCGCTGCGGTGAGTCGGGGTGCGGGGTCCGCCCACTCCTCAAGGGCATCGCCCTCCCCCCCAGTCCCCGCCGCGTTGCCACGGCGACCCGGTCCCGGAGGACCCCTGTCCGCCC